>CM055117.1:337630416-338077191 GCA_029206835.1 Rana muscosa
GGTAGGGAGAGTGTGTCAGTTTCTTTCACTGTGCAAGTCCTTGTTTCCAGGGACCTGGAAGGACAGTGAGTGAATGCTCCTTGTGCTATAGTGTGCTTAAAAAAAACATTTTTTCTAGGGACAGAAAACTCTAGGTAGGGAGAGTGTCAGTTTCTTTCACTGTGCAAGTCCTTGTTTCCAGGGACCTGGAAGGACAGTGAGTGAATTCTCCTTGTGCTATAGTGTGCTTAAAAAAAACATTTTTTCTAGGGACAGAAAACTGTAGGTAGGGAGAGTGTCAGTTTCTTTCACTGTGCAAGTCCTTGTTTCCAGGGACCTGGAAGGACAGTGAGTGAATTCTCCTTGTGCTATATTGTGCTTAAAAAAAACATTTTTTCTAGGGACAGAAAACTGTAGGTAGGGAGAGTGTCAGTTTCTTTCACTGTGCAAGTCCTTGTTTCTAGGGACTGGGAAGGACAGTGAGTGAATTCTCCTTGTGCTATAGTGTGCTTAAAAAAAACATTTTTTCTAGGGACAGAAAACTGTAGGTAGGGAGAGTGTCAGTTTCTTTCACTGTGCAAGTCCTTGTTTCTAGGGACTGGGAAGGACAGTGAGTGAATTCTCCTTGTGCTATAGTGTGCTTAAAAAAACATTTTTTCTAGGGACAGAAAACTGTAGGTAGGGAGAGTGTCAGTTTCTTTCACTGTGCAAGTCCTTGTTTCCAGGGACCTGGAAGGACAGTGAGTGAATTCTCCTTGTGCTATATTGTGCTTAAAAAAACATTTTTTCTAGGGACAGAAAACTGTAGGTAGGGAGAGTGTCAGTTTCTTTCACTGTGCAAGTCCTTGTTTCTAGGGACCTGGAAGGACAGTGAGTGAATTCTCCTTGTGCTATATTGTGCTTAAAAAAAAAATTTTTTCTAGGGACAGAAAACTGTAGGTAGGGAGAGTGTCAGTTTCTTTCACTGTGCAAGTCCTTGTTTCCAGGGACCTGGAAGGACAGTGAGTGAATTCTCCTTGTGCTATATTGTGCTTAAAAAAAACATTTTTTCTAGGGACAGAAAACTGTAGGTAGGGAGAGTGTCAGTTTCTTTCACTGTGCAAGTCCTTGTTTCTAGGGACCTGGAAGGACAGTGAGTGAATTCTCCTTGTTCTATATTGTGCTTAAAAAAACATTTTTTCTAGGGACAGAAAACTCTAGGTAGGGAGAGTGTCAGTTTCTTTCACTGTGCAAGTCCTTGTTTCTAGGGACTGGGAAGGACAGTGAGTGAATTCTCCTTGTGCTATAGTGTGCTTAAAAAAAAACATTTTTTCTAGGGACAGAAAACTGTAGGTAGGGAGAGTGTCAGTTTCTTTCACTGTGCAAGTCCTTGTTTCTAGGGACTGGGAAGGATAGTGAGTGAATTCTCCTTGTGCTATAGTGTGCTTAAAAAAAACATTTTTTCTAGGGACAGAAAACTGTAGGTAGGGAGAGTGTCAGTTTCTTTCACTGTGCAAGTCCTTGTTTCCAGGGACCTGGAAGGACAGTGAGTGAATTCTCCTTGTGCTATAGTGTGCTTAAAAAAAACATTTTTTCTAGGGACAGAAAACTGTAGGTAGGGAGAGTGTCAGTTTCTTTCACTGTGCAAGTCCTTGTTTCTAGGGACTGGGAAGGACAGTGAGTGAATTCTCCTTGTGCTATAGTGTGCTTAAAAAAAAACATTTTTTCTAGGGACAGAAAACTGTAGGTAGGGAGAGTGTCAGTTTCTTTCACTGTGCAAGTCCTTGTTTCTAGGGACTGGGAAGGACAGTGAGTGAATTCTCCTTGTGCTATAGTGTGCTTAAAAAAAACATTTTTTCTAGGGACAGAAAACTGTAGGTAGGGAGAGTGTCAGTTTCTTTCACTGTGCAAGTCCTTGTTTCCAGGGACCTGGAAGGACAGTGAGTGAATTCTCCTTGTGCTATAGTGTGCTTAAAAAAAAACATTTTTTCTAGGGACAGAAAACTGTAGGTAGGGAGAGTGTCAGTTTCTTTCACTGTGCAAGTCCTTGTTTCTAGGGACTGGGAAGGACAGTGAGTGAATTCTCCTTGTGCTATAGTGTGCTTAAAAAAAAACATTTTTTCTAGGGACAGAAAACTGTAGGTAGGGAGAGTGTCAGTTTCTTTCACTGTGCAAGTCCTTGTTTCTAGGGACTGGGAAGGACAGTGAGTGAATTCTCCTTGTGCTATAGTGTGCTTAAAAAAAACATTTTTTCTAGGGACAGAAAACTGTAGGTAGGGAGAGTGTCAGTTTCTTTCACTGTGCAAGTCCTTGTTTCCAGGGACCTGGAAGGACAGTGAGTGAATTCTCCTTGTGCTATAGTGTGCTTAAAAAAAACATTTTTTCTAGGGACAGAAAACTGTAGGTAGGGAGAGTGTCAGTTTCTTTCACTGTGCAAGTCCTTGTTTCTAGGGACTGGGAAGGACAGTGAGTGAATTCTCCTTGTGCTATAGTGTGCTTAAAAAAAACATTTTTTCTAGGGACAGAAAACTGTAGGTAGGGAGAGTGTCAGTTTCTTTCACTGTGCAAGTCCTTGTTTCCAGGGACCTGGAAGGACAGTGGGTGAATTCTCCTTGTGCTATATTGTGCTTAAAAAAAACATTTTTTCTAGGGACAGAAAACTCTAGGTAGGGAGAGTGTCAGTTTCTTTCACTGTGCAAGTCCTTGTTTCCAGGGACCTGGAAGGACAGTGAGTGAATTCTCCTTGTGCTATAGTGTGCTTAAAAAAACATTTTTTCTAGGGACAGAAAACTGTAGGTAGGGAGAGTGTCAGTTTCTTTCACTGTGCAAGTCCTTGTTTCTAGGGACTGGGAAGGACAGTGAGTGAATTCTCCTTGTGCTATAGTGTGCTTAAAAAAAACATTTTTTCTAGGGACAGAAAACTGTAGGTAGGGAGAGTGTCAGTTTCTTTCACTGTGCAAGTCCTTGTTTCTAGGGACTGGGAAGGACAGTGAGTGAATTCTCCTTGTGCTATAGTGTGCTTAAAAAAAAACATTTTTTCTAGGGACAGAAAACTGTAGGTAGGGAGAGTGTCAGTTTCTTTCACTGTGCAAGTCCTTGTTTCCAGGGACCTGGAAGGACAGTGAGTGAATTCTCCTTGTGCTATATTGTGCTTAAAAAAAACATTTTTTTCTAGGGACAGAAAACTGTAGGTAGGGAGAGTGTCAGTTTCTTTCACTGTGCAAGTCCTTGTTTCTAGGGACCTGGAAGGACAGTGAGTGAATTCTCCTTGTGCTATATTGTGCTTAAAAAAAACATTTTTTCTAGGGACAGAAAACTGTAGGTAGGGAGAGTGTCAGTTTCTTTCACTGTGCAAGTCCTTGTTTCCAGGGACCTGGAAGGACAGTGAGTGAATTCTCCTTGTGCTATATTGTGCTTAAAAAAAACATTTTTTCTAGGGACAGAAAACTGTAGGTAGGGAGAGTGTCAGTTTCTTTCACTGTGCAAGTCCTTGTTTCTAGGGACCTGGAAGGACAGTGAGTGAATTCTCCTTGTGCTATATTGTGCTTAAAAAAAACATTTTTTCTAGGGACAGAAAACTGTAGGTAGGGAGAGTGTCAGTTTCTTTCACTGTGCAAGTCCTTGTTTCTAGGGACCTGGAAGGACAGTGAGTGAATTCTCCTTGTGCTATATTGTGCTTAAAAAAAACATTTTTTCTAGGGACAGAAAACTGTAGGTAGGGAGAGTGTCAGTTTCTTTCACTGTGCAAGTCCTTGTTTCTAGGGACCTGGAAGGACAGTGAGTGAATTCTCCTTGTGCTATATTGTGCTTAAAAAAACATTTTTTCTAGGGACAGAAAACTGTAGGTAGGGAGAGTGTCAGTTTCTTTCACTGTGCTAGTCCTTGTTTCTAGGGACCTGGAAGGACAGTGAGTGAATTCTCCTTGTGCTATATTGTGCTTAAAAAAAACATTTTTTCTAGGGACAGAAAACTGTAGGTAGGGAGAGTGTCAGTTTCTTTCACTGTGCAAGTCCTTGTTTCAAGGGACAGAGAAGGACACCTGAAGGTAGCCCTTATTGCTTTTTTCCCATCTCCCTGCAGGCCATCTATTAGAATGTCTGGAAGGCAAACAAGGAGAGGCAGACAGTCAGGAGGCAATAAAAGAGGGCAAGCAGGCTCTGTGTCTGGGGGCAACAGTGCTGGTCGTGGACGCGGTGCATTGTCATCAGCACATGGCCATGGGACACGCTTGTCCTTCTTTTCCGCAGCTGGACATGTTGAGCCACATCATGCCGAAGACTTGGTAGAGTGGATGACCAAGCCCTCCTCCTCCTCATCCTCTCTCACCCAGGCTCAGGGTACTGGCAAAGCAGCTGCCAAAGCGTCCTCTTCCCTGGTATCAATGTCAGACTCATCATCAGTCACTCCTTCCCTAGACCCACCATGTCCTCCTCCTGAGGAGTCCCCTGAACTGTTTGAGCACAGTGTTGGGTACATGCTCCAGGAGGATGCCCAGCGTTTCGAAGGGTCTGATGATGAAACCCAGCTACAGGAAGGCAGTAGGGTGAGAGCAGACAGAGGGGATGCTCAAGAAGGACACCAATCTGGCAGTCATGTTCCAGCAGCTGCAGCATACTGCCAGATTGGCTCCAGTGATGAGGAGGGAGGGGATGATGAGGTCACTGACTCCACGTGGGTGCATTATAGGAGAGAGGAGGAGGAGGATGAGGAGGAGGCACATCTCCAACGAGACAGGATGCCCTTTGGTGGCCAGCGTAAGGGCAGTACACCGACGGAATCACACCGCAGAGCTCCGCCTGTGCAGGGCGCTGCCTCTGCCCGTCATTCAAAAAGTTCCTTGGTGTGGGCCTTTTTTGAGGCTAGTGCATCAGATCGCACAGCTGCTGTTTGCAACATATGTCTCAAGCGTATATCGCGTGGCCAAAACATCAGCCGCTTGGGTACCACATGCCTGACCAGACATATGTTGACCTGCCATGCAGCTCGTTGGCAAGCCTACCTCAAAGACCCACACCAAAGAACAAAGCGGACCTCTCCTTGCACCGCATCAGCTGGGATCTCCAACCCCACTATAACTTCAGTCCTCTCTGAAACATGCACTGAGAGGAATGAAGGTGTAGAATTAGGTGTGTCACAGCCAAGTACTTGCGGCCACTCTGCTAGCAGTACACCGACGTCCGATTCTAGCAGGCAAATTTCCCTGCCCCAGCTGCTGGACCGTCGAAAGAAGTTCACTCCCAGCCATCCACATGCCCAGCGGTTGAATGCTAGCTTGGCTAAATTGCTAGCGCTTCAACTGCTGCCTTTTCAGTTGGTAGACTCGGCCCCCTTCCGTGAGTTTGTGCAATGTGCGGTTCCTCAGTGGCAGGTTCCCAAACGCCACTTTTTCTCACGGAAGGCTATTCCGGCTCTCTACCGGCATGTGGAAGGCAATGTCTTGGCCTCGCTGGACAGGGCGGTCAGCGGTAAGGTGCATATTACCGCTGACTCATGGTCCAGCAGGCATGGACAGGGACGTTACCTTTCTTTCACGGCCCATTGGGTCACTCTTTTGGCAGCTGGGAAGGATGCAGGACAAGGTGCAGTAGTGTTGGAGGTTGTCCCACCGCCACGCCTCCAAAATGCTACTACTGGTTGTGACACACCTCTCTCCTCCACCCCCTCCTCTTCTTCTTCCTCCATGGCCTCTTCCTGTGGTTTGTCCTATGAACCAGCGGTGCTCCGTAGCCGTTCACGGGGCTACGCAAGTACGCAGGCAAAAAGATGCCATGCCGTGCTTGCGCTGGTGTGTTTGGGGGACAGAAGCCACACTGGGGCAGAGGTCCTGTCTGCTCTGCAGGGCCAGGCCGAGAGGTGGTTGACGCCACGCCAGCTTAAGCCAGGAATGGTGGTTTGCGACAATGGCACCAACCTCCTCTCCGCCCTCCGACAGGGACAACTGACCCATGTGCCCTGTGTGGCTCACGTCCTTAACCTGGTGGTGCAGCGGTTCTTGGGCAGGTACCCGGGCTTACAGGATGTCCTGAGGCAGGCCAGGAAAGTCTGTGTGCATTTCCGCAGATCTTATAATGCCAGTGCTCGCCTGGCTGAGCTGCAAAAGGAGTTGAACCTGCCCAAGAACCGCCTTATATGTGACATGCCCACCAGGTGGAACTCAACGTTGGCCATGCTGCAGCGGCTGCACACGCAGCAGAGGGCCATCAATGAGTACCTGTGCGACTACGGCACCAGGACAGGGTCAGGGGAGCTTGGTTTTTTTTCTCCACGCCAGTGGGGCATGATCAGGGATGCATGTACTGTCCTGGCACCATTTGAGGAGGCCACGAGGATGGTGAGCAGTGACAGTGCATGCATCAGTGACACTGTACCTCTTGTCCACCTGTTGGAGCACACGCTGCGTGGAATAATGGACAGGGCACTTGAGGCAGAACAGAGGCAGGAAGAGGAGGACTTCCTTGCCTCTCAAGGCCCCCTTTACCCAGACAGTGTTCCTTCTGTCCCACCCATCGCACAGGAAGAGGAAGAGGAGGAGGAGGAGGAGGAGGAGGAGGATTGTGTCAGCATGGAGGTGGAGGCTGGCACTCAGCATCATCAGCAGCAGTCTTTTAGGGATGATTTACAGTCCCAAGAAACCAGTGGACTTGTACGTGGCTGGGAGGAGGTGACTGCGGATCATGTCGTCCTTAGTGACCCAGAGGACTCCGGAGCGAATGCCTCAGCAAACCTACGCTGCATGGCCTCCCTGATCCTGCAAAGTCTGCGGAAGGATCCTCGTATTCTTCGGATCAAGGAGAGGGACCATTACTGGCTGGCCACTCTCCTTGATCCACGGTACAAGGGTAAGGTTGCGGACCTTATGTTACCGTCGCAGAGGGAGCAGAGGATGAGACAACTCCGGGAGGCCTTGCAGAAAGGTCTGTGCAACGCGTTCCCAGAGACTGGGAGGTTACAAACTCCTGGTCCAGGACAACGAGTTGCTGAGGCTTCGGCCAGTCAAAGAAGGAGCGGTGGGGAAGGTGGCCGTCTGACCGATGCGTTCAGACAATTCTTTAGTCCGCAGCCCCAAAGTATGATCGGTTCCAGCAACCATCGCCAGCGTCTGATAAAC
The DNA here is from genome assembly GCA_029206835.1 of Rana muscosa. Classification (NCBI taxonomy): domain Eukaryota; kingdom Metazoa; phylum Chordata; class Amphibia; order Anura; family Ranidae; genus Rana; species Rana muscosa. The sequence goes on from CM055117.1 coordinate 337,637,483, forward strand.
ATGGTGCAGGAATATCTAGGGGCAAGGTCAGACTTGGACACCTTCCCCACCGAAAATCCTCTGGCTTACTGGGTCTTGAGGATGGATCACTGGCCAGAGCTTGCACAGTATGCAATTGAGCTACTGGCCTTTCCTGCATCCAGCGTTCTTTCGGAACGCACATTCAGTGCTGCTGGAGGATTTGTCACGGATCACAGGGTGCGCCTGTCCACCGACTCGGTTGATCGACTGACTTTCATCAAGATGAACCAGTCTTGGATCACCACCAGCTACCACACACCTGATGCTGATATAACAGACTAATTGATTTTAACATGTCACGTCCCTTCAAGACTGATGCTGATGCTGAGTGCCTGTGCTGTTATGTTGACTGGCTATCCTCCTCCTCCGAGTCCTCAATGATACGATTGATGATGATAGCTTGGAAGATCATTTTTGTTTATGGGTGCCGCCACCAGTGGCTAAGGCCCAATTTTTCAGCCCCTGTTTTACAGGGGCGTGTACTTACAATTTTTTTAGCAATAATTTGCCATAGGGCTCATTGCTGTGCTCCAAGTACAGTATCTGTGAGGGGTTGTAGTGTTGTGCCACCAGTGCCTAAGGCCCAATTTTTCAGCCCCTGTTTAACAGGGGCGTGTCATTACAATTTTTGAAGCAATACTTTGCAAAAGGGCTCATTGCTGTGCTCCAAGTACAGTATCTGTGAGGGGTTGTAGTGTTGTGCCACCAGTGCCTAAGGCCCAATTTTTCAGCCCCTGTTCAACAGGGGCATGCAATTACAATTCTTGATGTAATAATTCACAGCAGGGCCCATTCCTGCACCCACCAAGAGTAAGTCTGAGGGCTTACAGTGTTGTGGCAACGCCACCACCACCACCACCACGAAAGGCCCAATTTTTCAGCCACTGTTCAAAAGGGGCATGTAATTACAATTCTTGATCTAATAATTCACAGCAGGGCCCATTCCTGCACCCACCAAGAGTAACTCTGAGGGCTTACAGTGTTGTGGCAACACCACCACCACCACCACCACCACGAAAAGCCCAATTTTTCAGCCCCTGTTCAACAGGGGCATGCAATTACAATTCTTGATCTAATAATTCACAGCAGGGCCCATTGCTGCACCCACAAAGAGTAACTGTCAGGGCTTACAGTGTTGTGGCACCAGCACCACCATCAAAGCCCCAATTTTTACTACCACTGTTCAACAATTATATGTAATTAAAATTCCTGATATAATAGTTGACAGCAGGGCGTTCCAGCACCAACCAAGAGTAACTGTGAGTGCTTACAGTGTTGTGCCAACACCAACAACTAAGGGGCCTATTTCTGCAGAGTATATACGGCAGGTCCCTACTTTCAAACATCCAACTTACAAACGACTCCTACTTGCAAACGCAAGAAGACAACAGGAAGTGAGAGGAAATCTACCCCTTGGAAGGAAAATTCACTCCTGTAAGAATTAATATGGGAGAAAGGTGTCTCCTCTGTACTGATGCTTTATCAGCAATCCTTGTTTCAAGAAAAACACCACATTTCAAAAACAGTTGTCATTGGGACGGAAAGTGAGGTGAAATGTTCTGAACAGGGGCACAGACAGCAAAACAAATGTTACAGGGGTGATAAACCTTACCTATGTTTCCCAAAAAGTTTAAAAATAGATTTTTGGGCTGGAGCTACAGTTCAACAATGTACCTGTTCAAAATTACAAACACATTCTACATAAGAACAGACCTACAGTCCCTGTCTTGTATGCACCGCCTGTATACGGCTGTTCAGAGTATATAGGGCCTTTTTTATTTTATGTGCGGGGTTCCCCTTAATATCCATACAAGACCCAAAGGGGCTGGTAATGGGCTGGGGTAGGGGGGGGTCATGGGGTAGCTATGCCATTTTTCTTAAAGATTTTCATCCATATTACCGGGGCCAGACATTACATTAAAGCCGCAAGAAGTTTTAAATGGCTTTTTTTTCCTTTAGAAGTGTCATTTTGTGCAGGGACAGTTCTAAACACGGGAAACACGTGGCACTTCACAGGCATACTTTAGACACCCCCCAGGTACGATATTTAAAGGAATATTTGACTTTTTTTTTTCACTTTATGCATCATTAAAATGACTGCTCCCGAAAAACGACCGTTTTTAAAACTTCTTTTTGCATTGATACATGTCCCCTGGTGCAGAACCCGGGTTCCCAAACCCTTTTTAGGACAATAACATGCATAATAGTTGTTATAATTAGCACTTTAGAATTCGAACGTTCGCATCCATTGTATTTAATAGGGTTCTAATGTTCGTACGAACTTTCAGTCCGTTCGCGGGTTCTGGTGCGAACCGAACCCGGGGGTGTTCGGCTCATCACTACTGGTGTACTGTCAATGGTGTACTATGGATCATCACTGATGTACTGTGGATCATCACTGGTGTACTGTGGATCATCACTGGTGTACTGTGGATCATCACTGATGTACTATGGATCATCACTGATGTACTGTGGATCATCACTGGTGTACTGTGGATCATCACTGGTGTACTATGGATCATCACTGATGTACGTTGGATCATCACTGGTGTACTATGGATCATTACTGATGTACTATGGATCATCACTGATGTACTATGGACCATCCCTGATTTACTATGGACCATCCCTGATGTACTATGGACTATCCCTGATGTACTGTGGATCATCACTGATGTACTATGGACCATCACTGGTGTACTATGGATCATCACTGATGTACTATGGATCATCACTGATGTACTATGGATCATCCCTGATGTACCGTGGATCATCACTGATGTTCTATGGATCATCCCTGGTGTAATATGGATCATCACTGATGTACTATGGATCATCACTGATGTACTATGAGCCATCACTGATGTACTATGGATCATCACTGGTGTACTATGGATCATCACTGATGTACTGTGGACCATCCCTGATGTACTGTGGATCATCACTGATGTACTGTGGATCATCACTGATGTACTGTGCATCATCACTGATGTACCGTGGATCATCACTGATGTACTGAGGATCATCACTGATGTACTGAGGATCATCACTGATGTACTGAGGATCATCACTGATGTACTATGGGCCATCCCTGATGTACTATGGACCATCCCTGATGTACTGTGGATCATCACTGATGTACTGTGGATCATCACTGATGTACTGTGGATCATAACTGATGTACTGTGGATCATCACTGATGTACTATAGATCATCACTGATGTACTGTGGATCATCACTGATGTACTGTGGATCATCACTGATGTACTATAGATCATCACTGATGTACTGTGGATCATCACTGATGTACTATAGATCACCACTGATGTACTATGGGCCATCACTGGTGTACTATGGATCATCACTGATGTACTATGGATCATCACTGATGTACTATAGATCATCACTGATGTACTGTGGATCATCACTGATGTACTGTGGATCATCACTGATGTACTATGGCCAATCACTGGTGTACTATGGATCATCACTGGTGTACTATGGATCATCACTGATGTACTATGGACCATCCCTGATGTACTGTGGATCATCACTGATGTACTGTGGATCATCACTGATGTACTATGGATCATTACTGATGTACTATGGATAATCACTGATGTACTATGGACCATCCCTGATGTATTATGGACCATCCCTGATGTACTGAGGATCATCACTGATGTACTGAGGATCATCACTGATGTACTATAAATTATCACTGATGTACTATGGGCCATCACTGGTGTACTATGAATCATCACTGATGTACTATGGATCATCACTGATGTACTATGGATCATCACTGATGTACTATGGATCATGACTGATGTACTATGAGCCATCACTGATGTACTATGGGCCATCACTGATGTACTGTGGATCATCACTGGTGTACTCTGGATCATCACTGATGTACTATGGACCATCCCTGATGTACTGTGGATCATCACTGATGTACTGTGGATCATCACTGATGTACTATGGATCATTACTGATGTACTATGGATCATCACTGATGTACTATGGACCATCCCTGATGTATTATGGACCATCCCTGATGTACTGAGGATCATCACTGATGTACTGAGGATCATCACTGATGTACTATAAATTATCACTGATGTACTATGGGCCATCACTGGTGTACTATGGATCATCACTGATGTACTATGGATCATCACTGATGTACTATGGATCATCACTGATGTACTATGGATCATGACTGATGTACTATGAGCCATCACTGATGTACTATGAGCCATCACTGATGTACTATGGGCCATCACTGATGTACTGTGGATCATCACTGGTGTACTCTGGATCATCACTGATGTACTATGGATCATCACTGATTTACTATGGATCATCACTGGTGTACTATGGATCATCACTGATGTACTGTGGACCATCCATGATGTACTGTGGATCATCACTGATGTACTGAGGATCATCACTGATGTACTATGGATCATCACTGATGTACTGTTGGTTCATCACTGATGTACTATAGATCATCACTGATGTACTGTGGATCATCACTGATGTACTGTGGATCATCACTGGTGTACTGTGGATCATCACTGATGTACTGTGGATCATCACTGATGTACTATGGGCCATCACAGGTGTACTATGGATCATCACTGATGTACTATAGATCATCACTGATGTACTGTGGATCATCACTGATGTACTGTGGATCATCACTGATGTACTGTGGATCATCACTGATGTACAATAGATCATCACTGATGTACTATGGACCATCACTGGTGTACTATGGATCATCACTGATGTACTATAGATCATCACTGATGGACTATGGACCATCACTGATGTACTATGGATCATCACTGATGTACTGTGGATCATCACTGGTGTACTGTGGATCATCACTGATGTACTATAGATTATCACTGATGTACTGTGGATCATCACTGATGTACTATAGATCATCACTGATGTACTATGGGCCATCACTGGTGAACTATGGGCCATCACTGGTGTACTATGGACCCTCACTGATGTACTATGGACCATCACTGATGCACTGTGGATCATCACTGATGTACTATAGATCATCACTGATGTACTGTGGATCATCACTGATGTACTATAGACCATCACTGATGTACTATGGATCATCACTGATGTACTGTGGATCATCACTGATGTACTGTGGATCATCACTGGTGTACTATAGATCATCACTGATGTACTATAGGCCATCACTGATGTACTATGGGCCATCACTGGTGTACTATGGACAATCACTGATGTACTATGGACCATCACTGATGTACTATGGACCATCACTGATGTACTATGGATTATCACTGATGTACTATAGATCATCACTGATGTACTGTGGATCATCACTGATGTACCATGGATCATCACTGATGTACTGAGGATCATCACTGATGTACCATGGATCATCACTGATGTACTGAGGATCATCACTGATGTACCGTGGATCATCACTGATGTACTGAGGATCATCACTGATGTACCGTGGATCATCACTGATGTACTGAGGATCATCACTGATGTACTGTGGATCATCACTGATGTACTGTGGATCATCACTGATGTACTATGAGTTATCACTGATGTACTATGGATCATCACTGGTGTACTATGTATCATCACTGATGTACTATGGATCATCACTGATGTACTGTAGATCATCACTGATGTACTGTGGATCATCACTGATGTACTATGGGCCATCACAGGTGTACTATGGATCATCACAGGTGTACTATGAATCATCACTGATGTACTATGAATCATCACTGATGTACTATGGACCATCCATGATGTACTGTGGATAATCACTGATGTACTGTGGACCATCACTGATGTACTGTGGATCATCACTGATGTACTATAGATCATCACTGATGTACTGTGGATCATCACTGATGTACTATAGATCATCACTGGTGTACTGTGAATCATCACTGGTGTACTATGGATCATCACTGATGTACTGTGGATCATCACTGGTGTACTGTAGATCATCACTGGTGTACTATGGATCATCACTGATGTACTGTGGATCATCACTGGTGTACTGTGGATCATCACTGGTGTACTGTGGATCATCACTGGTGTACTATGGATCATCACTGATGTACTGTGGATCATCACTGGTGTACTGTGGATCATCACTGGTGTACTGTGGATCATCACTGGTGTACTGTGGTTTATCACTGGTGTACTATGGATCATCACTGATGTACTATGGATCATCACTGATGTACTGTGGATCATCACTTGTGTACTGTGGATCATCACTGGTGTACTGTGGATCATCACTGATGTACTATGGATCATCACTGATGTACTGTGGATCATCACTGGTGTACTGTGGATCATCACTGGTGTACTATGGATCATCACTGATGTACGTTGGATCATCACTGGTGTACTATGGATCATCACTGATGTACTATGGATCATCACTGATGTACTATGGACCATCCCTGATTTACTATGGACCATCCCTGATGTACTATGGACTATCCCTGATGTACTGTGGATCATCACTGATGTACTATGGACCATCACTGGTGTACTATGGATCATCACTGATGTACTATGGATCATCCCTGATGTACCGTGGATCATCACTGATGTTCTATGGATCATCACTGGTGTACTATGGATCATCACTGATGTACTGTGGATCATCACTGATGTACTATGGGCCATCCCTGATGTACTATGGGCCATCACTGGTGTACTATGGATCATCACTGATGTACTATGGATCATCACTGATGTACTATAGATCATCACTGATGTACTGTGGATCATCACTGATGTACTGTGAATCATCACTGATGTACTATGGGCCATCACTGGTGTACTATGGATCATCACCGGTGTACTATGGATCATCACTGATGTACTTTGGACCATCCCTGATGTACTGTGGATCATCACTGATGTACTGTGGATCATCACTGATGTACTATGGCCAATCACTGGTGTACTATGGATCATCACTGGTGTACTATGGATCATCACTGATGTACTATGGACCATCCCTGATGTACTGTGGATCATCACTGATGTACTGTGGATCATCACTGATGTACTATGGATCATTACTGATGTACTATGGATAATCACTGATGTACTATGGACCATCCCTGATGTATTATGGACCATCCCTGATGTACTGAGGATCATCACTGATGTACTGAGGATCATCACTGATGTACTATAAATTATCACTGATGTACTATGGGCCATCACTGGTGTACTATGAATCATCACTGATGTACTATGGATCATCACTGATGTACTATGGATCATCACTGATGTACTATGGATCATGACTGATGTACTATGAGCCATCACTGATGTACTATGGGCCATCACTGATGTACTGTGGATCATCACTGGTGTACTCTGGATCATCACTGATGTACTATGGACCATCCCTGATGTACTGTGGATCATCACTGATGTACTGTGGATCATCACTGATGTACTATGGATCATTACTGATGTACTATGGATCATCACTGATGTACTATGGACCATCCCTGATGTATTATGGACCATCCCTGATGTACTGAGGATCATCACTGATGTACTGAGGATCATCACTGATGTACTATAAATTATCACTGATGTACTATGGGCCATCACTGGTGTACTATGGATCATCACTGATGTACTATGGATCATCACTGATGTACTATGGATCATCACTGATGTACTATGGATCATGACTGATGTACTATGAGCCATCACTGATGTACTATGAGCCATCACTGATGTACTATGGGCCATCACTGATGTACTGTGGATCATCACTGGTGTACTCTGGATCATCACTGATGTACTATGGATCATCACTGATTTACTATGGATCATCACTGGTGTACTATGGATCATCACTGATGTACTGTGGACCATCCATGATGTACTGTGGATCATCACTGATGTACTGAGGATCATCACTGATGTACTATGGATCATCACTGATGTACTGTTGGTTCATCACTGATGTACTATAGATCATCACTGATGTACTGTGGATCATCACTGATGTACTGTGGATCATCACTGGTGTACTGTGGATCATCACTGATGTACTGTGGATCATCACTGATGTACTATGGGCCATCACAGGTGTACTATGGATCATCACTGATGTACTATAGATCATCACTGATGTACTGTGGATCATCACTGATGTACTGTGGATCATCACTGATGTACTGTGGATCATCACTGATGTACAATAGATCATCACTGATGTACTATGGACCATCACTGGTGTACTATGGATCATCACTGATGTACTATAGATCATCACTGATGGACTATGGACCATCACTGATGTACTATGGATCATCACTGATGTACTGTGGATCATCACTGGTGTACTGTGGATCATCACTGATGTACTATAGATTATCACTGATGTACTGTGGATCATCACTGATGTACTATAGATCATCACTGATGTACTATGGGCCATCACTGGTGAACTATGGGCCATCACTGGTGTACTATGGACCCTCACTGATGTACTATGGACCATCACTGATGCACTGTGGATCATCACTGATGTACTATAGATCATCACTGATGTACTGTGGATCATCACTGATGTACTATAGACCATCACTGATGTACTATGGATCATCACTGATGTACTGTGGATCATCACTGATGTACTGTGGATCATCACTGGTGTACTATAGATCATCACTGATGTACTATGGGCCATCACTGATGTACTATGGGCCATCACTGGTGTACTATGGACAATCACTGATGTACTATGGACCATCACTGATGTACTATGGACCATCACTGATGTACTATGGATTATCACTGATGTACTATAGATCATCACTGATGTACTGTGGATCATCACTGATGTACCATGGATCATCACTGATGTACTGAGGATCATCACTGATGTACCATGGATCATCACTGATGTACTGAGGATCATCACTGATGTACCGTGGATCATCACTGATGTACTGAGGATCATCACTGATGTACCGTGGATCATCACTGATGTACTGAGGATCATCACTGATGTACTGTGGATCATCACTGATGTACTGTGGATCATCACTGATGTACTATGAGTTATCACTGATGTACTATGGATCATCACTGGTGTACTATGTATCATCACTGATGTACTATGGATCATCACTGATGTACTGTAGATCATCACTGATGTACTGTGGATCATCACTGATGTACTATGGGCCATCACAGGTGTACTATGGATCATCACAGGTGTACTATGAATCATCACTGATGTACTATGAATCATCACTGATGTACTATGGACCATCCATGATGTACTGTGGATAATCACTGATGTACTGTGGACCATCACTGATGTACTGTGGATCATCACTGATGTACTATAGATCATCACTGATGTACTGTGGATCATCACTGATGTACTATAGATCATCACTGGTGTACTGTGAATCATCACTGGTGTACTATGGATCATCACTGATGTACTGTGGATCATCACTGGTGTACTGTAGATCATCACTGGTGTACTATGGATCATCACTGATGTACTGTGGATCATCACTGGTGTACTGTGGATCATCACTGGTGTACTGTGGATCATCACTGGTGTACTATGGATCATCACTGATGTACTGTGGATCATCACTGGTGTACTGTGGATCATCACTGGTGTACTGTGGATCATCACTGGTGTACTGTGGTTTATCACTGGTGTACTATGGATCATCACTGATGTACTATGGATCATCACTGATGTACTGTGGATCATCACTTGTGTACTGTGGATCATCACTGGTGTACTGTGGATCATCACTGATGTACTATGGATCATCACTGATGTACTGTGGATCATCACTGGTGTACTGTGGATCATCACTGGTGTACTATGGATCATCACTGATGTACGTTGGATCATCACTGGTGTACTATGGATCATCACTGATGTACTATGGATCATCACTGATGTACTATGGACCATCCCTGATTTACTATGGACCATCCCTGATGTACTATGGACTATCCCTGATGTACTGTGGATCATCACTGATGTACTATGGACCATCACTGGTGTACTATGGATCATCACTGATGTACTATGGATCATCCCTGATGTACCGTGGATCATCACTGATGTTCTATGGATCATCACTGGTGTACTATGGATCATCACTGATGTACTGTGGATCATCACTGATGTACTATGGGCCATCCCTGATGTACTATGGGCCATCACTGGTGTACTATGGATCATCACTGATGTACTATGGATCATCACTGATGTACTATAGATCATCACTGATGTACTGTGGATCATCACTGATGTACTGTGAATCATCACTGATGTACTATGGGCCATCACTGGTGTACTATGGATCATCACCGGTGTACTATGGATCATCACTGATGTACTTTGGACCATCCCTGATGTACTGTGGATCATCACTAATGTACTGTGGATCATCACTGATGTACTATGGATCATCACTGATGTACTATGGATCATCACTGATTTACTATGGACCATCCCTTATGTATTATGGACCATCCCTGATGTGCTGTGGATCATCACTGATGTACTGTGGATCATCACTGATGTACTATGAGTTATCACTGATGTACTATGGATCATCACTGGTGTACTATGTATCATCACTGATGTACTATGGATCATCACTGATGTACTGTAGATCATCACTGATGTACTGTGGATCATCACTGATGTACTATGGGCCATCACAGGTGTACTATGGATCATCACAGGTGTACTATGAATCATCACTGATGTACTATGAATCATCACTGATGTACTATGGACCATCCATGATGTACTGTGGATAATCACTGATGTACTGTGGACCATCACTGATGTACTGTGGATCATCACTGATGGACTATAGATCATCACTGATGTACTGTGGATCATCACTGATGTACTATAGATCATCACTGGTGTACTGTGAATCATCACTGGTGTACTATGGATCATCACTGATGTACTGTGGATCATCACTGGTGTACTGTAGATCATCACTGGTGTACTATGGATCATCACTGATGTACTGTGGATCATCACTGGTGTACTGTGGATCATCACTGGTGTACTGTGGATCATCACTGGTGTACTATGGATCATCACTGATGTACTGTGGATCATCACTGGTGTACTGTGGATCATCACTGGTGTACTGTGGATCATCACTGGTGTACTGTGGTTTATCACTGGTGTACTATGGATCATCACTGATGTACTATGGATCATCACTGATGTACTGTGGATCATCACTGGTGTACTGTGGATCATCACTGGTGTACTGTGGATCATCACTGATGTACTATGGATCATCACTGATGTACTGTGGATCATCACTGGTGTACTGTGGATCATCACTGGTGTACTATGGATCATCACTGATGTACGTTGGATCATCACTGGTGTACTATGGATCATCACTGATGTACTATGGATCATCACTGATGTACTATGGACCATCCCTGATTTACTATGGACCATCCCTGATGTACTATGGACTATCCCTGATGTACTGTGGATCATCACTGATGTACTATGGACCATCACTGGTGTACTATGGATCATTACTGATGTACTATGGATCATCACTGATGTACTATGGATCATCCCTGATGTACCGTGGATCATCACTGATGTTCTATGGATCATCACTGGTGTACTATGGATCATCACTGATGTACTATGGATCATCACTGATGTACTATGAGCCATCACTGATGTACTATGGATCATCAATGGTGTACTATGGATCATCACTGATGTACTGTGGACCATCCCTGATGTACTGTGGATCATCACTGATGTACTGTGGATCATCACTGATGTACTGTGGATCATCACTGATGTACCGTGGATCATCACTGATGTAGTGAGGATCATCACTGATGTACTTTTGATCATCACTGATGTACTGTGGATCATCACTGATGTACTATGGGCCATCCCTGATGTGCTATGGGCCATCACTGGTGTACTATGGATCATCACTGATGTACTATGGATCATCACTGATGTACTATAGATCATCACTGATGTACTGTGGATCATCACTGATGTACTGTGAATCATCACTGATGTACTATGGGCCATCACTGGTGTACTATGGATCATCACTGGTGTACTATGGATCATCACTGATGTACTTTGGACCATCCCTGATGTACTGTGGATCATCACTAATGTACTGTGGACCATCCCTGATGTACTGTGGATCATCACTGATGTACTGTGGATCATCACTGATGTACTGTGGATCATAACTGATGTACTGTGGATCATCACTGATGTACTATAGATCATCACTGATGTACTGTGGATCATCACTGATGTACTGTGGATCATCACTGATGTACTATAGATCATCACTGATGTACTGTGGATCATCACTGATGTACTATAGATCACCACTGATGTACTATGGGCCATCACTGGTGTACTATGGATCATCACTGATGTACTATGGATCATCACTGATGTACTATAGATCATCACTGATGTACTGTGGATCATCACTGATGTACTGTGGATCATCACTGATGTACTATGGCCAATCACTGGTGTACTATGGATCATCACTGGTGTACTATGGATCATCACTGATGTACTATGGACCATCCCTGATGTACTGTGGATCATCACTGATGTACTGTGGATCATCACTGATGTACTATGGATCATTACTGATGTACAATGGATAATCACTGATGTACTATGGACCATCCCTGATGTATTATGGACCATCCCTGATGTACTGAGGATCATCACTGATGTACTGAGGATCATCACTGATGTACTATAAATTATCACTGATGTACTATGGGCCATCACTGGTGTACTATGAATCATCACTGATGTACTATGGATCATCACTGATGTACTATGGATCATCACTGATGTACTATGGATCATGACTGATGTACTATGAGCCATCACTGATGTACTATGAGCCATCACTGATGTACTATGGGCCATCACTGATGTACTGTGGATCATCACTGGTGTACTCTGGATCATCACTGATGTACTATGGACCATCCCTGATGTACTGTGGATCATCACTGATGTACTGTGGATCATCACTGATGTACTATGGATCATTACTGATGTACTATGGATCATCACTGATGTACTATGGACCATCCCTGATGTATTATGGACCATCCCTGATGTACTGAGGATCATCACTGATGTACTGAGGATCATCACTGATGTACTATAAATTATCACTGATGTACTATGGGCTATCACTGGTGTACTATGGATCATCACTGATGTACTATGGATCATCACTGATGTACTATGGATCATCACTGATGTACTATGGATCATGACTGATGTACTATGAGCCATCACTGATGTACTATGAGCCATCACTGATGTACTATGGGCCATCACTGATGTACTGTGGATCATCACTGGTGTACTCTGGATCATCACTGATGTACTATGGATCATCACTGATTTACTATGGATCATCACTGGTGTACTATGGATCATCACTGATGTACTGTGGACCATCCATGATGTACTGTGGATCATCACTGATGTACTGAGGATCATCACTGATGTACTATGGATCATCACTGATGTACTGTTGGTTCATCACTGATGTACTATAGATCATCACTGATGTACTGTGGATCATCACTGATGTACTGTGGATCATCACTGGTGTACTGTGGATCATCACTGATGTACTGTGGATCATCACTGATGTACTATGGGCCATCACAGGTGTACTATGGATCATCACTGATGTACTATAGATCATCACTGATGTACTGTGGATCATCACTGATGTACTGTGGATCATCACTGATGTACTGTGGATCATCACTGATGTACAATAGATCATCACTGATGTACTATGGACCATCACTGGTGTACTATGGATCATCACTGATGTACTATAGATCATCACTGATGGACTATGGACCATCACTGATGTACTATGGATCATCACTGATGTACTGTGGATCATCACTGGTGTACTGTGGATCATCACTGATGTACTATAGATTATCACTGATGTACTGTGGATCATCACTGATGTACTATAGATCATCACTGATGTACTATGGGCCATCACTGGTGAACTATGGGCCATCACTGGTGTACTATGGACCATCACTGATGTACTATGGACCATCACTGATGCACTGTGGATCATCACTGATGTACTATAGATCATCACTGATGTACTGTGGATCATCACTGATGTACTATAGACCATCACTGATGTACTATGGATCATCACTGATGTACTGTGGATCATCACTGATGTACTGTGGATCATCACTGGTGTACTATAGATCATCACTGATGTACTATGGGCCATCACTGATGTACTATGGGCCATCACTGGTGTACTATGGACAATCACTGATGTACTATGGACCATCACTGATGTACTATGGACCATCACTGATGTACTATGGATTATCACTGATGTACTATAGATCATCACTGATGTACTGTGGATCATCACTGATGTACCATGGATCATCACTGATGTACTGAGGATCATCACTGATGTACCATGGATCATCACTGATGTACTGAGGATCATCACTGATGTACCGTGGATCATCACTGATGTACTGAGGATCATCACTGATGTACCGTGGATCATCACTGATGTACTGAGGATCATCACTGATGTACTGTGGATCATCACTGATGTACTGTGGATCATCACTGGTGTACTCTGGATCATCACTGATGTACTATGGATCATCACTGATTTACTATGGATCATCACTGGTGTACTATGGATCATCACTGATGTACTGTGGACCATCCATGATGTACTGTGGATCATCACTGATGTACTGAGGATCATCACTGATGTACTATGGATCATCACTGATGTACTGTTGGTTCATCACTGATGTACTATAGATCATCACTGATGTACTGTGGATCATCACTGATGTACTATGGATCATCACTGATGTACTGTAGATCATCACTGATGTACTGTGGATCATCACTGATGTACTATGGGCCATCACAGGTGTACTATGGATCATCACAGGTGTACTATGAATCATCACTGATGTACTATGAATCATCACTGATGTACTATGGACCATCCATGATGTACTGTGGATAATCACTGATGTACTGTGGACCATCACTGATGTACTGTGGATCATCACTGATGTACTATAGATCATCACTGATGTACTGTGGATCATCACTGATGTACTATAGATCATCACTGGTGTACTGTGAATCATCACTGGTGTACTATGGATCATCACTGATGTACTGTGGATCATCACTGGTGTACTGTAGATCATCACTGGTGTACTATGGATCATCACTGATGTACTGTGGATCATCACTGGTGTACTGTGGATCATCACTGGTGTACTGTGGATCATCACTGGTGTACTGTGGATCATCACTGGTGTACTATGGATCATCACTGATGTACTGTGGATCATCACTGGTGTACTGTGGATCATCACTGGTGTACTGTGGATCATCACTGGTGTACTGTGGTTTATCACTGGTGTACTATGGATCATCACTGATGTACTATGGATCATCACTGATGTACTGTGGATCATCACTGGTGTACTGTGGATCATCACTGGTGTACTGTGGATCATCACTGATGTACTATGGATCATCACTGATGTACTGTGGATCATCACTGGTGTACTGTGGATCATCACTGGTGTACTATGGATCATCACTGATGTACGTTGGATCATCACTGGTGTACTATGGATCATCACTGATGTACTATGGATCATCACTGATGTACTATGGACCATCCCTGATTTACTATGGACCATCCCTGATGTACTATGGACTATCCCTGATGTACTGTGGATCATCACTGATGTACTATGGACCATCACTGGTGTACTATGGATCATCACTGATGTACTATGGATCATCCCTGATGTACCGTGGATCATCACTGATGTTCTATGGATCATCACTGGTGTACTATGGATCATCACTGATGTACTATGGATCATCACTGATGTACTATGAGCCATCACTGATGTACTATGGATCATCAATGGTGTACTATGGATCATCACTGATGTACTGTGGACCATCCCTGATGTACTGTGGATCATCACTGATGTACTGTGGATCATCACTGATGTACTGTGGATCATCACTGATGTACCGTGGATCATCACTGATGTACTGAGGATCATCACTGATGTACTGTGGATCATCACTGATGTACTGTGGATCATCACTGATGTACTATGGGCCATCCCTGATGTACTATGGGCCATCACTGGTGTACTATGGATCATCACTGATGTACTATGGATCATCACTGATGTACTATAGATCATCACTGATGTACTGTGGATCATCACTGATGTACTGTGAATCATCACTGATGTACTATGGGCCATCACTGGTGTACTATGGATCATCACCTGTGTACTATGGATCATCACTGATGTACTTTGGACCATCCCTGATGTACTGTGGATCATCACTAATGTACTGTGGATCATCAC
The DNA here is from genome assembly GCA_029206835.1 of Rana muscosa. Lineage (NCBI taxonomy): Eukaryota > Metazoa > Chordata > Amphibia > Anura > Ranidae > Rana > Rana muscosa. The sequence goes on from CM055117.1 coordinate 337,654,082, forward strand.
TGATGTACTATGGATCATCACTGATGTACTATGGATCATCACTGATTTACTATGGACCATCCCTTATGTATTATGGACCATCCCTGATGTACTGTGGATCATCACTGATGTACTGTGGATCATCACTGATGTACTATGAGTTATCACTGATGTACTATGGATCATCACTGGTGTACTATGTATCATCACTGATGTACTACGGATCATCACTGATGTACTGTAGATCATCACTGATGTACTGTGGATCATCACTGATGTACTATGGGCCATCACAGGTGTACTATGGATCATCACAGGTGTACTATGAATCATCACTGATGTACTATGAATCATCACTGATGTACTATGGACCATCCATGATGTACTGTGGATAATCACTGATGTACTGTGGACCATCACTGATGTACTGTGGATCATCACTGATGTACTATAGATCATCACTGATGTACTGTGGATCATCACTGATGTACTATAGATCATCACTGGTGTACTGTGAATCATCACTGGTGTACTATGGATCATCACTGATGTACTGTGGATCATCACTGGTGTACTGTAGATCATCACTGGTGTACTATGGATCATCACTGATGTACTGTGGATCATCACTGGTGTACTGTGGATCATCACTGGTGTACTGTGGATCATCACTGGTGTACTATGGATCATCACTGATGTACTGTGGATCATCACTGGTGTACTGTGGATCATCACTGGTGTACTGTGGATCATCACTGGTGTACTGTGGTTTATCACTGGTGTACTATGGATCATCACTGATGTACTATGGATCATCACTGATGTACTGTGGATCATCACTGGTGTACTGTGGATCATCACTGGTGTACTGTGGATCATCACTGATGTACTATGGATCATCACTGATGTACTGTGGATCATCACTGGTGTACTGTGGATCATCACTGGTGTACTATGGATCATCACTGATGTACGTTGGATCATCACTGGTGTACTATGGATCATCACTGATGTACTATGGATCATCACTGATGTACTATGGACCATCCCTGATTTACTATGGACCATCCCTGATGTACTATGGACTATCCCTGATGTACTGTGGATCATCACTGATGTACTATGGACCATCACTGGTGTACTATGGATCATCACTGATGTACTATGGATCATCACTGATGTACTATGGATCATCCCTGATGTACCGTGGATCATCACTGATGTTCTATGGATCATCACTGGTGTACTATGGATCATCACTGATGTACTATGGATCATCACTGATGTACTATGAGCCATCACTGATGTACTATGGATCATCAATGGTGTACTATGGATCATCACTGATGTACTGTGGATCATCACTGATGTACTGTGGATCATCACTGATGTACTGTGGATCATCACTGATGTACCGTGGATCATCACTGATGTACTGAGGATCATCACTGATGTACTGTGGATCATCACTGATGTACTGTGGATCATCACTGATGTACTATGGGCCATCCCTGATGTGCTATGGGCCATCACTGGTGTACTATGGATCATCACTGATGTACTATGGATCATCACTGATGTACTATAGATCATCACTGATGTACTGTGGATCATCACTGATGTACTGTGAATCATCACTGATGTACTATGGGCCATCACTGGTGTACTATGGATCATCACTGGTGTACTATGGATCATCACTGATGTACTTTGGACCATCCCTGATGTACTGTGGATCATCACTAATGTACTGTGGACCATCCCTGATGTACTGTGGATCATCACTGATGTACTGTGGATCATCACTGATGTACTGTGGATCATAACTGATGTACTGTGGATCATCACTGATGTACTATAGATCATCACTGATGTACTGTGGATCATCACTGATGTACTGTGGATCATCACTGATGTACTATAGATCATCACTGATGTACTGTGGATCATCACTGATGTACTATAGATCACCACTGATGTACTATGGGCCATCACTGGTGTACTATGGATCATCACTGATGTACTATGGATCATCACTGATGTACTATAGATCATCACTGATGTACTGTGGATCATCACTGATGTACTGTGGATCATCACTGATGTACTATGGCCAATCACTGGTGTACTATGGATCATCACTGGTGTACTATGGATCATCACTGATGTACTATGGACCATCCCTGATGTACTGTGGATCATCACTGATGTACTGTGGATCATCACTGATGTACTATGGATCATTACTGATGTACTATGGATAATCACTGATGTACTATGGACCATCCCTGATGTATTATGGACCATCCCTGATGTACTGAGGATCATCACTGATGTACTGAGGATCATCACTGATGTACTATAAATTATCACTGATGTACTATGGGCCATCACTGGTGTACTATAAATCATCACTGATGTACTATGGATCATCACTGATGTACTATGGATCATCACTGATGTACTATGGATCATGACTGATGTACTATGAGCCATCACTGATGTACTATGAGCCATCACTGATGTACTATGGGCCATCACTGATGTACTGTGGATCAACACTGGTGTACTCTGGATCATCACTGATGTACTATGGACCATCCCTGATGTACTGTGGATCATCACTGATGTACTGTGGATCATCACTGATGTACTATGGATCATTACTGATGTACTATGGATCATCACTGATGTACTATGGACCATCCCTGATGTATTATGGACCATCCCTGATGTACTGAGGATCATCACTGATGTACTGAGGATCATCACTGATGTACTATAAATTATCACTGATGTACTATGGGCTATCACTGGTGTACTATGGATCATCACTGATGTACTATGGATCATCACTGATGTACTATGGATCATCACTGATGTACTATGGATCATGACTGATGTACTATGAGCCATCACTGATGTACTATGAGCCATCACTGATGTACTATGGGCCATCACTGATGTACTGTGGATCATCACTGGTGTACTCTGGATCATCACTGATGTACTATGGATCATCACTGATTTACTATGGATCATCACTGGTGTACTATGGATCATCACTGATGTACTGTGGACCATCCATGATGTACTGTGGATCATCACTGATGTACTGAGGATCATCACTGATGTACTATGGATCATCACTGATGTACTGTTGGTTCATCACTGATGTACTATAGATCATCACTGATGTACTGTGGATCATCACTGATGTACTGTGGATCATCACTGGTGTACTGTGGATCATCACTGATGTACTGTGGATCATCACTGATGTACTATGGGCCATCACAGGTGTACTATGGATCATCACTGATGTACTATAGATCATCACTGATGTACTGTGGATCATCACTGATGTACTGTGGATCATCACTGATGTACTGTGGATCATCACTGATGTACAATAGATAATCACTGATGTACTATGGACCATCACTGGTGTACTATGGATCATCACTGATGTACTATAGATCATCACTGATGGACTATGGACCATAACTGATGTACTATGGATCATCACTGATGTACTGTGGATCATCACTGGTGTACTGTGGATCATCACTGATGTACTATAGATCATCACTGATGTACTGTGGATCATCACTGATGTACTATAGATCATCACTGATGTACTATGGGCCATCACTGGTGAACTATGGGCCATCACTGGTGTACTATGGACCATCACTGATGTACTATGGACCATCACTGATGCACTGTGGATCATCACTGATGTACTATAGATCATCACTGATGTACTGTGGATCATCACTGATGTACTATAGACCATCACTGATGTACTATGGATCATCACTGATGTACTGTGGATCATCACTGATGTACTGTGGATCATCACTGGTGTACTATAGATCATCACTGATGTACTATGGGCCATCACTGATGTACTATGGGCCATCACTGGTGTACTATGGACAATCACTGATGTACTATGGACCATCACTGATGTACTATGGACCATCACTGATGTACTATGGATTATCACTGATGTACTATAGATCATCACTGATGTACTGTGGATCATCACTGATGTACCATGGATCATCACTGATGTACTGAGGATCATCACTGATGTACCATGGATCATCACTGATGTACTGAGGATCATCACTGATGTACCGTGGATCATCACTGATGTACTGAGGATCATCACTGATTTACCGTGGATCATCACTGATGTACTGAGGATCATCACTGATTTACTGTGGATCATCACTGATGTACTGTGGATCATCACTGATGTACTATGAGTTATCACTGATGTACTATGGATCATCACTGGTGTACTATGTATCATCACTGATGTACTATGGATCATCACTGATGTACTGTAGATCATCACTGATGTACTGTGGATCATCACTGATGTACTATGGGCCATCACAGGTGTACTATGGATCATCACAGGTGTACTATGAATCATCACTGATGTACTATGAATCATCACTGATGTACTATGGACCATCCATGATGTACTGTGGATAATCACTGATGTACTGTGGACCATCACTGATGTACTGTGGATCATCACTGATGTACTATAGATCATCACTGATGTACTGTGGATCATCACTGATGTACTATAGATCATCACTGGTGTACTGTGAATCATCACTGGTGTACTATGGATCATCACTGATGTACTGTGGATCATCACTGGTGTACTGTAGATCATCACTGGTGTACTATGGATCATCACTGATGTACTGTGGATCATCACTGGTGTACTGTGGATCATCACTGGTGTACTGTGGATCATCACTGGTGTACTGTGGATCATCACTGGTGTACTATGGATCATCACTGATGTACTGTGGATCATCACTGGTGTACTGTGGATCATCACTGGTGTACTGTGGATCATCACTGGTGTACTGTGGTTTATCACTGGTGTACTATGGATCATCACTGATGTACTATGGATCATCACTGATGTACTGTGGATCATCACTGGTGTACTGTGGATCATCACTGGTGTACTGTGGATCATCACTGATGTACTATGGATCATCACTGATGTACTGTGGATCATCACTGGTGTACTGTGGATCATCACTGGTGTACTATGGATCATCACTGATGTACGTTGGATCATCACTGGTGTACTATGGATCATCACTGATGTACTATAGATCATTACTGATGTACTGTGGATCATCACTGATGTACTATAGATCATCACTGATGTACTATGGGCCATCACTGGTGAACTATGGGCCATCACTGGTGTACTATGGACCATCACTGATGTACTATGGACCATCACTGATGCACTGTGGATCATCACTGATGTACTATAGATCATCACTGATGTACTGTGGATCATCACTGATGTACTATAGACCATCACTGATGTACTATGGATCATCACTGATGTACTGTGGATCATCACTGATGTACTGTGGATCATCACTGGTGTACTATAGATCATCACTGATGTACTATGGGCCATCACTGATGTACTATGGGCCATCACTGGTGTACTATGGACAATCACTGATGTACTATGGACCATCACTGATGTACTATGGACCATCACTGATGTACTATGGATTATCACTGATGTACTATAGATCATCACTGATGTACTGTGGATCATCACTGATGTACCATGGATCATCACTGATGTACTGAGGATCATCACTGATGTACCATGGATCATCACTGATGTACTGAGGATCATCACTGATGTACCGTGGATCATCACTGATGTACTGAGGATCATCACTGATTTACCGTGGATCATCACTGATGTACTGAGGATCATCACTGATTTACTGTGGATCATCACTGATGTACTGTGGATCATCACTGATGTACTATGAGTTATCACTGATGTACTATGGATCATCACTGGTGTACTATGTATCATCACTGATGTACTATGGATCATCACTGATGTACTGTAGATCATCACTGATGTACTGTGGATCATCACTGATGTACTATGGGCCATCACAGGTGTACTATGGATCATCACAGGTGTACTATGAATCATCACTGATGTACTATGAATCATCACTGATGTACTATGGACCATCCATGATGTACTGTGGATAATCACTGATGTACTGTGGACCATCACTGATGTACTGTGGATCATCACTGATGTACTATAGATCATCACTGATGTACTGTGGATCATCACTGATGTACTATAGATCATCACTGGTGTACTGTGAATCATCACTGGTGTACTATGGATCATCACTGATGTACTGTGGATCATCACTGGTGTACTGTAGATCATCACTGGTGTACTATGGATCATCACTGATGTACTGTGGATCATCACTGGTGTACTGTGGATCATCACTGGTGTACTGTGGATCATCACTGGTGTACTGTGGATCATCACTGGTGTACTATGGATCATCACTGATGTACTGTGGATCATCACTGGTGTACTGTGGATCATCACTGGTGTACTGTGGATCATCACTGGTGTACTGTGGTTTATCACTGGTGTACTATGGATCATCACTGATGTACTATGGATCATCACTGATGTACTGTGGATCATCACTGGTGTACTGTGGATCATCACTGGTGTACTGTGGATCATCACTGATGTACTATGGATCATCACTGATGTACTGTGGATCATCACTGGTGTACTGTGGATCATCACTGGTGTACTATGGATCATCACTGATGTACGTTGGATCATCACTGGTGTACTATGGATCATCACTGATGTACTATAGATCATCACTGATGTACTGTGGATCATCACTGATGTACTATAGATCATCACTGATGTACTATGGGCCATCACTGGTGAACTATGGGCCATCACTGGTGTACTATGGACCATCACTGATGTACTATGGACCATCACTGATGCACTGTGGATCATCACTGATGTACTATAGATCATCACTGATGTACTGTGGATCATCACTGATGTACTATAGACCATCACTGATGTACTATGGATCATCACTGATGTACTGTGGATCATCACTGATGTACTGTGGATCATCACTGGTGTACTATAGATCATCACTGATGTACTATGGGCCATCACTGATGTACTATGGGCCATCACTGGTGTACTATGGACAATCACTGATGTACTATGGACCATCACTGATGTACTATGGACCATCACTGATGTACTATGGATTATCACTGATGTACTATAGATCATCACTGATGTACTGTGGATCATCACTGATGTACCATGGATCATCACTGATGTACTGAGGATCATCACTGATGTACCATGGATCATCACTGATGTACTGAGGATCATCACTGATGTACCGTGGATCATCACTGATGTACTGAGGATCATCACTGATTTACCGTGGATCATCACTGATGTACTGAGGATCATCACTGATTTACTGTGGATCATCACTGATGTACTGTGGATCATCACTGATGTACTATGAGTTATCACTGATGTACTATGGATCATCACTGGTGTACTATGTATCATCACTGATGTACTATGGATCATCACTGATGTACTGTAGATCATCACTGATGTACTGTGGATCATCACTGATGTACTATGGGCCATCACAGGTGTACTATGGATCATCACAGGTGTACTATGAATCATCACTGATGTACTATGAATCATCACTGATGTACTATGGACCATCCATGATGTACTGTGGATAATCACTGATGTACTGTGGACCATCACTGATGTACTGTGGATCATCACTGATGTACTATAGATCATCACTGATGTACTGTGGATCATCACTGATGTACTATAGATCATCACTGGTGTACTGTGAATCATCACTGGTGTACTATGGATCATCACTGATGTACTGTGGATCATCACTGGTGTACTGTAGATCATCACTGGTGTACTATGGATCATCACTGATGTACTGTGGATCATCACTGGTGTACTGTGGATCATCACTGGTGTACTGTGGATCATCACTGGTGTACTGTGGATCATCACTGGTGTACTATGGATCATCACTGATGTACTGTGGATCATCACTGGTGTACTGTGGATCATCACTGGTGTACTGTGGATCATCACTGGTGTACTGTGGTTTATCACTGGTGTACTATGGATCATCACTGATGTACTATGGATCATCACTGATGTACTGTGGATCATCACTGGTGTACTGTGGATCATCACTGGTGTACTGTGGATCATCACTGATGTACTATGGATCATCACTGATGTACTGTGGATCATCACTGGTGTACTGTGGATCATCACTGGTGTACTATGGATCATCACTGATGTACGTTGGATCATCATTGGTGTACTATGGATCATCACTGATGTACTATGGATCATCACTGATGTACTATGGACCATCCCTGATTTACTATGGACCATCCCTGATGTACTATGGACTATCCCTGATGTACTGTGGATCATCACTGATGTACTATGGACCATCACTGGTGTACTATGGATCATCACTGATGTACTATGGATCATCACTGATGTACTATGGATCATCCCTGATGTACCGTGGATCATCACTGATGTTCTATGGATCATCACTGGTGTACTATGGATCATCACTGATGTACTATGGATCATCACTGATGTACTATGAGCCATCACTGATGTACTATGGATCATCAATGGTGTACTATGGATCATCACTGATGTACTGTGGACCATCCCTGATGTACTGTGGATCATCACTGATGTACTGTGGATCATCACTGATGTACTGTGGATCATCACTGATGTACCGTGGATCATCACTGATGTACTGAGGATCATCACTGATGTACTGTGGATCATCACTGATGTACTGTGGATCATCACTGATGTACTATGGGCCATCCCTGATGTACTATGGGCCATCACTGGTGTACTATGGATCATCACTGATGTACTATGGATCATCACTGATGTACTATAGATCATCACTGATGTACTGTGGATCATCACTGATGTACTGTGAATCATCACTGATGTACTATGGGCCATCACTGGTGTACTATGGATCATCACCGGTGTACTATGGATCATCACTGATGTACTTTGGACCATCCCTGATGTACTGTGGATCATCACTAATGTACTGTGGATCATCACTGATGTACTATGGATCATCACTGATGTACTATGGATCATCACTGATTTACTATGGACCATCCCTTATGTATTATGGACCATCCCTGATGTACTGTGGATCATCACTGATGTACTGTGGATCATCACTGATGTACTATGAGTCATCACTGATGTACTATGGATCATCACTGGTGTACTATGTATCATCACTGATGTACTATGGATCATCACTGATGTACTGTAGATCATCACTGATGTACTGTGGATCATCACTGATGTACTATGGGCCATCACAGGTGTACTATGGATCATCACAGGTGTACTATGAATCATCACTGATGTACTATGAATCATCACTGATGTACTATGGACCATCCATGATGTACTGTGGATAATCACTGATGTACTGTGGACCATCACTGATGTACTGTGGATCATCACTGATGTACTATAGATCATCACTGATGTACTGTGGATCATCACTGATGTACTATAGATCATCACTGGTGTACTGTGAATCATCACTGGTGTACTATGGATCATCACTGATGTACTGTGGATCATCACTGGTGTACTGTAGATCATCACTGGTGTACTATGGATCATCACTGATGTACTGTGGATCATCACTGGTGTACTGTGGATCATCACTGGTGTACTGTGGATCATCACTGGTGTACTATGGATCATCACTGATGTACTGTGGATCATCACTGGTGTACTGTGGATCATCACTGGTGTACTGTGGATCATCACTGGTGTACTGTGGTTTATCACTGGTGTACTATGGATCATCACTGATGTACTATGGATCATCACTGATGTACTGTGGATCATCACTGGTGTACTGTGGATCATCACTGGTGTACTGTGGATCATCACTGATGTACTATGGATCATCACTGATGTACTGTGGATCATCACTGGTGTACTGTGGATCATCACTGGTGTACTATGGATCATCACTGATGTACGTTGGATCATCACTGGTGTACTATGGATCATCACTGATGTACTATGGATCATCACTGATGTACTATGGACCATCCCTGATTTACTATGGACCATCCCTGATGTACTATGGACTATCCCTGATGTACTGTGGATCATCACTGATGTACTATGGACCATCACTGGTGTACTATGGATCATCACTGATGTACTATGGATCATCACTGATGTACTATGGATCATCCCTGATGTACCGTGGATCATCACTGATGTTCTATGGATCATCACTGGTGTACTATGGATCATCACTGATGTACTATGGATCATCACTGATGTACTATGAGCCATCACTGATGTACTATGGATCATCAATGGTGTACTATGGATCATCACTGATGTACTGTGGACCATCCCTGATGTACTGTGGATCATCACTGATGTACTGTGGATCATCACTGATGTACTGTGGATCATCACTGATGTACCGTGGATCATCACTGATGTACTGAGGATCATCACTGATGTACTGTGGATCATCACTGATGTACTGTGGATCATCACTGATGTACTATGTGCCATCCCTGATGTGCTATGGGCCATCACTGGTGTACTATGGATCATCACTGATGTACTATGGATCATCACTGATGTACTATAGATCATCACTGATGTACTGTGGATCATCACTGATGTACTGTGAATCATCACTGATGTACTATGGGCCATCACTGGTGTACTATGGATCATCACTGGTGTACTATGGATCATCACTGATGTACATTGGACCATCCCTGATGTACTGTGGATCATCACTAATGTACTGTGGATCATCACTGATGTACTATGGATCATCACTGATGTACTATGGATCATCACTGATTTACTATGGACCATCCCTTATGTATTATGGACCATCCCTGATGTACTGAGGATCATCACTGATGTACTGAGGATCATCAATGATGTACTATAAATTATCACTGATGTACTATGGGCCATCACTGGTGTACTATGGATCATCACTGATGTACTATGGATCATCACTGATGTACTATGGATCATCACTGATGTACTATGAGCCATCACTGATGTACTATGAGCCATCACTGATGTACTATGGGCCATCACTGATGTACTTTGGATCATCACTGATGTACTATGGATCATCACTAATGTACTATGGATCATCACTGATGTACTATGGATCATCACTGGTGTACTATGGACCATCCCTGATGTACTATGGACCATCCCTGATGTACTATGGACCATCCCTGATGTACTGTGGATCATCACTGATGTACTGTGGATCATCACTGATGTACTGTGGATCATCATTGGTGTACTATAGATCATCACTGGTGTACTATAGATCATCACTGATGTACTATGGGCCATCACTGGTGTACTATGGATCATCACGGATGTACTATGGATCATCACTGATGTACTATGGATCATCACTGATGTACTGTGGACATCCCTGATGTACTATGGGCCATCACTGGTGTACTATGGGCCATCACTGGTGTACTATGGATCATCACTGATGTACTATGGACCATCACTGATGTACTGTGGATCATCACTGATGTACTGTGGATCATCACTGATGTACTGTGGATCATCACTGATGTACTGTGGATCATCACTGATGTACTGTGGATCATCACTGATGTACTATGGATCATCACTGATGTACTGTGTATCATCACTGATGTACTATGGATCATCATTGATGTACTGTGGATCATTACTGATGTACTGTGGACATCCCTGATGTACTATGGGCCATCACTAATGTACTATGGATCATCACTGATGTACTATGGATCATCACTGGTGTACTATGGACCATCCCTGATGTACTATGGACCATCCCTGATGTACTATGGACCATCCCTGATGTACTGTGGATCATCACTGATGTACTGTGGATCATCACTGATGTACTGTGGATCATCATTGGTGTACTATAGATCATCACTGGTGTACTATAGATCATCACTGATGTACTATGGGCCATCACTGGTGTACTATGGATCATCACTGATGTACTATGGATCATCACTGATGTACTATGGATCATCACTGATGTACTGTGGACATCCCTGATGTACTATGGGCCATCACTGGTGTACTATGGGCCATCACTGGTGTACTATGGGCCATCACTGGTGTACTATGGATCATCACTGATGTACTATGGACCATCACTGATGTACTGTGGATCATCACTGATGTACTGTGGATCATCACTGATGTACTGTGGATCATCACTGATGTACTGTGGATCATCACTGATGTACTGTGGATCATCACTGATGTACTATGGATCATCACTGATGTACTGTGTATCATCACTGATGTACTATGGATCATCATTGATGTACTGTGGATCATTACTGATGTACTGAGGATCATCACTGATGTACTGTGGATCATCACTGATGTACTGAGGATCATCACTGATGTACTATGGATCATCACTTATGTACTGTGGATCATCACTGATGTACTGAGGATCATCACTGATGTACTGAGGATCATCACTGATGTACTGAGGATCATCACTGATGTACTGTGGATCATCACTGATGTACTGTGGATCATCACTGGTGTACTATGGATCATCACTGATGTACGTTGGAACATCACTGGTGTACTATGGATCATCACTGATGTACTATGGATCATCACTGATGTACTATGGATCATCACTGATGTACTATGGACCATCCCTGATTTACTATGGACCTTCCCTGATCTACTATGGACTATCCCTGATGTACTGTGGATCATCACTGATGTACTATGGACCATCACTGGTGTACTATGGATCATCACTGATGTACTATAGATCATCACTGATGTACTATGGATCATCCCTGATGTACCGTGGATCATCACTGATGTTCTATGGATCATCACTGGTGTACTATGGATCATCACTGATGTACTATGGATCATCACTGATGTACTATGAGCCATCACTGATGTACTATGGATCATCACTGGTGTACTATGGATCATCACTGATGTACTGTGGACCATCCCTGATGTACTGTGGATCATCACTGATGTACTGTGGATCGTCACTGATGTACCGTGGATCATCACTGATGTACTGAGGATCATCACTGATGTACTGTGGATCATCACTGATGTACTGTGGATCATCACTGATGTACTATGGGCCATCCCTGATGTACTATGGACCATCCCTGATGTACTGTGGATCATCACTGATGTACTGTGGATCATCAGTGATGTACTATAGATCATCACTGATGTACTGTGGATCATCACTGATGTACTGTGGATCATCACTGATGTACTGTGGATCATCACTGATGTACTATAGATCACCACTGATGTACTATGGGCCATCACTGGTGTACTATGGATCATCACTGATGTACTATGGATCATCACTGATGTACTATAGATCATCACTGATGTACTGTGGATCATCACTGATGTACTGTGAATCATCACTGATGTACTATGGGCCATCACTGGTGTACTATGGATCATCACTGGTGTACTATGGATCATCACTGATGTACTATGGACCATCCCTGATGTACTGTGGATCATCACTGATGTACTGTGGATCATCACTGATGTACTATGGATCATCACTGATGTACTATGGATCATCACTGATGTACTATGGACCATCCCTGATGTATTATGGACCATCCCTGATGTACTGAGGATCATCACTGATGTACTGAGGATCATCACTGATGTACTATAAATTATCACTGATGTACTGTGGATCATCACTGATGTACTATGGGCCATCACAGGTGTACTATGGATCATCACTGATGTACTATAGATCATCACTGATGTACTATGAACCATCACTGATGTACTATGGATCATCACTGATGTACTATGGATCATCACTGATGTACTGTGGATCATCACTGATGTACTATAGATCATCACTGATGTACTATGGGCCATCACTGGTGTACTATGGACCATCACTGATGTACTGTGGATCATCACTGATGTACTATAGATCATCACTGATGTACTATGGACCATCACTGATGTACTATGGATCATCACTGGTGTACTACTTATCATCACTGATGTACTATTGATCATCACTGATGTACTGTGGATCATCACTGATGTACTGTGGATCATCACTGATGTACTATGGGCCATCACAGGTGTACTATGGATCATCACAGGTGTACTATGGATCATCACTGATGTACTATGGATCATCACTGATGTACTATGGACCATCCCTGATGTACTGTGGATCATCACTGATGTACTGTGGACCATCACTGATGTACTGTGGATCATCACTGATGTACTATAGATCATCACTGATGTACTGTGGATCATCACTGATGTACTATAGATCATCACTGGTGTACTGTGAATCATCACTGATGTACTGTGGATCATCACTGATGTACTGTGGATCATCACTGATGTACTATAGATCATCACTGGTGTACTATGGATCATCACTGATGTACTGTGGATCATCACTGGTGTACTGTGGATCATCACTGATGTACTGTGGATCATCACTGATGTACTATGGGCCATCAAAGGTGTACTATGGATCATCACTGATGTACTATAGATCATCACTGATGTACTGTGGATCATCACTGATGTACTGTGGATCATCACTGGTGTACTGTAGATCATCACTGATGTACTATGGGTCATCACTGATGTACTATGGATCATCACTGATGTACTATGGATCATCACTGATGTACTATGGATCATCACTGATGTACTATGGATTATCACTGATGTACTATAGATCATCACTGATGTACTGTGGATCATCACTGATGTACCGTGGATCATCACTGATGTACTGAGGATCATCACTGATGTACCGTGGATCATCACTGATTTACTGAGGATCATCACTGATGTACCGTGGATCATCACTGATGTACTGAGGATCATCACTGATGTACTGTGGATCATCACTGATGTACTGTGGATCATCACTGATGTACTGTGGATCATCACTGATGTACTATGAGTTATCACTGATGTACTATGGATCATCACTGGTGTACTATGTATCATCACTGATGTACTATGGATCATCACTGATGTACTGTGGATCATCACTGATGTACTGTGGATCATCACTGGTGTACTGTGGATCATGACTGGTGTACTGTGGATCATCACTGATGTACTATGGATCATCACTGATGTACTGTGGATCATAACTGGTGTACTGTGGATCATCACTGGTGTACTATGGACTATCCCTGATGTACTGTGGATCATCACTGATGTACTATGGACCATCACTGGTGTACTATGGATCATCACTGATGTACTATGGATCATCACTGATGTACTATGGATCATCCCTGAAGTACCGTGGATCATCACTGATGTTCTATGGATCATCACTGGTGTACTATGGATCATCACTGATGTACTATGGATCATCACTGATGTACTATGAGCCATCACTGATGTACTATGGATCATCACTGGTATACTATGGATCATCACTGATGTACAGTGGACCATCCCTGATGTACTGTGGATCATCACTGATGTACTGTGGATCATCACTGATGTACTATAGATCACCACTGATGTACTATGGGCCATCACTGGTGTACTATGGATCATCACTGATGTACTATGGATCATCACTGATGTACTATAGATCATCACTGATGTACTGTGGATCATCACTGATGTACCGTGGACCATCCCTGATGTACTGTGGATCATCACTGATGTACTGTGGATCATCACTGATGTACTATGGATCATCACTGATGTACTATGGATCATCACTGATGTACTATGGACCATCCCTGATGTATTATGGACCATCCCTGATGTACTGAGAATCATCACTGATGTACTGAGGATCATCACTGATGTACTATAAATTATCACTGATGTACTGTGGATCATCACTGATGTACTATGGGCCATCACAGGTGTACTATGGATCATCACTGATGTACTATAGATCATCACTGATGTACTATGAACCATCACTGATGTACTATGGATCATCACTGATGTACTATGGATCATCACTGATGTACTGTGGATCATCACTGATGTACTATAGATCATCACTGATGTACTATGGGCCATCACTGGTGTACTATGGACCATCACTGATGTACTGTGGATCATCACTGATGTACTATAGATCATCACTGATGTACTATGGACCATCACTGATGTACTATGGATCATCACTGGTGTACTACGTATCATCACTGATGTACTATGGATCATCACTGATGTACTGTGGATCATCACTGATGTACTGTGGATCATCACTGATGTACTATGGGCCATCACAGGTGTACTATGGATCATCACAGGTGTACTATGGATCATCACTGATGTACTATGGATCATCACTGATGTACTATGGACCATCCCTGATGTACTGTGGATCATCACTGATGTACTGTGGACCATCACTGATGTACTGTGGATCATCACTGATGTACTATAGATCATCACTGATGTACTGTGGATCATCACTGATGTACTATAGATCATCACTGGTGTACTGTGAATCATCACTGATGTACTGTGGATCATCACTGATGTACTGTGGATCATCACTGATGTACTATAGATCATCACTGGTGTACTATGGATCATCACTGATGTACTGTGGATCATCACTGGTGTACTGTGGATCATCACTGATGTACTGTGGATCATCACTGATGTACTATGGGCCATCAAAGGTGTACTATGGATCATCACTGATGTACTATAGATCATCACTGATGTACTATGGACCATCACTGATGTAGTATGGATCATCAAAGGTGTACTATGGATCATCACTGATGTACTATAGATCATCACTGATGTACTATGGACCATCACTGATGTAGTATGGATCATCACTGATGTACTGTGGATCATCACTGATGTACTGTGGATCATCACTGGTGTACTGTAGATCATCACTGATGTACTATGGGTCATCACTGATGTACTATGGATCATCACTGATGTTCTATGGATCATCACTGATGTACTATGGATCATCACTGATGTACTATGGATCATCACTGATGTACTATGGATTATCACTGATGTACTATGGACCATCCCTGATGTATTATGGACCATCCCTGGTGTACTGAGGATCATCACTGATGTACTATGGACCATCCCTGATGTATTATGGACCATCCCTGGTGTACTGAGGATCATCACTGATGTACTGAGGATCATCACTGATGTACTATAAATTATCACTGATGTACTATGGGCCATCACTGGTGTACTATGGATCATCACTGATGTACTATGGATCATCACTGATGTACTATAGATCATCACTGATGTACTATGAGCCATCACTGATGTACTATGAGCCATCACTGATGTACTATGGGCCATCACTGATGTACTGTGGATCATCACTGATGTACTATGGATCATCACTGATGTACTATGGATCATCACTGGTGTACTATGGACCATCCCTGATGTACTATGGACCATCCCTGATGTACTATGGTCCATCCCTGATGTACTGTGGACCATCACTGATGTACTGTGGATCATCACTGATGTACTGTGGATCATCACTGATGTACTGTGGATCATCACTGGTGTACTATAGATCATCACTGGTGTACTATAGATCATCACTGATGTACTATGGGCCATCACTGGTGTACTATGGATCATCACTGATGTACTATGGACCATCCCTGATGTATTATGGACCATCCCTGATGTACTGAGGATCATCACTGATGTACTGAGGATCATCACTGATGTACTATAAATTATCACTGATGTACTGTGGATCATCACTGATGTACTATGGGCCATCACAGGTGTACTATGGATCATCACTGATGTACTATAGATCATCACTGATGTACTATAGATCATCACTGATGTACTATGAACCATCACTGATGTACTATGGATCATCACTGATGTACTATAGATCATCACTGATGTACTATGGGCCATCACTGGTGTACTATGGACCATCACTGATGTACTGTGGATCATCACTGATGTACTATAGATCATCACTGATGTACTATGGACCATCCCTGATGTACTATGGACCATCCCTGATGTATTATGGACCATCCCTGATGTACTGAGGATCATCACTGATGTACTGAGGATCATCACTGATGTACTATAAATTATCACTGATGTACTGTGGATCATCACTGATGTACTATGGGCCATCACTGGTGTACTATGGATCATCACTGATGTACTATGGACCATCCCTGATGTATTATGGACCATCCCTGATGTACTGAGGATCATCACTGATGTACTGAGGATCATCACTGATGTACTATAAATTATCACTGATGTACTGTGGATCATCACTGATGTACTATGGGCCATCACAGGTGTACTATGGATCATCACTGATGTACTATAGATCATCACTGATGTACTATAGATCATCACTGATGTACTATGAACCATCACTGGTGTACTATGGATCATCACTGGTGTACTATGGATCATCACTGATGTACTATGGACCATCCCTGATGTACTGTGGATCATCACTGATGTACTGTGGATCATCACTGATGTACTATGGATCATCACTGATGTACTATGGATCATCACTGATGTACTATGGACCATCCCTGATGTATTATGGACCATCCCTGATGTACTGAGGATCATCACTGATGTACTGAGGATCATCACTGATGTACTATAAATTATCACTGATGTACTGTGGATCATCACTGATGTACTATGGGCCATCACAGGTGTACTATGGATCATCACTGATGTACTATAGATCATCACTGATGTACTATGAACCATCACTGATGTACTATGGATCATCACTGATGTACTATGGATCATCACTGATGTACTGTGGATCATCACTGATGTACTATAGATCATCACTGATGTACTATGGGCCATCACTGGTGTACTATGGACCATCACTGATGTACTGTGGATCATCACTGATGTACTATAGATCATCACTGATGTACTATGGACCATCACTGATGTACTATGGATCATCACTGGTGTACTACGTATCATCACTGATGTACTATGGATCATCACTGATGGACTGTGGATCATCACTGATGTACTGTGGATCATCACTGATGTACTATGGGCCATCACAGGTGTACTATGGATCATCACAGGTGTACTATGGATCATCACTGATGTACTATGGATCATCACTGATGTACTATGGACCATCCCTGATGTACTGTGGATCATCACTGATGTACTGTGGACCATCACTGATGTACTGTGGATCATCACTGATGTACTATAGATCATCACTGATGTACTGTGGATCATCACTGATGTACTATAGATCATCACTGGTGTACTGTGAATCATCACTGATGTACTGTGGATCATCACTGATGTACTGTGGATCATCACTGATGTACTATAGATCATCACTGGTGTACTATGGATCATCACTGATGTACTGTGGATCATCACTGGTGTACTGTGGATCATCACTGATGTACTGTGGATCATCACTGATGTACTATGGGCCATCAAAGGTGTACTATGGATCATCACTGATGTACTATAGATCATCACTGATGTACTATGGACCATCACTGATGTAGTATGGATCATCACTGATGTACTGTGGATCATCACTGATGTACTGTGGATCATCACTGGTGTACTGTAGATCATCACTGATGTACTATGGGTCATCACTGATGTACTATGGATCATCACTGATGTACTATGGATCATCACTGATGTACTATGGATCATCACTGATGTACTATGGATCATCACTGATGTACTATGGATTATCACTGATGTACTATAGATCATCACTGATGTACTGTGGATCATCACTGATGTACCGTGGATCATCACTGATGTACTGAGGATCATCACTGATGTACCGTGGATCATGACTGATTTACTGAGGATCATCACTGATGTACCGTGGATCATCACTGATGTACTGAGGATCATCACTGATGTACTGTGGATCATCACTGATGTACTGTGGATCATCACTGATGTACTGTGGATCATCACTGATGTACTATGAGTTATCACTGATGTACTATGGATCATCACTGGTGTACTATGTATCATCACTGATGTACTATGGATCATCACTGATGTACTGTGGATCATCACTGATGTACTGTGGATCATCACTGGTGTACTGTGGATCATCACTGATGTACTGTGGATCATCACTGATGTACTATAGATCACCACTGATGTACTATGGGCCATCACTGGTGTACTTTGGATCATCACTGATGTACTATGGATCATCACTGATGTACTATAGATCATCACTGATGTACTGTGGATCATCACTGATGTACTGTGAATCATCACTGATGTACTATGGGCCATCACTGGTGTACTATGGATCATCACTGGTGTACTATGGATCATCACTGATGTACTATGGACCATCCCTGATGTACTGTGGATCATCACTGATGTACTGTGGATCATCACTGATGTACTATGGATCATCACTGATGTACTATGGATCGTCACTGATGTACTATGGACCATCCCTGATGTATTATGGACCATCCCTGGTGTACTGAGGATCATCACTGATGTACTATGGACCATCCCTGATGTATTATGGACCATCCCTGGTGTACTGAGGATCATCACTGATGTACTGAGGATCATCACTGATGTACTATAAATTATCACTGATGTACTATGGGCCATCACTGGTGTACTATGGATCATCACTGATGTACTATGGATCATCACTGATGTACTATAGATCATCACTGATGTACTATGAGCCATCACTGATGTACTATGAGCCATCACTGATGTACTATGGGCCATCACTGATGTACTGTGGATCATCACTGATGTACTATGGATCATCACTGATGTACTATGGATCATCACTGGTGTACTATGGACCATCCCTGATGTACTATGGACCATCCCTGATGTACTATGGTCCATCCCTGATGTACTGTGGACCATCACTGATGTACTGTGGATCATCACTGATGTACTGTGGATCATCACTGATGTACTGTGGATAGTCACTGGTGTACTATAGATCATCACTGGTGTACTATAGATCATCACTGATGTACTATGGGCCATCACTGGTGTACTATGGATCATCACTGATGTACTATGGACCATCCCTGATGTATTATGGACCATCCCTGATGTACTGAGGATCATCACTGATGTACTGAGGATCATCACTGATGTACTATAAATTATCACTGATGTACTGTGGATCATCACTGATGTACTATGGGCCATCACAGGTGTACTATGGATCATCACTGATGTACTATAGATCATCACTGATGTACTATAGATCATCACTGATGTACTATGAACCATCACTGATGTACTATGGATCATCACTGATGTACTATGGATCATCACTGATGTACTGTGGATCATCACTGATGTACTATAGATCATCACTGATGTACTATGGGCCATCACTGGTGTACTATGGACCATCACTGATGTACTGTGGATCATCACTGATGTACTATAGATCATCACTGATGTACTATGGACCATCACTGATGTACTATGGATCATCACTGGTGTACTACGTATCATCACTGATGTACTATTGATCATCACTGATGTACTGTGGATCATCACTGATGTACTGTGGATCATCACTGATGTACTATGGGCCATCACAGGTGTACTATGGATCATCACAGGTGTACTATGGATCATCACTGATGTACTATGGATCATCACTGATGTACTATGGACCATCCCTGATGTACTGTGGATCATCACTGATGTACTGTGGACCATCACTGATGTACTGTGGATCATCACTGATGTACTATAGATCATCACTGATGTACTGTGGATCATCACTGATGTACTATAGATCATCACTGGTGTACTGTGAATCATCACTGATGTACTGTGGATCATCACTGATGTACTGTGGATCATCACTGATGTACTATAGATCATCACTGGTGTACTATGGATCATCACTGATGTACTGTGGATCATCACTGGTGTACTGTGGATCATCACTGATGTACTGTGGATCATCACTGATGTACTATGGGCCATCAAAGGTGTACTATGGATCATCACTGATGTACTATAGATCATCACTGATGTACTATGGACCATCACTGATGTAGTATGGATCATCACTGATGTACTGTGGATCATCACTGATGTACTGTGGATCATCACTGGTGTACTGTAGATCATCACTGATGTACTATGGGTCATCACTGATGTACTATGGATCATCACTGATGTACTATGGATCATCACTGATGTACTATGGATCATCACTGATGTACTATGGATTATCACTGATGTACTATAGATCATCACTGATGTACTGTGGATCATCACTGATGTACCGTGGATCATCACTGATGTACTGAGGATCATCACTGATGTACCGTGGATCATCACTGATTTACTGAGGATCATCACTGATGTACCGTGGATCATCACTGATGTACTGAGGATCATCACTGATGTACTGTGGATCATCACTGATGTACTGTGGATCATCACTGATGTACTGTGGATCATCACTGATGTACTATGAGTTATCACTGATGTACTATGGATCATCACTGGTGTACTATGTATCATCACTGATGTACTATGGATCATCACTGATGTACTGTGGATCATCACTGATGTACTGTGGATCATCACTGGTGTACTGTGGATCATGACTGGTGTACTGTGGTTCATCACTGATGTACTATGGATCATCACTGATGTACTGTGGATCATCACTGGTGTACTGTGGATCATCACTGGTGTACTATGGACTATCCCTGATGTACTGTGGATCATCACTGATGTACTATGGACCATCACTGGTGTACTATGGATCATCACTGATGTACTATGGATCATCACTGATGTACTATGAATCATCCCTGAAGTACCGTGGATCATCACTGATGTTCTATGGATCATCACTGGTGTACTATGGATCATCACTGATGTACTATGGATCATCACTGATGTACTATGAGCCATCACTGATGTACTATGGATCATCACTGGTATACTATGGATCATCACTGATGTACAGTGGACCATCCCTGATGTACTGTGGATCATCACTGATGTACTGTGGATCATCACTGATGTACTATAGATCACCACTGATGTACTATGGGCCATCACTGGTGTACTATGGATCATCACTGATGTACTATGGATCATCACTGATGTACTATAGATCATCACTGATGTACTGTGGATCATCACTGATGTACTGTGAATCATCACTGATGTACTATGGGCCATCACTGGTGTACTATGGATCATCACTGGTGTACTATGGATCATCACTGATGTACTATGGACCATCCCTGATGTACTGTGGATCATCACTGATGTACTGTGGATCATCACTGATGTACTATGGATCATCACTGATGTACTATGGATCATCACTGATGTACTTTGGACCATCCCTGATGTATTATGGACCATCCCTGATGTACTGAGGATCATCACTGATGTACTGAGGATCATCACTGATGTACTATAAATTATCACTGATGTACTGTGGATCATCACTGATGTACTATGGGCCATCACAGGTGTACTATGGATCATCACTGATGTACTATAGATCATCACTGATGTACTATGAACCATCACTGATGTACTATGGATCATCACTGATGTACTATGGATCATCACTGATGTACTGTGGATCATCACTGATGTACTATAGATCATCACTGATGTACTATGGGCCATCACTGGTGTACTATGGACCATCACTGATGTACTGTGGATCATCACTGATGTACTATAGATCATCACTGATGTACTATGGACCATCACTGATGTACTATGGATCATCACTGGTGTACTACATATCATCACTGATGTACTATTGATCATCACTGATGTACTGTGGATCATCACTGATGTACTGTGGATCATCACTGATGTACTATGGGCCATCACAGGTGTACTATGGATCATCACAGGTGTACTATGGATCATCACTGATGTACTATGGATCATCACTGATGTACTATGGACCATCCCTGATGTACTGTGGATCATCACTGATGTACTGTGGACCATCACTGATGTACTGTGGATCATCACTGATGTACTATAGATCATCACTGATGTACTGTGGATCATCACTGATGTACTATAGATCATCACTGGTGTACTGTGAATCATCACTGATGTACTGTGGATCATCACTGATGTACTGTGGATCATCACTGATGTACTATGGGCCATCCCTGATGTACTATGGACCATCCCTGATGTACTGTGGATCATCACTGATGTACTGTGGATCATCACTGATGTACTATAGATCATCACTGATGTACTGTGGATCATCACTGATGTACTATAGATCATCACTGATGTACTGTGGATCATCACTGATGTACTGTGGATCATCACTGATGTACTATAGATCATCACTGATGTACTGTGGATCATCACTGATGTACTATAGATCACCACTGATGTACTATGGGCCATCACTGGTGTACTTTGGATCATCACTGATGTACTATGGATCATCACTGATGTACTATAGATCATCACTGATGTACTGTGGATCATCACTGATGTACTGTGAATCATCACTGATGTACTATGGGCCATCACTGGTGTACTATGGATCATCACTGGTGTACTATGGATCATCACTGATTTACTATGGACCATCCCTGATGTACTGTGGATCATCACTGATGTACTGTGGATCATCACTGATGTACTATGGATCATCACTGATGTACTATGGATCGTCACTGATGTACTATGGACCATCACTGATGTACTGTGGATCATCACTGATGTACTATAGATCATCACTGATGTACTATGGACCATCACTGATGTACTATGGATCATCACTGGTGTACTACATATCATCACTGATGTACTATTGATCATCACTGATGTACTGTGGATCATCACTGATGTACTGTGGATCATCACTGATGTACTATGGGCCATCACAGGTGTACTATGGATCATCACAGGTGTACTATGGATCATCACTGATGTACTATGGATCATCACTGATGTACTATGGACCATCCCTGATGTACTGTGGATCATCACTGATGTACTGTGGACCATCACTGATGTACTGTGGATCATCACTGATGTACTATAGATCATCACTGATGTACTGTGGATCATCACTGATGTACTATAGATCATCACTGGTGTACTGTGAATCATCACTGATGTACTGTGGATCATCACTGATGTACTGTGGATCATCACTGATGTACTATGGGCCATCCCTGATGTACTATGGACCATCCCTGATGTACTGTGGATCATCACTGATGTACTGTGGATCATCACTGATGTACTATAGATCATCACTGATGTACTGTGGATCATCACTGATGTACTATAGATCATCACTGATGTACTGTGGATCATCACTGATGTACTGTGGATCATCACTGATGTACTATAGATCACCACTGATGTACTATGGGCCATCACTGGTGTACTTTGGATCATCACTGATGTACTATGGATCATCACTGATGTACTATAGATCATCACTGATGTACTGTGGATCATCACTGATGTACTGTGAATCATCACTGATGTACTATGGGCCATCACTGGTGTACTATGGATCATCACTGGTGTACTATGGATCATCACTGATTTACTATGGACCATCCCTGATGTACTGTGGATCATCACTGATGTACTGTGGATCATCACTGATGTACTATGGATCATCACTGATGTACTATGGATCGTCACTGATGTACTATGGACCATCCCTGATGTATTATGGACCATCCCTGGTGTACTGAGGATCATCACTGATGTACTATGGACCATCCCTGATGTGTTATGGACCATCCCTGGTGTACTGAGGATCATCACTGATGTACTGAGGATCATCACTGATGTACTATAAATTATCACTGATGTACTATGGGCCATCACTGGTGTACTATGGATCATCACTGATGTACTATGGATCATCACTGATGTACTATAGATCATCACTGATGTACTATGAGCCATCACTGATGTACTATGAGCCATCACTGATGTACTATGGGCCATCACTGATGTACTGTGGATCATCACTGATGTACTATGGATCATCACTGATGTACTATGGATCATCACTGGTGTACTATGGACCATCCCTGATGTACTATGGACCATCCCTGATGTACTATGGTCCATCCCTGATGTACTGTGGACCATCACTGATGTACTGTGGATCATCACTGATGTACTGTGGATCATCACTGATGTACTGTGGATCATCACTGGTGTACTATGGATCATCACTGGTGTACTATAGATCATCACTGATGTACTATGGGCCATCACTGGTGTACTATGGATCATCACTGATGTACTATGGACCATCCCTGATGTATTATGGACCATCCCTGATGTACTGAGGATCATCACTGATGTACTGAGGATCATCACTGATGTACTATGGACCATCACTGGTGTACTATGGATCATCACTGATGTACTATGGATCATCACTGATGTACTATGGATCATCCCTGAAGTACCGTGGATCATCACTGATGTTCTATGGATCATCACTGGTGTACTATGGATCATCACTGATGTACTATGGATCATCACTGATGTACTATGAGCCATCACTGATGTACTATGGATCATCACTGGTATACTATGGATCATCACTGATGTACAGTGGACCATCCCTGATGTACTGTGGATCGTCACTGATGTACTGTGGATCATCACTGATGTACTGTGGATCATCATTGATGTACCGTGGATCATCACTGATGTACTGAGGATCATCACTGATGTACTGTGGATCATCACTGATGTACTGTGGATCATCACTGATGTACTATGGGCCATCCCTGATGTACTATGGACCATCCCTGATGTACTGTGGATCATCACTGATGTACTGTGGATCATCACTGATGTACTATAGATCATCACTGATGTACTGTGGATCATCACTGATGTACTGCGGATCATCACTGATGTACTATAGATCATCACTGATGTACTGTGGATCATCACTGATGTACTATAGATCACCACTGATGTACTATGGGCCATCACTGGTGTACTTTGGATCATCACTGATGTACTATGGATCATCACTGATGTACTATAGATCATCACTGATGTACTGTGGATCATCACTGATGTACTGTGAATCATCACTGATGTACTATGGGCCATCACTGGTGTACTATGGATCATCACTGGTGTACTATGGATCATCACTGATGTACTATGGACCATCCCTGATGTACTGTGGATCATCACTGATGTACTGTGGATCATCACTGATGTACTATGGATCATCACTGATGTACTATGGATCGTCACTGATGTACTATGGACCATCCCTGATGTATTATGGACCATCCCTGGTGTACTGAGGATCATCACTGATGTACTATGGACCATCCCTGATGTATTATGGACCATCCCTGGTGTACTGAGGATCATCACTGATGTACTGAGGATCATCACTGATGTACTATAAATTATCACTGATGTACTATGGGCCATCACTGGTGTACTATGGATCATCACTGATGTACTATGAATCATCACTGATGTACTATAGATCATCACTGATGTACTATGAGCCATCACTGATGTACTATGAGCCATCACTGATGTACTATGGGCCATCACTGATGTACTGTGGATCATCACTGATGTACTATGGATCATCACTGATGTACTATGGATCATCACTGGTGTACTATGGACCATCCCTGATGTACTATGGACCATCCCTGATGTACTATGGTCCATCCCTGATGTACTGTGGACCATCACTGATGTACTGTGGATCATCACTGATGTACTGTGGATCATCACTGATGTACTGTGGATCATCACTGGTGTACTATAGATCATCACTGGTGTACTATAGATCATCACTGATGTACTATGGGCCATCACTGGTGTACTATGGATCATCACTGATGTACTATGGACCATCCCTGATGTATTATGGACCATCCCTGATGTACTGAGGATCATCACTGATGTACTGAGGATCATCACTGATGTACTATAAATTATCACTGATGTACTGTGGATCATCACTGATGTACTATGGGCCATCACAGGTGTACTATGGATCATCACTGATGTACTATAGATCATCACTGATGTACTATAGATCATCACTGATGTACTATGAACCATCACTGATGTACTATGGATCATCACTGATGTACTATGGATCATCACTGATGTACTGTGGATCATCACTGATGTACTATAGATCATCACTGATGTACTATGGGCCATCACTGGTGTACTATGGATCATCACAGATGTACTATAGATCATCACTGATGTACTATGAACCATCACTGGTGTACAACGTATCATCACTGATGTACTATTGATCATCACTGATGTACTGTGGATCATCACTGATGTACTGTGGATCATCACTGATGTACTATGGGCCATCACAGGTGTACTATGGATCATCACAGGTGTACTATGGATCATCACTGATGTACTATGGATCATCACTGATGTACTATGGACCATCCCTGATGTACTGTGGATCATCACTGATGTACTGTGGACCATCACTGATGTACTGTGGATCATCACTGATGTACTATAGATCATCACTGATGTACTGTGGATCATCACTGATGTACTATAGATCATCACTGGTGTACTGTGAATCATCACTGATGTACTGTGGATCATCACTGATGTACTGTGGATCATCACTGATGTACTATAGATCATCACTGGTGTACTATGGATCATCACTGATGTACTGTGGATCATCACTGGTGTACTGTGGATCATCACTGATGTACTGTGGATCATCACTGATGTACTATGGGCCATCAAAGGTGTACTATGGATCATCACTGATGTACTATAGATCATCACTGATGTACTATGGACCATCACTGATGTAGTATGGATCATCACTGATGTACTGTGGATCATCACTGATGTACTGTGGATCATCACTGGTGTACTGTAGATCATCACTGATGTACTATGGGTCATCACTGATGTACTATGGATCATCACTGATGTACTATGGATCATCACTGATGTACTATGGATCATCACTGATGTACTATGGATTATCACTGATGTACTATAGATCATCACTGATGTACTGTGGATCATCACTGATGTACCGTGGATCATCACTGATGTACTGAGGATCATCACTGATGTACCGTGGATCATCACTGATTTACTGAGGATCATCACTGATGTACCGTGGATCATCACTGATGTACTGAGGATCATCACTGATGTACTGTGGATCATCACTGATGTACTGTGGATCATCACTGATGTACTGTGGATCATCACTGATGTACTATGAGTTATCACTGATGTACTATGGATCATCACTGGTGTACTATGTATCATCACTGATGTACTATGGATCATCACTGATGTACTGTGGATCATCACTGATGTACTGTGGATCATCACTGGTGTACTGTGGATCATGACTGGTGTACTGTGGATCATCACTGATGTACTATGGATCATCACTGATGTACTGTGGATCATCACTGGTGTACTGTGGATCATCACTGGTGTACTATGGACTATCCATGATGTACTGTGGATCATCACTGATGTACTATGGACCATCACTGGTGTACTATGGATCATCACTGATGTACTATGGATCATCACTGATGTACTATGGATCATCCCTGAAGTACCGTGGATCATCACTGATGTTCTATGGATCATCACTGGTGTACTATGGATCATCACTGATGTACTATGGATCATCACTGATGTACTATGAGCCATCACTGATGTACTATGGATCATCACAGGTATACTATGGATCATCACTGATGTACAGTGGACCATCCCTGATGTACTGTGGATCATCACTGATGTACTGTGGATCATCACTGATGTACTATAGATCACCACTGATGTACTATGGGCCATCACTGGTGTACTATGGATCATCACTGATGTACTATGGATCATCACTGATGTACTATAGATCATCACTGATGTACTGTGGATCATCACTGATGTACTGTGAATCATCACTGATGTACTATGGGCCATCACTGGTGTACTATGGATCATCACTGGTGTACTATGGATCATCACTGATGTACTATGGACCATCCCTGATGTACTGTGGATCATCACTGATGTACTGTGGATCATCACTGATGTACTATGGATCATCACTGATGTACTATGGATCATCACTGATGTACTATGGACCATCCCTGATGTATTATGGACCATCCCTGATGTACTGAGGATCATCACTGATGTACTGAGGATCATCACTGATGTACTATAAATTATCACTGATGTACTGTGGATCATCACTGATGTACTATGGGCCATCACAGGTGTACTATGGATCATCACTGATGTACTATAGATCATCACTGATGTACTATGAACCATCACTGATGTACTATGGATCATCACTGATGTACTATGGATCATCACTGATGTACTGTGGATCATCACTGATGTACTATAGATCATCACTGATGTACTATGGGCCATCACTGGTGTACTATGGACCATCACTGATGTACTGTGGATCATCACTGATGTACTATAGATCATCACTGATGTACTATGGACCATCACTGATGTACTATGGATCATCACTGGTGTACTACGTATCATCACTGATGTACTATTGATCATCACTGATGTACTGTGGATCATCACTGATGTACTGTGGATCATCACTGATGTACTATGGGCCATCACAGGTGTACTATGGATCATCACAGGTGTACTATGGATCATCACTGATGTACTATGGATCATCACTGATGTACTATGGACCATCCCTGATGTACTGTGGATCATCACTGATGTACTGTGGACCATCACTGATGTACTGTGGATCATCACTGATGTACTATAGATCATCACTGATGTACTGTGGATCATCACTGATGTACTATAGATCATCACTGGTGTACTGTGAATCATCACTGATGTACTGTGGATCATCACTGATGTACTGTGGATCATCACTGATGTACTGTGGATCATCACTGATGTACTATGGGCCATCCCTGATGTACTATGGACCATCCCTGATGTACTGTGGATCATCACTGATGTACTGTGGATCATCACTGATGTACTATAGATCATCACTGATGTACTGTGGATCATCACTGATGTACTATAGATCATCACTGATGTACTGTGGATCATCACTGATGTACTGTGGATCATCACTGATGTACTATAGATCATCACTGATGTACTGTGGATCATCACTGATGTACTATAGATCACCACTGATGTACTATGGGCCATCACTGGTGTACTTTGGATCATCACTGATGTACTATGGATCATCACTGATGTACTATAGATCATCACTGATGTACTGTGGATCATCACTGATGTACTGTGAATCATCACTGATGTACTATGGGCCATCACTGGTGTACTATGGATCATCACTGGTGTACTATGGATCATCACTGATGTACTATGGACCATCCCTGATGTACTGTGGATCATCACTGATGTACTGTGGATCATCACTGATGTACTATGGATCATCACTGATGTACTATGGATCGTCACTGATGTACTATGGACCATCCCTGATGTATTATGGACCATCCCTGGTGTACTGAGGATCATCACTGATGTACTATGGACCATCCCTGATGTGTTATGGACCATCCCTGGTGTACTGAGGATCATCACTGATGTACTGAGGATCATCACTGATGTACTATAAATTATCACTGATGTACTATGGGCCATCACTGGTGTACTATGGATCATCACTGATGTACTATGGATCATCACTGATGTACTATAGATCATCACTGATGTACTATGAGCCATCACTGATGTACTATGAGCCATCACTGTGTACTGTGGGCCATCACTGATGTACTGTGGATCATCACTGATGTACTATGGATCATCACTGATGTACTATGGATCATCACTGGTGTACTATGGACCATCCCTGATGTACTATGGACCATCCCTGATGTACTATGGTCCATCCCTGATGTACTGTGGACCATCACTGATGTACTGTGGATCATCACTGATGTACTGTGGATCATCACTGATGTACTGTGGATCATCACTGGTGTACTATAGATCATCACTGGTGTACTATAGATCATCACTGATGTACTATGGGCCATCACTGGTGTACTATGGATCATCACTGATGTACTATGGACCATCCCTGATGTATTATGGACCATCCCTGATGTACTGAGGATCATCACTGATGTACTGTGGATCATCACTGATGTACTATAGATCATCACTGATGTACTGTGGATCATCACTGATGTACTATAGATCATCACTGGTGTACTGTGAATCATCACTGATGTACTGTGGATCATCACTGATGTACTGTGGATCATCACTGATGTACTATGGACCATCCCTGATGTACTATGGTCCATCCCTGATGTATTGTGGACCATCACTGATGTACTGTGGATCATCACTGATGTACTGTGGATCATCACTGATGTACTGTGGATCATCACTGATGTACTATGGGCCATCACAGGTGTACTATGGATCATCACAGGTGTACTATGGATCATCACTGATGTACTATGGATCATCACTGATGTACTATGGACCATCCCTGATGTACTGTGGATCATCACTGATGTACTGTGGACCATCACTGATGTACTGTGGATCATCACTGATGTACTATAGATCATCACTGATGTACTGTGGATCATCACTGATGTACTATAGATCATCACTGGTGTACTGTGAATCATCACTGATGTACTGTGGATCATCACTGATGTACTGTGGATCATCACTGATGTACTATAGATCATCACTGGTGTACTATGGATCATCACTGATGTACTGTGGATCATCACTGGTGTACTGTGGATCATCACTGATGTACTGTGGATCATCACTGATGTACTATGGGCCATCAAAGGTGTACTATGGATCATCACTGATGTACTATAGATCATCACTGATGTACTATGGACCATCACTGATGTAGTATGGATCATCACTGATGTACTGTGGATCATCACTGATGTACTGTGGATCATCACTGGTGTACTGTAGATCATCACTGATGTACTATGGATCATCACTGATGTACTATGGATCATCACTGATGTACTATGGATCATCACTGATGTACTATGGATTATCACTGATGTACTATAGATCATCACTGATGTACTGTGGATCATCACTAATGTACCGTGGATCATCACTGATGTACTGAGGATCATCACTGATTTACTGAGGATCATCACTGATGTACCGTGGATCATCACTGATGTACTGAGGATCATCACTGATGTACTGTGGATCATCACTGATGTACTGTGGATCATCACTGATGTACTGTGGATCATCACTGATGTACTATGAGTTATCACTGATGTACTATGGATCATCACTGGTGTACTATGTATCATCACTGATGTACTATGGATCATCACTGATGTACTGTGGATCATCACTGATGTACTGTGGATCATCACTGGTGTACTGTGGATCATGACTGGTGTACTGTGGATCATCACTGATGTACTATGGATCATCACTGATGTACTGTGGATCATCACTGGTGTACTGTGGATCATCACTGGTGTACTATGGACTATCCCTGATGTACTGTGGATCATCACTGATGTACTATGGACCATCACTGGTGTACTATGGATCATCACTGATGTACTATGGATCATCACTGATGTACTATGGATCATCCCTGAAGTACCGTGGATCATCACTGATGTTCTATGGATCATCACTGGTGTACTATGGATCATCACTGATGTACTATGGATCATCACTGATGTACTATGAGCCATCACTGATGTACTATGGATCATCACTGGTATACTATGGATCATCACTGATGTACAGTGGACCATCCCTGATGTACTGTGGATCATCACTGATGTACTGTGGATCATCACTGATGTACTATAGATCACCACTGATGTACTATGGGCCATCACTGGTGTACTATGGATCATCACTGATGTACTATGGATCATCACTGATGTACTATAGATCATCACTGATGTACTGTGGATCATCACTGATGTACTGTGAATCATCACTGATGTACTATGGGCCATCACTGGTGTACTATGGATCATCACTGGTGTACTATGGATCATCACTGATGTACTATGGACCATCCCTGATGTACTGTGGATCATCACTGATGTACTGTGGATCATCACTGATGTACTATG
This sequence comes from Rana muscosa, assembly GCA_029206835.1. Taxonomy (NCBI): domain Eukaryota; kingdom Metazoa; phylum Chordata; class Amphibia; order Anura; family Ranidae; genus Rana; species Rana muscosa. The sequence continues at coordinate 337,688,363 of CM055117.1, forward strand.
GATCATCACTGATGTACTATGGATCATCACTGATGTACTATGGACCATCCCTGATGTATTATGGACCATCCCTGATGTACTGAGGATCATCACTGATGTACTGAGGATCATCACTGATGTACTATAAATTATCACTGATGTACTGTGGATCATCACTGATGTACTATGGGCCATCACAGGTGTACTATGGATCATCACTGATGTACTATAGATCATCACTGATGTACTATGAACCATCACTGATGTACTATGGATAATCACTGATGTACTATGGATCATCACTGATGTACTGTGGATCATCACTGATGTACTATAGATCATCACTGATGTACTATGGGCCATCACTGGTGTACTATGGACCATCACTGATGTACTGTGGATCATCACTGATGTACTATAGATCATCACTGATGTACTATGGACCATCACTGATGTACTATGGATCATCACTGGTGTACTACGTATCATCACTGATGTACTATTGATCATCACTGATGTACTGTGGATCATCACTGATGTACTGTGGATCATCACTGATGTACTATGGGCCATCACAGGTGTACTATGGATCATCACAGGTGTACTATGGATCATCACTGATGTACTATGGATCATCACTGATGTACTATGGACCATCCCTGATGTACTGTGGATCATCACTGATGTACTGTGGACCATCACTGATGTACTGTGGATCATCACTGATGTACTATAGATCATCACTGATGTACTGTGGATCATCACTGATGTACTATAGATCATCACTGGTGTACTGTGAATCATCACTGATGTACTGTGGATCATCACTGATGTACTGTGGATCATCACTGATGTACTGTGGATCATCACTGATGTACTATGGGCCATCCCTGATGTACTATGGACCATCCCTGATGTACTGTGGATCATCACTGATGTACTGTGGATCATCACTGATGTACTATAGATCATCACTGATGTACTGTGGATCATCACTGATGTACTATAGATCATCACTGATGTACTGTGGATCATCACTGATGTACTGTGGATCATCACTGATGTACTATAGATCATCACTGATGTACTGTGGATCATCACTGATGTACTATAGATCACCACTGATGTACTATGGGCCATCACTGGTGTACTTTGGATCATCACTGATGTACTATGGATCATCAATGATGTACTATAGATCATCACTGATGTACTGTGGATCATCACTGATGTACTGTGAATCATCACTGATGTACTATGGGCCATCACTGGTGTACTATGGATCATCACTGGTGTACTATGGATCATCACTGATGTACTATGGACCATCCCTGATGTACTGTGGATCATCACTGATGTACTGTGGATCATCACTGATGTACTATGGATCATCACTGATGTACTATGGATCGTCACTGATGTACTATGGACCACCCCTGATGTATTATGGACCATCCCTGGTGTACTGAGGATCATCACTGATGTACTATGGACCATCCCTGATGTGTTATGGACCATCCCTGGTGTACTGAGGATCATCACTGATGTACTGAGGATCATCACTGATGTACTATAAATTATCACTGATGTACTATGGGCCATCACTGGTGTACTATGGATCATCACTGATGTACTATGGATCATCACTGATGTACTATAGATCATCACTGATGTACTATGAGCCATCACTGATGTACTATGAGCCATCACTGATGTACTATGGGCCATCACTGATGTACTGTGGATCATCACTGATGTACTATGGATCATCACTGATGTACTATGGATCATCACTGGTGTACTATGGACCATCCCTGATGTACTATGGACCATCCCTGATGTACTATGGTCCATCCCTGATGTACTGTGGACCATCACTGATGTACTGTGGATCATCACTGATGTACTGTGGATCATCACTGGTGTACTATAGATCATCACTGGTGTACTATAGATCATCACTGATGTACTATGGGCCATCACTGGTGTACTATGGATCATCACTGATGTACTATGGACCATCCCTGATGTATTATGGACCATCCCTGATGTACTGAGGATCATCACTGATGTACTGAGGATCATCACTGATGTACTATAAATTATCACTGATGTACTGTGGATCATCACTGATGTACTATGGGCCATCACAGGTGTACTATGGATCATCACTGATGTACTATAGATCATCACTGATGTACTATGAACCATCACTGATGTACTATGGATCATCACTGATGTACTATGGATCATCACTGATGTACTGTGGATCATCACTGATGTACTATAGATCATCACTGATGTACTATGGGCCATCACTGGTGTGCTATGGACCATCACTGATGTACTGTGGATCATCACTGATGTACTATAGATCATCACTGATGTACTATGGACCATCACTGATGTACTATGGATCATCACTGGTGTACTACGTATCATCACTGATGTACTATTGATCATCACTGATGTACTGTGGATCATCACTGATGTACTGTGGATCATCACTGATTTACTATGGGCCATCACAGGTGTACTATGGATCATCACAGGTGTACTATGGATCATCACTGATGTACTATGGATCATCACTGATGTACTATGGACCATCCCTGATGTACTGTGGATCATCACTGATGTACTGTGGACCATCACTGATGTACTGTGGATCATCACTGATGTACTATAGATTATCACTGATGTACTGTGGATCATCACTGATGTACTATAGATCATCACTGGTGTACTGTGAATCATCACTGATGTACTGTGGATCATCACTGATGTACTGTGGATCATCACTGATGTACTGTGGATCATCACTGATGTACTATGGGCCATCCCTGATGTACTGTGGATCATCACTGATGTACTGTGGATCATCACTGATGTACTATAGATCATCACTGATGTACTGTGGATCATCACTGATGTACTATAGATCATCACTGATGTACTGTGGATCATCACTGATGTACTGTGGATCATCACTGATGTACTATAGATCATCACTGATGTACTGTGGATCATCACTGATGTACTATAGATCACCACTGATGTACTATGGGCCATCACTGGTGTACTTTGGATCATCACTGATGTACTATGGATCATCACTGATGTACTATAGATCATCACTGATGTACTGTGGATCATCACTGATGTACTGTGAATCATCACTGATGTACTATGGGCCATCACTGGTGTACTATGGATCATCACTGGTGTACTATGGATCATCACTGATGTACTATGGACCATCCCTGATGTACTGTGGATCATCACTGATGTACTGTGGATCATCACTGATGTACTATGGATCATCACTGATGTACTATGGATCGTCACTGATGTACTATGGACCATCCCTGATGTATTATGGACCATCCCTGGTGTACTGAGGATCATCACGGATGTACTATGGACCATCCCTGATGTATTATGGACCATCCCTGGTGTACTGAGGATCATCACTGATGTACTGAGGATCATCACTGATGTACTATAAATTATCACTGATGTACTATGGGCCATCACTGGTGTACTATGGATCATCACTGATGTACTATGGATCATCACTGATGTACTATAGATCATCACTGATATACTATGAGCCATCACTGATGTACTATGAGCCATCACTGATGTACTATGGGCCATCACTGATGTACTGTGGATCATCACTGATGTACTATGGATCATCACTGATGTACTATGGATCATCACTGGTGTACTATGGACCATCCCTGATGTACTATGGACCATCCCTGATGTACTATGGTCCATCCCTGATGTACTGTGGACCATCACTGATGTACTGTGGATCATCACTGATGTACTGTGGATCATCACTGATGTACTGTGGATCATCACTGGTGTACTATAGATCATCACTGATGTACTATGGGCCATCACTGGTGTACTATGGATCATCACTGATGTACTATGGATCATCACTGATGTACTATGGATCATCACTGATGTACTGTGGACATCCCTGATGTACTACGGGCCATCACTGGTGTACTATGGGCCATCACTGGTGTACTATGGATCATAACTGATGTACTATGGACCATCACTGATGTACTGTGGATCATCACTGATGTACTGTGGATCATCACTGATGTACTGTGGATCATCACTGATGTACTATGGATCATCACTGATGTACTGTGGATCATCAGTGATGTACTGTGGATCATCACTGATGTACTGTGGATCATCACTGATGTACTGAGGATCATCACTGATGTACTATGGATCATCACTAATGTACTGTGGATCATCACTGATGTACTATAGATCATCACTGATGTACTGAGGATCATCACTGATGTACTGAGGATCATCACTGATGTACTGTGGATCATCACTGATGTACTGAGGATCATCACTGATGTACTGTGGATCATCACTGATGTACTGAGGATCATCACTGATGTACTGTGGATCATCACTGATGTACTATGGGCCATCACTGGTGTACTATGGATCATCACTGATGTACTATGAATCATCACTGATGTACTGTGGATCATCACTGATGTACTGTGGATCATCACTGATGTACTATGGACCATCACTGATGTACTATGGATCATCACTGGTGTACTATGGATCATCACTGATGTACTATAGATCATCACTGATGTACTATGGGCCATCACTGGTGTACTATGGATCATCACTGGTGTACTATGGATCATCCCTGATGTACTATGGACCATCCCTGATGTACTATGGACCATCCCTGATGTACTGTGGATCATCACTGATGTACTGTGGATCATCACTGATGTACTATAGATCATCACTGATGTACTATGGGCCATCACTGGTGTACTATGGGCCATCACTGATGTACTGTGGACCATCACTGATGTACTGTGGATCATCACTGATGTACTATAGATCATCACTGATGTACTATGGACCATCACTGATGTACTATGGATCATCACTGGTGTACTATGTATCATCACTGATGTACTGTGGATCATCACTGATGTACTGTGGATCATCACTGATGTACTATAGATAATCACTGGTGTACTATGGATCATCACTGATGTACTGTGGATCATCACTGGTGTACTGTGGATCATCACTGATGTACTGTGGATCATCACTGATGTACTATGGGCCATCACAGGTGTACTATGGATCATCACTGATGTACTATAGATCATCACTGATGTACTATGGACCATCACTGATGTACTATGGATCATTACTGATGTACTGTGGATCATCACTGATGTAGTGTGGATCATCACTGATGTACTGTGGATCATCACTGGTGTACTGTAGATCATCACTGATGTACTATGGGTCATCACTGATGTACTATGGATCATCACTGATGTACTATGGATCATCACTGATGTACTATGGATCATCACTGATGTACTGTAGATCATCACTGATGTACTGTGGATCATCACTGATGTACCGTGGATCATCACTGATGTACTGAGGATCATCACTGATGTACCGTGGATCATCACTGATTTACTGAGGATCATCACTGATGTACCGTGGATCATCACTGATGTACTGAGGATCATCACTGATGTACTGTGGATCATCACTGATGTACTGTGGATCATCACTGATGTACTATGAGTTATCACTGGTGTACTATGGATCATCACTGGTGTACTATGTATCATCACTGATGTACTATGGATCATCACTGATGTACTGTGGATCATCACTGATGTACTGTGGATCATCACTGGTGTACTGTGGATCATCACTGATGTACTGTGGATAATCACTGATGTACTGTGGATCATCACTGATGTACTATGAGTTATCACTGGTGTACTATGGATCATCACTGGTGTACTATGTATCATCACTGATGTACTATGGATCATCACTGATGTACTGAGGATCATCACTGATGTACTATGGGCCATCCCTGATGTATTATGGACCATCCCTGGTGTACTGAGGATCATCACTGATGTACTGAGGATCATCACTGATGTACTATAAATTATCACTAATGTACTATGGGCCATCACTGGTGTACTATGGATCATCACTGATGTACTATGGATCATCACTGATGTACTATAGATCATCACTGATGTACTATGAGCCATCACTGATGTACTATGAGCCATCACTGATGTACTTTGGACCATCCCTGATGTACTGTGGATCATCACTAATGTACTGTGGATCATCACTGATGTACTATGGATCATCACTGATGTACTATGGATCATCACTGATTTACTATGGACCATCCCTTATGTATTATGGACCATCCCTGATGTACTGAGGATCATCACTGATGTACTGAGGATCATCAATGATGTACTATAAATTATCACTGATGTACTATGGGCCATCACTGGTGTACTATGGATCATCACTGATGTACTATGGATCATCACTAATGTACTATGGATCATCACTGATGTACTATGAGCCATCACTGATGTACTATGAGCCATCACTGATGTACTATGGGCCATCACTGATGTACTTTGGATCATCACTGATGTACTATGGATCATCACTGATGTACTATGGATTATCACTGATGTACTATGGATCATCACTGGTGTACTATGGACCATCCCTGATGTACTATGGACCATCCCTGATGTACTGTGGATCATCACTGATGTACTGTGGATCATCACTGATGTACTGTGGATCATCACTGGTGTACTATAGATCATCACTGGTGTACTATAGATCATCACTGATGTACTATGGGCCATCACTGGTGTACTATGGATCATCACTGATGTACTATGGATCATCACTGATGTACTATGGATCATCACTGATGTACTGTGGACATCCCTGATGTACTATGGGCCATCACTGGTGTACTATGGGCCATCACTGGTGTACTATGGATCATCACTGATGTACTATGGACCATCACTGATGTACTGTGGATCATCACTGATGTACTGTGGATCATCACTGATGTACTGTGGATCATCACTGATGTACTATGGATCATCACTTATGTACTGTGTATCATCACTGATGTACTATGGATCATCATTGATGTACTGTGGATCATTACTGATGTACTGAGGATCATCACTGATGTACTGTGGATCATCACTGATGTACTGAGGATCATCACTGATGTACTATGGATCATCACTAATGTACTGTGGATCATCACTGATGTACTATAGATCATCACTGATGTACTGAGGATCATCACTGATGTACTGAGGATCATCACTGATGTACTGTGGAACCTCACTGATGTACTGTGGATCATCACTGGTGTACTATGAATCATCACTGATGTACGTTGGAACATCACTGGTGTACTATGGATCATCACTGATGTACTATGGATCATCACTGATGTACTATGGATCATCACTGATGTACTATGGACCATCCCTGATTTACTATGGACCTTCCCTGATCTACTATGGACTATCCCTGATGTACTGTGGATCATCACTGATGTACTATGGACCATCACTGGTGTACTATGGATCATCACTGATGTACTATAGATCATCACTGATGTACTATGGATCATCCCTGATGTACCGTGGATCATCACTGATGTTCTATGGATCATCACTGGTGTACTATGGATCATCACTGATGTACTATGGATCATCACTGATGTACTATGAGCCATCACTGATGTACTATGGATCATCACTGGTGTACTATGGATCATCACTGATGTACTGTGGACCATCCCTGATGTACTGTGGATCATCACTGATGTACTGTGGATCATCACTGATGTACCGTGGATCATCACTGATGTACTGAGGATCATCACTGATGTACTGTGGATCATCACTGATGTACTGTGGATCATCACTGATGTACTATGGGCCATCCCTGATGTACTATGGACCATCCCTGATGTACTGTGGATCATCACTGATGTACTGTGGATCATCAGTGATGTACTATAGATCATCACTGATGTACTGTGGATCATCACTGATGTACTGTGGATCATCACTGATGTACTATAGATCACCACTGATGTACTATGGGCCATCACTGGTGTACTATGGATCATCACTGATGTACTATGGATCATCACTGATGTACTATAGATCATCACTGATGTACTGTGGATCATCACTGATGTACTGTGAATCATCACTGATGTACTATGGGTCATCACTGGTGTACTATGGATCATCACTGGTGTACTATGGATCATCACTGATGTACTATGGACCATCCCTGATGTACTGTGGATCATCACTGATGTACTGTGGATCATCACTGATGTACTATGGATCATCACTGATGTACTATGGATCATCACTGATGTACTATGAGCCATCACTGATGTACTATGAGCCATCACTGATGTACTATGGGCCATCACTGATGTACTTTGGATCATCACTGATGTACTATGGATCATCACTGATGTACTATGGATCATCACTGGTGTACTATGGACCATCCCTGATGTACTATGGACCATCCCTGATGTACTATGGACCATCCCTGATGTACTGTGGATCATCACTGATGTACTGTGGATCATCACTGATGTACTGTGGATCATCACTGGTGTACTATAGATCATCACTGGTGTACTATAGATCATCACTGATGTACTATGGGCCATCACTGGTGTACTATGGATCATCACTGATGTACTATGGATCATCACTGATGTACTATGGATCATCACTGATGTACTGTGGACATCCCTGATGTACTATGGGCCATCACTGGTGTACTATGGGCCATCACTGGTGTACTATGGATCATCACTGATGTACTATGGACCATCACTGATGTACTGTGGATCATCACTGATGTACTGTGGATCATCACTGATGTACTGTGGATCATCACTGATGTACTATGGATCATCACTGATGTACTGTGTATCATCACTGATGTACTATGGATCATCATTGATGTACTGTGGATCATTACTGATGTACTGAGGATCATCACTGATGTACTGTGGATCATCACTGATGTACTGAGGATCATCACTGATGTACTATGGATCATCACTAATGTACTGTGGATCATCACTGATGTACTATAGATCATCACTGATGTACTGAGGATCATCACTGATGTACTGAGGATCATCACTGATGTACTGTGGATCATCACTGATGTACTGTGGATCATCACTGGTGTACTATGGATCATCACTGATGTACGTTGGAACATCACTGGTGTACTATGGATCATCACTGATGTACTATGGATCATCACTGATGTACTATGGATCATCACTGATGTACTATGGACCATCCCTGATTTATTATGGACCTTCCCTGATCTACTATGGACTATCCCTGATGTACTGTGGATCATCACTGATGTACTATGGACCATCACTGGTGTACTATGGATCATCACTGATGTACTATAGATCATCACTGATGTACTATGGATCATCCCTGATGTACCGTGGATCATCACTGATGTTCTATGGATCATCACTGGTGTACTATGGATCATCACTGATGTACTATGGATCATCACTGATGTACTATGAGCCATCACTGATGTACTATGGATCATCACTGGTGTACTATGGATCATCACTGATGTACTGTGGACCATCCCTGATGTACTGTGAATCATCACTGATGTACTGTGGATCATCACTGATGTACCGTGGATCATCACTGATGTACTGAGGATCATCACTGATGTACTGTGGATCATCACTGATGTACTGTGGATCATCACTGATGTACTATGGGCCATCCCTGATGTACTATGGACCATCCCCGATGTACTGTGGATCATCACTGATGTACTGTGGATCATCAGTGATGTACTATAGATCATCACTGATGTACTGGGGATCATCACTGATGTACTGTGGATCATCACTGATGTACTATAGATCACCACTGATGTACTATGGGCCATCACTGGTGTACTATGGATCATCACTGATGTACTATGGATCATCACTGATGTACTATAGATCATCACTGATGTACTGTGGATCATCACTGATGTACTGTGAATCATCACTGATGTACTATGGGCCATCACTGGTGTACTATGGATCATCACTGGTGTACTATGGATCATCACTGATGTACTATGGACCATCCCTGATGTACTGTGGATCATCACTGATGTACTGTGGATCATCACTGATGTACTATGGATCATCACTGATGTACTATGGATCATCACTGATGTACTATGGACCATCCCTGATGTATTATGGACCATCCCTGATGTACTGAGGATCATCACTGATGTACTGAGGATCATCACTGATGTACTATAAATTATCACTGATGTACTGTGGATCATCACTGATGTACTATGGGCCATCACAGGTGTACTATGGATCATCACTGATGTACTATAGATCATCACTGATGTACTATGGACCATCACTGATGTACTATGGATCATCACTGATGTACTATGGATCATCACTGATGTACTGTGGATCATCGCTGATGTACTATAGATCATCACTGATGTACTATGGGCCATCACTGGTGTACTATGGACCATCACTGATGTACTGTGGATCATCACTGATGTACTATAGATCATCACTGATGTACTATGGACCATCACTGATGTACTATGGATCATCACTGGTGTACTACGTATCATCACTGATGTACTATGGATCATCACTGATGTACTGTGGATCATCACTGATGTACTGTGGATCATCACTGATGTACTATGGGCCATCACAGGTGTACTATGGATCATCACAGGTGTACTATGGATCATCACTGATGTACTATGGATCATCACTGATGTACTATGGACCATCCCTGATGTACTGTGGATCATCACTGATGTACTGTGGACCATCACTGATGTACTGTGGATCATCACTGATGTACTATAGATCATCACTGATGTACTGTGGATCATCACTGATGTACTATAGATCATCACTGGTGTACTGTGAATCATCACTGATGTACTGTGGATCATCACTGATGTACTGTGGATCATCACTGATGTACTATGGATCATCACTGATGTACTGTGGATCATCACTGGTGTACTGTGGATCATCACTGTTGTACTGTGGATCATCACTGATGTACTATGGGCCATCACAGGTGTACTATGGATCATCACTGATGTACTATAGATCATCACGGATGTACTGTGGATCATCACTGATGTACTGAGGATCATCACTGATGTACTGTGGATCATCACTGATGTACTGAGGATCATCACTGATGTACTGTGGATCATCACTGATGTACTATGGGCCATCACTGGTGTACTATGGATCATCACTGATGTACTATGAATCATCACTGATGTACTGTGGATCATCACTGATGTACTGTGGATCATCACTGATGTACTATGGACCATCACTGATGTACTATGAATCATCACTGGTGTACTATGGATCATCACTGATGTACTATAGATCATCACTGTTGTACTATGGGCCATCACTGGTGTACTATGGATCATCACTGGTGTACTATGGATCATCCCTGATGTACTATGGACCATCCCTGATGTACTATGGACCATCCCTGATGTACTGTGGATCATCACTGATGTACTGTGGATCATCACTGATGTACTATAGATCATCACTGATGTACTATGGGCCATCACTGGTGTACTATGGGCCATCACTGATGTACTGTGGACCATCACTGATGTACTGTGGATCATCACTGATGTACTATAGATCATCACTGATGTACTATGGACCATCACTGATGTACTATGGATCATCACTGGTGTACTATGTATCATCACTGATGTACTGTGGATCATCACTGATGTACTGTGGATCATCACTGATGTACTATAGATCATCACTGGTGTACTATGGATCATCACTGATGTACTGTGGATCATCACTGGTGTACTGTGGATCATCACTGATGTACTGTGGATCATCACTGATGTACTATAGATCATCACTGGTGTACTATGGACCATCACTGATGTACTATGGATCATTACTGATGTACTGTGGATCATCACTGATGTAGTGTGGATCATCACTGATGTACTGTGGATCATCACTGGTGTACTGTAGATCATCACTGATGTACTATGGGTCATCACTGATGTACTATGGATCATCACTGATGTACTATGAATCATCACTGATGTACGTTGGAACATCACTGGTGTACTATGGATCATCACTGATGTACTATGGATCATCACTGATGTACTATGGATCATCACTGATGTACTATGGACCATCCCTGATTTACTATGGACCTTCCCTGATCTACTATGGACTATCTCTGATGTACTGTGGATCATCACTGATGTACTATGGACCATCACTGGTGTACTATGGATCATCACTGATGTACTATAGATCATCACTGATGTACTATGGATCATCCCTGATGTACCATGGATCATCACTGATGTTCTATGGATCATCACTGGTGTACTATGGATCATCACTGATGTACTATGGATCATCACTGATGTACTATGAGCCATCACTGATGTACTATGGATCATCACTGGTGTACTATGGATCATCACTGATGTACTGTGGACCATCCCTGATGTACTGTGGATCATCACTGATGTACTGTGGATCATCACTGATGTACCGTGGATCATCACTGATGTACTGAGGATCATCACTGATGTACTGTGGATCATCACTGATGTACTGTGGATCATCACTGATGTACTATGGGCCATCCCTGATGTACTATGGACCATCCCTGATGTACTGTGGATCATCACTGATGTACTGTGGATCATCAGTGATGTACTATAGATCATCACTGATGTACTGTGGATCATCACTGATGTACTGTGGATCATCACTGATGTACTATAGATCACCACTGATGTACTATGGGCCATCACTGGTGTACTATGGATCATCACTGATGTACTATGGATCATCACTGATGTACTATAGATCATCACTGATGTACTGTGGATCATCACTGATGTACTGTGAATCATCACTGATGCACTATGGGCCATCACTGGTGTACTATGGATCATCACTGGTGTACTATGGATCATCACTGATGTACTATGGACCATCCCTGATGTACTGTGGATCATCACTGATGTACTGTGGATCATCACTGATGTACTATGGATCATCACTGATGTACTATGAGCCATCACTGATGTACTATGGGCCATCACTGATGTACTATGGACCATCCCTGATGTACTGTGGATCATCACTGATGTACTGTGGATCATCACTGATGTACTGTGGATCATCACTGGTGTACTATAGATCATCACTGGTGTACTATAGATCATCACTGATGTACTATGGGCCATCACTGGTGTACTATGGATCATCACTGATGTACTATGGATCATCACTGATGTACTATGGATCATCACTGATGTACTGTGGACATCCCTGATGTACTATGGGCCATCACTGGTGTACTATGGGCCATCACTGGTGTACTATGGATCATCACTGATGTACTATGGACCATCACTGATGTACTGTGGATCATCACTGATGTACTGTGGATCATCACTGATGTACTGTGGATCATCACTGATGTACTATGGATCATCACTGATGTACTGTGTATCATCACTGATGTACTATGGATCATCATTGATGTACTGTTGATCATTACTGATGTACTGAGGATCATCACTGATGTGCTGTGGATCATCACTGATGTACTGAGGATCATCACTGATGTACTATGGATCATCACTAATGTACTGTGGATCATCACTGATGTACTATAGATCATCACTGATGTACTGAGGATCATCACTGATGTACTGAGGATCATCACTGATGTACTGTGGATCATCACTGATGTACTGTGGATCATCACTGGTGTACTATGGATCATCACTGATGTACGTTGGAACATCACTGGTGTACTATGGATCATCACTGATGTACTATGGATCATCAATGATGTACTATGGACCATCCCTGATTTACTATGGACCTTCCCTGATCTACTATGGACTATCCCTGATGTACTGTGGATCATCACTGATGTACTATGGACCATCACTAGTGTACTATGGATCATCACTGGTGTACTATGGATCATCACTGATGTACTATGGATCATCACTGATGTACTATGAGCCATCACTGATGTACTATGGATCATCACTGGTGTACTATGGATCATCACTGATGTACTGTGGACCATCCCTGATGTACTGTGGATCATCACTGATGTACTGTGGATCATCACTGATGTACCGTGGATCATCACTGATGTACTGAGGATCATCACTGATGTACTGTGGATCATCACTGATGTACTGTGGATCATCACTGATGTACTATGGGCCATCCCTGATGTACTATGGACCATCCCTGATGTACTGTGGATCATCACTGATGTACTGTGGATCATCAGTGATGTACTATAGATCATCACTGATGTACTGTGGATCATCACTGATGTACTGTGGATCATCACTGATGTACTATAGATCACCACTGATGTACTATGGGCCATCACTGGTGTACTATGGATCATCACTGATGTACTATGGATCATCACTGATGTACTATAGATCATCACTGATGTACTGTGGATCATCACTGATGTACTGTGAATCATCACTGATGTACTATGGGCCATCACTGGTGTACTATGGATCATCACTGGTGTACTATGGATCATCACTGATGTACTATGGACCATCCCTGATGTACTGTGGATCATCACTGGTGTACTGTGGATCATCACTGATGTACTATGGATCATCACTGATGTACTATGGATCATCACTGATGTACTATGGACCATCCCTGATGTATTATGGACCATCCCTGATGTACTGAGGATCATCACTGATGTACTGAGGATCATCACTGATGTACTATAAATTATCACTGATGTACTGTGGATCATCACTGATGTACTATGGGCCATCACAGGCGTACTATGGATCATCACTGATGTACTATAGATCATCACTGATGTACTATGCACCATCACTGATGTACTATGGATCATCACTGATGTACTATGGATCATCACTGATGTACTGTGGATCATCGCTGATGTACTATAGATCATCACTGATGTACTATGGGCCATCACTGGTGTACTATGGACCATCACTGATGTACTGTGGATCATCACTGATGTACTATAGATCATCACTGATGTACTATGGACCATCACTGATGTACTATGGATCATCACTGGTGTACTACGTATCATCACTGATGTACTATGGATCATCACTGATGTACTGTGGATCATCACTGATGTACTGTGGATCATCACTGATGTACTATGGGCCATCACAGGTGTACTATGGATCATCACAGGTGTACTATGGATCATCACTGATGTACTATGGATCATCACTGATGTACTATGGACCATCCCTGATGTACTGTGGATCATCACTGATGTACTGTGGACCATCACTGATGTACTGTGGATCATCACTGATGTACTATAGATCATCACTGATGTACTGTGGATCATCACTGATGTACTATAGATCATCACTGGTGTACTGTGAATCATCACTGATGTACTGTGGATCATCACTGATGTACTGTGGATCATCACTGATGTACTATAGATCATCACTGGTGTACTATGGATCATCACTGATGTACTGTGGATCATCACTGGTGTACTGTGGATCATCACTGATGTACTGTGGATCATCACTGATGTACTATGGGCCATCACAGGTGTACTATGGATCATCACTGATGTACTATAGATCATCACTGATGTACTGTGGATCATCACTGATGTACTGAGGATCATCACTGATGTACTACGTATCATCACTGATGTACTATGGATCATCACTGATGTACTGTGGATCATCACTGATGTACTGTGGATCATCACTGATGTACTATGGGCCATCACAGGTGTACTATGGATCATCACAGGTGTACTATGGATCATCACTGATGTACTATGGATCATCACTGATGTACTATGGACCATCCCTGATGTACTGTGGATCATCACTGATGTACTGTGGACCATCACTGATGTACTGTGGATCATCACTGATGTACTATAGATCATCACTGATGTACTGTGGATCATCACTGATGTACTATAGATCATCACTGGTGTACTGTGAATAATCACTGATGTACTGTGGATCATCACTGATGTACTGTGGATCATCACTGATGTACTATAGATCATCACTGGTGTACTATGGATCATCGCTGATGTACTGTGGATCATCACTGGTGTACTGTGGATCATCACTGAAGTACTGTGGATCATCACTGATGTACTATGGGCCATCACAGGTGTACTATGGATCATCACTGATGTACTATAGATCATCACTGATGTACTATGGACCATCACTGATGTAGTATGGATCATCACTGATGTACTGTGGATCATCACTGATGTACTGTGGATCATCACTGGTGTACTGTAGATCATCACTGATGTACTATGGGTCATCACTGATGTACTATGGATCATCACTAATGTACTATGGATCATCACTGATGTACTATGGATCATCACTGATGTACTATGGATCATCACTGATGTACTTTGGATTATCACTGATGTACTATAGATCATCACTGATGTACTGTGGATCATCACTGATGTATCGTGGATCATCACTGATGTACTGAGGATCATCACTGATGTACCGTGGATCATCACTGATTTACTGAGGATCATCACTGATGTACCGTGGATCATCACTGATGTACTGAGGATCATCACTGATGTACTGTGGATCATCACTGATGTACTGTGGATCATCACTGATGTACTGTGGATCATCACTGATGTACTATGAGTTATCACTGATGTACTATGGATCATCACTGGTGTACTATGTATCATCACTGATGTACTATGGATCATCACTGATGTACTGTGGATCATCACTGATGTACTGTGGATCATCACTGGTGTACTGTGGATCATGACTGGTGTACTGTGGATCATCACTGATGTACTATGGATCATCACTGATGTACTGTGGATCATCACTGGTGTACTGTGGATCATCACTGGTGTACTATGGATCATCACTGATGTACGTTGGATCATCACTGGTGTACTATGGATCATCACTGATGTACTATGGACTATCCCTGATGTACTGTGGATCATCACTGATGTACTATGGACCATCACTGGTGTACTATGGATCATCACTGATGTACTATGGATCATCACTGATGTACTATGGATCATCCCTGAAGTACCGTGGATCATCACTGATGTTCTATGGATCATCACTGGTGTACTATGGATCATCACTGATGTACTATGGATCATCACTGATGTACTATGAGCCATCACTGATGTACTATGGATCATCACTGGTATACTATGGATCATCACTGATGTACAGTGGACCATCCCTGATGTACTGTGGATCATCACTGATGTACTGTGGATCATCACTGATGTACTGTGGATCATCATTGATGTACCGTGGATCATCACTGATGTACTGAGGATCATCACTGATGTACTGTGGATCATCACTGATGTACTGTGGATCATCACTGATGTACTATGGGCCATCCCTGATGTACTATGGACCATCCCTGATGTACTGTGGATCATCACTGATGTACTGTGGATCATCACTGATGTACTATAGATCATCACTGATGTACTGTGGATCATCACTAATGTACTGTGGATCATCACTGATGTACTATAGATCATCACTGATGTACTGTGGATCATCACTGATGTACTATAGATCACCACTGATGTACTATGGGCCATCACTGGTGTACTTTGGATCATCACTGATGTACTATGGATCATCACTGATGTACTATAGATCATCACTGATGTACTGTGGATCATCACTGATGTACTTTGAATCATCACTGATGTACTATGGGCCATCACTGGTGTACTATGGATCATCACTGGTGTACTATGGATCATCACTGATGTACTATGGACCATCCCTGATGTACTGTGGATCATCACTGATGTACTGTGGATCATCACTGATGTACTATGGATCATCACTGATGTACTATGGATCGTCACTGATGTACTATGGACCATCCCTGATGTATTATGGACCATCCCTGGTGTACTGAGGATCATCACTGATGTACTATGGACCATCCCTGATGTATTATGGACCATCCCTGGTGTACTGAGAATCATCACTGATGTACTGAGGATCATCACTGATGTACTATAAATTATCACTGATGTACTATGGGCCATCACTGGTGTACTATGGATCATCACTGATGTACTATAGATCATCACTGATGTACTATGAGCCATCACTGATGTACTATGAGCCATCACTGATGTACTATGGGCCATCACTGATGTACTGTGGATCATCACTGATGTACTATGGATCATCACTGATGTACTATGGATCATCACTGATGTACTATGGATCATCACTGGTGTACTATGGACCATCCCTGATGTACTATGGACCATCCCTGATGTACTATGGACCATCCCTGATGTACTGTCGACCATCACTGATGTACTGTGGATCATCACTGATGTACTGTGGATCATCACTGATGTACTGTGGATCATCACTGGTGTACTATAGATCATCACTGGTGTACTATAGATCATCACTGATGTATTATGGGCCATCACTGGTGTACTATGGATCATCACTGATGTACTATGGATCATCACTGATGTACTATGGATCATCACTGATGTACTGTGGACATCCCTGATGTACTACGGGCCATCACTGGTGTACTATGGGCCATCACTGGTGTACTATGGATCATCACTGATGTACTATGGACCATCACTGATGTACTGTGGATCATCACTGATGTACTGTGGATCATCACTGATGTACTGTGGATCATCACTGATGTACTATGGATCATCACTGATGTACTGTGGATCATCAGTGATGTACTGTGGATCATCACTGATGTACTGTGGATCATCACTGATGTACTGTGGATCATCACTGATGTACTGAGGATCATCACTGATGTACTATGGATCATCACTAATGTACTGTGGATCATCACTGATGTACTATAGATCATCACTGATGTACTGAGGATCATCACTGATGTACTGAGGATCATCACTGATGTACTGTGGATCATCACTGATGTACTGAGGATCATCACTGATGTACTGTGGATCATCACTGATGTACTGAGGATCATCACTGATGTACTGTGGATCATCACTGATGTACTATGGGCCATCACTGGTGTACTATGGATCATCACTGATGTACTATGAATCATCACTGATGTACTGTGGATCATCACTGATGTACTGTGGATCATCACTGATGTACTATGGACCATCACTGATGTACTATGGATCATCACTGGTGTACTATGGATCATCACTGATGTACTATAGATCATCACTGATGTACTATGGGCCATCACTGGTGTACTATGGATCATCATTGGTGTACTATGGATCATCCCTGATGTACTATGGACCATCCCTGATGTACTATGGACCATCCCTGATGTACTGTGGATCATCACTGATGTACTGTGGATCATCACTGATGTACTATATTTCATCACTGATGTACTATGGGCCATCACTGGTGTAATATGGGCCATCACTGATGTACTGTGGACCATCACTGATGTACTGTGGATCATCACTGATGTACTATAGATCATCACTGATGTACTATGGACCATCACTGATGTACTATGGATCATCACTGGTGTACTATGTATCATCACTGATGTACTGTGGATCATCACTGATGTACTGTGGATCATCACTGATGTACTATAGATCATCACTGGTGTACTATGGATCATCACTGATGTACTGTGGATCATCACTGGTGTACTGTGGATCATCACTGATGTACTGTGGATCATCACTGATGTACTATGTGCCATCACAGGTGTACTATGGATCATCACTGATGTACTATAGATCATCACTGATGTACTATGGACCATCACTGATGTACTATTGATCATTACTGATGTACTGTGGATCATCACTGATGTAGTATGGATCATCACTGATGTACTGTGGATCATCACTGGTGTACTGTAGATCATCACTGATGTACTATGGGTCATCACTGATGTACTATGGATCATCACTGATGTACTATGGATCATCACTGATGTACTATGGATCATCACTGATGTACTATAGATCATCCCTGATGTACTGTGGATCATCACTGATGTACCGTGGATCATCACTGATGTACTGAGGATCATCACTGATGTACCGTGGATCATCACTGATTTACTGAGGATCATCACTGATGTACTGTGGATCATCACTGATGTACTGAGGATCATCACTGATGTACTGTGGATCATCACTGATGTACTGTGGATCATCACTGATGTACTGTGGATCATCACTGATGTACTATGAGTTATCACTGGTGTACTATGGATCATCACTGGTGTACTATGTATCATCACTGATGTACTATGGATCATCACTGATGTACTGTGGATCATCACTGATGTACTGTGGATCATCACTGGTGTACTGTGGATCATCACTGATGTACTGTGGATCATCACTGATGTACTGTGGATCATCACTGATGTACTATGAATTATCACTGGTGTACTATGGATCATCACTGGTGTACTATGTATCATCACTGATGTACTATGGATCATCACTGATGTACTGAGGATCATCACTGATGTACTATGGGCCATCCCTGATGTATTATGGACCATCCGTGGTGTACTGAGGATCATCACTGATGTACTGAGGATCATCACTGATGTACTATAAATTATCACTGATGTACTATGGGCCATCACTGGTGTACTATGGATCATCACTGATGTACTATGGATCATCACTGATGTACTATAGATCATCACTGATGTACTATGAGCCATCAATGATGTACTATGAGCCATCACTGATGTACTATGGGCCATCACTGATGTACTGTGGATCATCACTGATGTACTATGGATCATCACTGATGTACTATGGATCATCACTGATGTACTATGGATCATCACTGGTGTACTATGGACCATCCCTGATGTACTATGGACCATCCCTGATGTACTATGGACCATCCCTGATGTACTGTGGACCATCACTGATGTACTGTGGATCATCACTGATGTACTGTGGTTCATCACTGATGTACTGTGGATCATCACTGGTGTACTATAGATCATCACTGGTGTACTATAGATCATCACTGATGTACTATGGGCCATCACTGGTGTACTATGGATCATCACTGATGTACTATGGATCATCACTGATGTACTATGGATCATCACTGATGTACTGTGGACATCCCTGATGTACTATGGGCCATCACTGGTGTACTATGGGCCATCACTGGTGTACTATGGATCATCACTGATGTACTATGAACCATCACTGATGTACTGTGGATCATCACTGATGTACTGTGGATCATCACTGATGTACTGTGGATCATCACTGATGTACTATGGATCATCACTGATGTAATGTGTATCATCACTGATGTACTGTGGATCATCATTGATGAATTGTGGATCATCACTGATGTACTGAGGATCATCACTGATGTACTGTGGATCATCACTGATGTACTGAGGATCATCACTGATGTACTATGGATCATCACTAATGTACTGTGGATCATCACTGATGTACTATAGATCATCACTGATGTACTGAGGATCATCACTAATGTACTGAGGATCATCACTGATGTACTGTGGATCATCACTGATGTACTGTGGATCATCACTGATGTACTGAGGATCATCACTGATGTACTGTGGATCATCAGTGATGTACTGTGGATCATCACTGATGTACTGAGGATCATCACTGATGTACTGTGGATCATCACTGATGTACTGTGGATCATCACTGATGTACTGAGGATCATCACTGATGTACTATGGATCATCACTAATGTACTGTGGATCATCACTGATGTACTATAGATCATCACTGATGTACTGAGGATCATCACTGATGTACTGAGGATCATCACTGATGTACTGTGGATCATCACTGATGTACTGAGGATCATCACTGATGTACTGTGGATCATCACTGATGTACTGGGGATCATCACTGATGTACTGTGGATCATCACTGATGTACTATGGGCCATCACTGGTGTACTATGGATCATCACTGATGTACTATGGATCATCACTGATGTACTGTGGATCATCCCTGATGTACTATGGACCATCCCTGATGTACTATGGACCATCCCTGATGTACTGTGGATCATCACTGGTGTACTGTGGATCATCACTGATGTACTATAGATCATCACTGATGTACTGTGGATCATCACTGATGTACTATAGATCATCACTGATGTACTATGGGCCATCACTGGTGTACTATGGGCCATCACTGATGTACTATGGACCATCACTGATGTACTGTGGATCATCACTGATGTACTATAGATCATCACTGATGTACTATGGACCATCACTGATGTACTATGGATCATCACTGGTGTACTATGTATCATCACTGATGTACTATGGATCATCACTGATGTACTGTGGATCATCACTGATGTACTGTGGATCATCACTGATGTACTATGGGCCATCACAGGTGTACTATGGATCATCACAGGTGTACTATGGATCATCACTGATGTACTATGGATCATCACTGATGTACTATGGACCATCCCTGATGTACTGTGGATCATCACTGATGTACTGTGGACCATCACTGATGTACTGTGGATCATCACTGATGTACTATAGATCATCACTGATGTACTGTGGATCATCACTGATGTACTATAGATCATCACTGGTGTACTGTGAATCATCACTGGTGTACTATGGATCATCACTGATGTACTGTGGATCATCACTGGTGTACTGTGGATCATCACTGATGTACTGTGGATCATCACTGATGTACTATGGGCCATCACAGGTGTACTATGGATCATCACTGATGTACTATAGATCATCACTGATGTACTATGGACCATCACTGATGTACTATAGATCATCACTGATGTACTGTGAAACATCACTGATGTACTGTGGATCATCACTGATGTACTGTGGATCATCACTGGTGTACTATAGATCATCACTGATGTACTATGGGTCATCACTGATGTACTATGGATCATCACCGATGTACTATGGATCATCACTAATGTACTATGGATCATCACTGATGTACTATGGATCATCACTGATGTACTATGGATTATCACTGATGTACTATAGATTATCACTGATGTACTGTGGATCATCACTGATGTACCGTGGATCATCACTGATGTACTGAGGATCATCACTGATGTACCGTTGATCATCACTGATGTACTGAGGATCATCACTGATGTACCGTGGATCATCACTGATGTACTGAGGATCATCACTGATGTACTGTGGATCATTACTGATGTACTGTGGATCATCACTGATGTACTGTGGATCATCACTGATGTACTATGAGTTATCACTGATGTACTATGGATCATCACTGGTGTACTATATATCATCAACGACGTACTATGGATCATCACTGATGTACTGTGGATCATCACTGATGTACTGTGGATCATCACTGATGTACTATGGGCCATCACAGGTGTACTATGGATCATCACAGGTGTACTATGGATCATCACTGATGTACTGTGGATCATCACTGATGTACTGTGGATCATCACTGGTGTACTATAGATCATCACTGATGTACTATGGGTCATCACTGATGTACTATGGATCATCACTGATGTACTATGGACCATCCCTGATGTACTGTGGATCATCACTGATGTACTGTGGACCATCACTGATGTACTGTGGATCATCACTGATGTACTATAGATCATCACTGATGTACTGTGGATCATCACTGATGTACTATAGATCATCACTGGTGTACTGTGAATCATCACTGGTGTACTATGGATCATCACTGATGTACTGTGGATCATCACTGGTGTACTGTGGATCATCACTGGTGTACTATGGATCATCACTGATGTACTGTGGATCATCACTGGTGTACTGTGGATCATCACTGGTGTACTGTGGATCATCACTGGTGTACTATGGATCATCACTGATGTACTGTGGATCATCACTGGTGTACTGTGGATCAACACTGGTGTACTGTGGATCATCACTGGTGTACTGTGATTTATCCCTGGTGTACTATGGATCATCACTGATGTACTATGGATCATCACTGATGTACTGTGGATCATCACTGGTGTACTGTGGATCATAACTGGTGTACTGTGGATCATCACTGATGTACTATGGATCATCACTGATGTACTGTGGATCATCACTGGTGTATTGTGGATCATCACTGGTGTACTATGGATCATCACTGATGTACGTTGGATCATCACTGGTGTACTATGGATCATCACTGATGTACTATGGATCATCACTGATGTACTATGGACCATCCCTGATTTACTATGGACCATCCCTGATGTACTATGGACTATCCCTGATGTACTGTGGATCATCACTGATGTACTATGGACCATCACTGGTGTACTATGGATCATCACTGATGTACTATGGATCATCACTGATGTACTATGGATCATCCCTGATGTACCGTGGATCATCACTGATGTTCTATGGATCATCACTGGTGTACTATGGATCATCACTGATGTACTATGGATCATCACTCATGTACTATGAGCCATCACTCATGTACTTTGGATCATCACTGGTGTACTATGGATCATCACTGGTGTACTATAGATCATCACTGGTGTACTATAGATCATCACTGATGTACTATGGGCCATCACTGGTGTACTATGGATCATCACTGATGTACTATGGATCATCACTGATGTACTATGGATCATCACTGATGTACTGTGGACATCCCTGATGTACTATGGGCCATCACTGGTGTACTATGGGCCATCACTGGTGTACTATGTATCATCACTGATGTACTATGGACCATCCCTGATGTACTATGGACCATCCCTGATGTACTGTGGATCATCACTGGTGTACTGTGGATCATCACTGATGTACTATAGATCATCACTGATGTACTGTGGATCATCACTGATGTACTATAGATCATCACTGATGTACTATGGGCCATCACTGGTGTACTATGGGCCATCACTGATGTACTATGGACCATCACTGATGTACTGTGGATCATCACTGATGTACTATTGATCATCACTGATGTACTATGGACCATCACTGATGTACTATGGATCATCACTGGTGTACTATGTATCATCACTGATGTACTATGGATCATCACTGATGTACTGTGGATCATCACTGATGTACTGTGGATCATCACTGATGTACTATGGGCCATCACAGGTGTACTATGGATCATCACAGGTGTACTATGGATCATCACTGATGTACTATGGATCATCACTGATGTACTATGGACCATCCCTGATGTACTGTGGATCATCACTGATGTACTGTGGACCATCACTGATGTACTGTGGATCATCACTGATGTACTATAGATCATCACTGATGTACTGTGGATCATCACTGATGTACTATAGATCATCACTGGTGTACTGTGAATCATCACTGGTGTACTATGGATCATCACTGATGTACTGTGGATCATCACTGGTGTACTGTGGATCATCACTGATGTACTGTGGATCATCACTGATGTAATGTGTATCATCACTGATGTACTGTGGATCATCATTGATGAATTGTGGATCATCACTGATGTACTGAGGATCATCACTGATGTACTGTGGATCATCACTGATGTACTGAGGATCATCACTGATGTACTATGGATCATCACTAATGTACTGTGGATCATCACTGATGTACTATGGATCATCACTGATGTACTATGGATCATCACTAATGTACTGTGGATCATCACTGATGTACTATAGATCATCACTGATGTACTGAGGATCATCACTAATGTACTGAGGATCATCACTGATGTACTGTGGATCATCACTGATGTACTGTGGATCATCACTGATGTACTGAGGATCATCACTGATGTACTGTGGATCATCAGTGATGTACTGTGGATCATCACTGATGTACTGAGGATCATCACTGATGTACTGTGGATCATCACTGATGTACTGTGGATCATCACTGATGTACTGAGGATCATCACTGATGTACTATGGATCATCACTAATGTACTGTGGATCATCACTGATGTACTATAGATCATCACTGATGTACTGAGGATCATCACTGATGTACTGAGGATCATCACTGATGTACTGTGGATCATCACTGATGTACTGAGGATCATCACTGATGTACTGTGGATCATCACTGATGTACTGGGGATCATCACTGATGTACTGTGGATCATCACTGATGTACTATGGGCCATCACTGGTGTACTATGGATCATCACTGATGTACTATGGATCATCACTGATGTACTGTGGATCATCCCTGATGTACTATGGACCATCCCTGATGTACTATGGACCATCCCTGATGTACTGTGGATCATCACTGGTGTACTGTGGATCATCACTGATGTACTATAGATCATCACTGATGTACTGTGGATCATCACTGATGTACTATAGATCATCACTGATGTACTATGGGCCATCACTGGTGTACTATGGGCCATCACTGATGTACTATGGACCATCACTGATGTACTGTGGATCATCACTGATGTACTATAGATCATCACTGATGTACTATGGACCATCACTGATGTACTATGGATCATCACTGGTGTACTATGTATCATCACTGATGTACTATGGATCATCACTGATGTACTGTGGATCATCACTGATGTACTGTGGATCATCACTGATGTACTATGGGCCATCACAGGTGTACTATGGATCATCACAGGTGTACTATGGATCATCACTGATGTACTATGGATCATCACTGATGTACTATGGACCATCCCTGATGTACTGTGGATCATCACTGATGTACTGTGGACCATCACTGATGTACTGTGGATCATCACTGATGTACTATAGATCATCACTGATGTACTGTGGATCATCACTGATGTACTATAGATCATCACTGGTGTACTGTGAATCATCACTGGTGTACTATGGATCATCACTGATGTACTGTGGATCATCACTGGTGTACTGTGGATCATCACTGATGTACTGTGGATCATCACTGATGTACTATGGGCCATCACAGGTGTACTATGGATCATCACTGATGTACTATAGATCATCACTGATGTACTATGGACCATCACTGATGTACTATAGATCATCACTGATGTACTGTGAAACATCACTGATGTACTGTGGATCATCACTGATGTACTGTGGATCATCACTGGTGTACTATAGATCATCACTGATGTACTATGGGTCATCACTGATGTACTATGGATCATCACCGATGTACTATGGATCATCACTAATGTACTATGGATCATCACTGATGTACTATGGATCATCACTGATGTACTATGGATTATCACTGATGTACTATAGATTATCACTGATGTACTGTGGATCATCACTGATGTACCGTGGATCATCACTGATGTACTGAGGATCATCACTGATGTACCGTTGATCATCACTGATGTACTGAGGATCATCACTGATGTACCGTGGATCATCACTGATGTACTGAGGATCATCACTGATGTACTGTGGATCATTACTGATGTACTGTGGATCATCACTGATGTACTGTGGATCATCACTGATGTACTATGAGTTATCACTGATGTACTATGGATCATCACTGGTGTACTATATATCATCAACGACGTACTATGGATCATCACTGATGTACTGTGGATCATCACTGATGTACTGTGGATCATCACTGATGTACTATGGGCCATCACAGGTGTACTATGGATCATCACAGGTGTACTATGGATCATCACTGATGTACTGTGGATCATCACTGATGTACTGTGGATCATCACTGGTGTACTATAGATCATCACTGATGTACTATGGGTCATCACTGATGTACTATGGATCATCACTGATGTACTATGGACCATCCCTGATGTACTGTGGATCATCACTGATGTACTGTGGACCATCACTGATGTACTGTGGATCATCACTGATGTACTATAGATCATCACTGATGTACTGTGGATCATCACTGATGTACTATAGATCATCACTGGTGTACTGTGAATCATCACTGGTGTACTATGGATCATCACTGATGTACTGTGGATCATCACTGGTGTACTGTGGATCATCACTGGTGTACTATGGATCATCACTGATGTACTGTGGATCATCACTGGTGTACTGTGGATCATCACTGGTGTACTGTGGATCATCACTGGTGTACTATGGATCATCACTGATGTACTGTGGATCATCACTGGTGTACTGTGGATCAACACTGGTGTACTGTGGATCATCACTGGTGTACTGTGATTTATCCCTGGTGTACTATGGATCATCACTGATGTACTATGGATCATCACTGATGTACTGTGGATCATCACTGGTGTACTGTGGATCATAACTGGTGTACTGTGGATCATCACTGATGTACTATGGATCATCACTGATGTACTGTGGATCATCACTGGTGTATTGTGGATCATCACTGGTGTACTATGGATCATCACTGATGTACGTTGGATCATCACTGGTGTACTATGGATCATCACTGATGTACTATGGATCATCACTGATGTACTATGGACCATCCCTGATTTACTATGGACCATCCCTGATGTACTATGGACTATCCCTGATGTACTGTGGATCATCACTGATGTACTATGGACCATCACTGGTGTACTATGGATCATCACTGATGTACTATGGATCATCACTGATGTACTATGGATCATCCCTGATGTACCGTGGATCATCACTGATGTTCTATGGATCATCACTGGTGTACTATGGATCATCACTGATGTACTATGGATCATCACTCATGTACTATGAGCCATCACTCATGTACTTTGGATCATCACTGGTGTACTATGGATCATCACTGGTGTACTATAGATCATCACTGGTGTACTATAGATCATCACTGATGTACTATGGGCCATCACTGGTGTACTATGGATCATCACTGATGTACTATGGATCATCACTGATGTACTATGGATCATCACTGATGTACTGTGGACATCCCTGATGTACTATGGGCCATCACTGGTGTACTATGGGCCATCACTGGTGTACTATGTATCATCACTGATGTACTATGGACCATCCCTGATGTACTATGGACCATCCCTGATGTACTGTGGATCATCACTGGTGTACTGTGGATCATCACTGATGTACTATAGATCATCACTGATGTACTGTGGATCATCACTGATGTACTATAGATCATCACTGATGTACTATGGGCCATCACTGGTGTACTATGGGCCATCACTGATGTACTATGGACCATCACTGATGTACTGTGGATCATCACTGATGTACTATAGATCATCACTGATGTACTATGGACCATCACTGATGTACTATGGATCATCACTGGTGTACTATGTATCATCACTGATGTACTATGGATCATCACTGATGTACTGTGGATCATCACTGATGTACTGTGGATCATCACTGATGTACTATGGGCCATCACAGGTGTACTATGGATCATCACAGGTGTACTATGGATCATCACTGATGTACTATGGATCATCACTGATGTACTATGGACCATCCCTGATGTACTGTGGATCATCACTGATGTACTGTGGACCATCACTGATGTACTGTGGATCATCACTGATGTACTATAGATCATCACTGATGTACTGTGGATCATCACTGATGTACTATAGATCATCACTGGTGTACTGTGAATCATCACTGGTGTACTATGGATCATCACTGATGTACTGTGGATCATCACTGGTGTACTGTGGATCATCACTGATGTACTGTGGATCATCACTGATGTACTATGGGCCATCACAGGTGTACTATGGATCATCACTGATGTACTATAGATCATCACTGATGTACTATGGACCATCACTGATGTACTATAGATCATCACTGATGTACTGTGAATCATCACTGATGTACTGTGGATCATCACTGATGTACTGTGGATCATCACTGGTGTACTATAGATCATCACTGATGTACTATGGGTCATCACTGATGTACTATGGATCATCACCGATGTACTATGGATCATCACTGATGTACTATGGATCATCACTGATGTACTATGGATCATCACTGATGTACTATGGATTATCACTGATGTACTATAGATCATCACTGATGTACTGTGGATCATCACTGATGTACCGTGGATCATCACTGATGTACTGAGGATCATCACTGATGTACCGTTGATCATCACTGATGTACTGAGGATCATCACTGATGTACCGTGGATCATCACTGATGTACTGAGGATCATCACTGATGTACTGTGGATCATCACTGATGTACTGTGGATCATCACTGATGTACTGTGGATCATCACTGATGTACTATGAGTTATCACTGATGTACTATGGATCATCACTGGTGTACTATATATCATCAACGATGTACTATGGATCATCACTGATGTACTGTGGATCATCACTGATGTACTGTGGATCATCACTGATGTACTATGGGCCATCACAGGTGTACTATGGATCATCACAGGTGTACTATGGATCATCACTGATGTACTGTGGATCATCACTGATGTACTGTGGATCATCACTGGTGTACTATAGATCATCACTGATGTACTATGGGTCATCACTGATGTACTATGGATCATCACTGATGTACTATGGACCATCCCTGATGTACTGTGGATCATCACTGATGTACTGTGGATCATCACTGATGTACTGTGGATCATCACTGATGTACTATAGATCATCACTGGTGTACTATGGATCATCACTGATGTACTGTGGATCATCACTGGTGTACTGTGGATCATCACTGATGTACTGTGGATCATCACTGATGTACTATGTGCCATCACAGGTGTACTATGGATCATCACTGATGTACTATAGATCATCACTGATGTACTATGGACCATCACTGATGTACTATTGATCATTACTGATGTACTGTGGATCATCACTGATGTAGTATGGATCATCACTGATGTACTGTGGATCATCACTGGTGTACTGTAGATCATCACTGATGTACTATGGGTCATCACTGATGTACTATGGATCATCACTGATGTACTATGGATCATCACTGATGTACTATGGATCATCACTGATGTACTATAGATCATCCCTGATGTACTGTGGATCATCACTGATGTACCGTGGATCATCACTGATGTACTGAGGATCATCACTGATGTACCGTGGATCATCACTGATTTACTGAGGATCATCACTGATGTACCGTGGATCATCACTGATGTACTGAGGATCATCACTGATGTACTGTGGATCATCACTGATGTACTGTGGATCATCACTGATGTACTGTGGATCATCACTGATGTACTATAAATTATCACTGATGTACTATGGGCCATCCCTGATGTATTATGGACCATCCCTGGTGTACTGAGGATCATCACTGATGTACTGAGGATCATCACTGATGTACTATAAATTATCACTGATGTACTATGGGCCATCACTGGTGTACTATGGATCATCACTGATGTACTATGGATCATCACTGATGTACTATAGATCATCACTGATGTACTATGAGCCATCAATGATGTACTATGAGCCATCACTGATGTACTATGGGCCATCACTGATGTACTGTGGATCATCACTGATGTACTATGGATCATCACTGATGTACTATGGATCATCACTGATGTACTATGGATCATCACTGGTGTACTATGGACCATCCCTGATGTACTATGGACCATCCCTGATGTACTGTGGACCATCACTGATGTACTGTGGATCATCACTGATGTACTGTGGATCATCACTGATGTACTGTGGATCATCACTGGTGTACTATAGATCATCACTGGTGTACTATAGATCATCACTGATGTACTATGGGCCATCACTGGTGTACTATGGATCATCACTGATGTACTATGGATCATCACTGATGTACTATGGATCATCACTGATGTACTGTGGACATCCCTGATGTACTATGGGCCATCACTGGTGTACTATGGGCCATCACTGGTGTACTATGGATCATCACTGATGTACTATGAACCATCACTGATGTACTGTGGATCATCACTGATGTACTGTGGATCATCACTGATGTACTATGGATCATCACTGATGTAATGTGTATCATCACTGATGTACTGTGGATCATCATTGATGAATTGTGGATCATCACTGATGTACTGAGGATCATCACTGATGTACTGTGGATCATCACTGATGTACTGAGGATCATCACTGATGTACTATGGATCATCACTAATGTACTGTGGATCATCACTGATGTACTATAGATCATCACTGATGTACTGAGGATCATCACTAATGTACTGAGGATCATCACTGATGTACTGTGGATCATCACTGATGTACTGAGGATCATCACTGATGTACTGTGGATCATCAGTGATGTACTGTGGATCATCACTGATGTACTGAGGATCATCACTGATGTACTGTGGATCATCACTGATGTACTGTGGATCATCACTGATGTACTGAGGATCATCACTGATGTACTATGGATCATCACTAATGTACTGTGGATCATCACTGATGTACTATAGATCATCACTGATGTACTGAGGATCATCACTGATGTACTGAGGATCATCACTGATGTACTGTGGATCATCACTGATGTACTGAGGATCATCACTGATGTACTGTGGATCATCACTGATGTACTGGGGATCATCACTGATGTACTGTGGATCATCACTGATGTACTATGGGCCATCACTGGTGTACTATGGATCATCACTGATGTACTATGGATCATCACTGATGTACTGTGGATCATCACTGATGTACTGTGGATCATCACTGATGTACTATGGACCATCACTGATGTACTATGGGCCATCACTGGTGTACTATGGATCATCACTGGTGTACTATGGATCATCCCTGATGTACTATGGACCATCCCTGATGTACTATGGACCATCCCTGATGTACTGTGGATCATCACTGGTGTACTGTGGATCATCACTGATGTACTATAGATCATCACTGATGTACTGTGGATCATCACTGATGTACTATAGATCATCACTGATGTACTATGGGCCATCACTGGTGTACTATGGGCCATCACTGATGTACTATGGACCATCACTGATGTACTGTGGATCATCACTGATGTACTATAGATCATCACTGATGTACTATGGACCATCACTGATGTACTATGGATCATCACTGGTGTACTATGTATCATCACTGATGTACTATGGATCATCACTGATGTTATGTGGATCATCACTGATGTACTGTGGATCATCACTGATGTACTATGGGCCATCACAGGTGTACTATGGATCATCACAGGTGTACTATGGATCATCACTGATGTACTATGGATCATCACTGATGTACTATGGACCATCCCTGATGTACTGTGGATCATCACTGATGTACTGTGGACCATCACTGATGTACTGTGGATCATCACTGATGTACTATAGATCATCACTGATGTACTGTGGATCATCACTGATGTACTATAGATCATCACTGGTGTACTGTGAATCATCACTGGTGTACTATGGATCATCACTGATGTACTGTGGATCATCACTGGTGTACTGTGGATCATCACTGATGTACTGTGGATCATCACTGATGTACTATGGGCCATCACAGGTGTACTATGGATCATCACTGATGTACTATAGATCATCACTGATGTACTATGGACCATCACTGATGTACTATAGATCATCACTGATGTACTGTGAATCATCACTGATGTACTGTGGATCATCACTGATGTACTGTGGATCATCACTGGTGTACTATAGATCATCACTGATGTACTATAGATCATCACTGATGTACTGTGGATCATCACTGATGTACCGTGGATCATCACTGATGTACTGAGGATCATCACTGATGTACCGTTGATCATCACTGATGTACTGAGGATCATCACTGATGTACCGTGGATCATCACTGATGTACTGAGGATCATCACTGATGTACTGTGGATCATCACTGATGTACTGTGGATCATCACTGATGTACTATGAGTTATCACTGATGTACTATGGATCATCACTGGTGTACTATATATCATCAACGATGTACTATGGATCATCACTGATGTACTGTGGATCATCACTGATGTACTATGAGTTATCACTGATGTACTATGGATCATCACTGGTGTACTATATATCATCAACGATGTACTATGGATCATCACTGATGTACTGAGGATCATCACTGATGTACTGTGGATCATCACTGATGTACTGTGGATCATCACTGATGTACTGAGGATCATCACTGATGTACTATGGATCATCACTAATGTACTGTGGATCATCACTGATGTACTATAGATCATCACTGATGTACTGAGGATCATCACTGATGTACTGAGGATCATCACTGATGTACTGTGGATCATCACTGATGTACTGAGGATCATCACTGATGTACTGTGGATCATCACTGATGTACTGGGGATCATCACTGATGTACTGTGGATCATCACTGATGTACTATGGGCCATCACTGGTGTACTATGGATCATCACTGATGTACTATGGATCATCCACTGATGTACTGTGGATCATCACTGATGTACTGTGGATCATCACTGATGTACTATGGACCATCACTGATGTACTATGGGCCATCACTGGTGTACTATGGATCATCACTGGTGTACTATGGATCATCCCTGATGTACTATGGACCATCCCTGATGTACTATGGACCATCCCTGATGTACTGTGGATCATCACTGGTGTACTGTGGATCATCACTGATGTACTATAGATCATCACTGATGTACTGTGGATCATCACTGATGTACTATAGATCATCACTGATGTACTATGGGCCATCACTGGTGTACTATGGGCCATCACTGATGTACTATGGACCATCACTGATGTACTGTGGATCATCACTGATGTACTATAGATCATCACTGATGTACTATGGACCATCACTGATGTACTATGGATCATCACTGGTGTACTATGTATCATCACTGATGTACTATGGATCATCACTGATGTTATGTGGATCATCACTGATGTACTGTGGATCATCACTGATGTACTATGGGCCATCACAGGTGTACTATGGATCATCACAGGTGTACTATGGATCATCACTGATGTACTATGGATCATCACTGATGTACTATGGACCATCCCTGATGTACTGTGGATCATCACTGATGTACTGTGGACCATCACTGATGTACTGTGGATCATCACTGATGTACTATAGATCATCACTGATGTACTGTGGATCATCACTGATGTACTATAGATCATCACTGGTGTACTGTGAATCATCACTGGTGTACTATGGATCATCACTGATGTACTGTGGATCATCACTGGTGTACTGTGGATCATCACTGATGTACTGTGGATCATCACTGATGTACTATGGGCCATCACAGGTGTACTATGGATCATCACTGATGTACTATAGATCATCACTGATGTACTATGGACCATCACTGATGTACTATAGATCATCACTGATGTACTGTGAATCATCACTGATGTACTGTGGATCATCACTGATGTACTGTGGATCATCACTGGTGTACTATAGATCATCACTGATGTACTATGGACCATCACTGATGTACTATAGATCATCACTGATGTACTATGAGCCATCAATGATGTACTATGAGCCATCACTGATGTACTATGGGCCATCACTGATGTACTGTGGATCATCACTGATGTACTATGGATCATCACTGATGTACTATGGATCATCACTGATGTACTATGGATCATCACTGGTGTACTATGGACCATCCCTGATGTACTATGGACCATCCCTGATGTACTGTGGACCATCACTGATGTACTGTGGATCATCACTGATGTACTGTGGATCATCACTGATGTACTGTGGATCATCACTGGTGTACTATAGATCATCACTGGTGTACTATAGATCATCACTGATGTACTATGGGCCATCACTGGTGTACTATGGATCATCACTGATGTACTATGGATCATCACTGATGTACTATGGATCATCACTGATGTACTGTGGACATCCCTGATGTACTATGGGCCATCACTGGTGTACTATGGGCCATCACTGGTGTACTATGGATCATCACTGATGTACTATGAACCATCACTGATGTACTGTGGATCATCACTGATGTACTGTGGATCATCACTGATGTACTATGGATCATCACTGATGTAATGTGTATCATCACTGATGTACTGTGGATCATCATTGATGAATTGTGGATCATCACTGATGTACTGAGGATCATCACTGATGTACTGTGGATCATCACTGATGTACTGAGGATCATCACTGATGTACTATGGATCATCACTAATGTACTGTGGATCATCACTGATGTACTATAGATCATCACTGATGTACTGAGGATCATCACTAATGTACTGAGGATCATCACTGATGTACTGTGGATCATCACTGATGTACTGAGGATCATCACTGATGTACTGTGGATCATCAGTGATGTACTGTGGATCATCACTGATGTACTGAGGATCATCACTGATGTACTGTGGATCATCACTGATGTACTGTGGATCATCACTGATGTACTGAGGATCATCACTGATGTACTATGGATCATCACTAATGTACTGTGGATCATCACTGATGTACTATAGATCATCACTGATGTACTGAGGATCATCACTGATGTACTGCGGATCATCACTGATGTACTGTGGATCATCACTGATGTACTGAGGATCATCACTGATGTACTGTGGATCATCACTGATGTACTGGGGATCATCACTGATGTACTGTGGATCATCACTGATGTACTATGGGCCATCACTGGTGTACTATGGATCATCACTGATGTACTATGGATCATCACTGATGTACTGTGGATCATCACTGATGTACTGTGGATCATCACTGATGTACTATGGACCATCACTGATGTACTATGGGCCATCACTGGTGTACTATGGATCATCACTGGTGTACTATGGATCATCCCTGATGTACTATGGACCATCCCTGATGTACTATGGACCATCCCTGATGTACTGTGGATCATCACTGGTGTACTGTGGATCATCACTGATGTACTATAGATCATCACTGATGTACTGTGGATCATCACTGA
This sequence comes from Rana muscosa, assembly GCA_029206835.1. Classification (NCBI taxonomy): domain Eukaryota; kingdom Metazoa; phylum Chordata; class Amphibia; order Anura; family Ranidae; genus Rana; species Rana muscosa. Next base: position 337,725,494 of record CM055117.1, read on the forward strand.
TGTACTATAGATCATCACTGATGTACTATGGGCCATCTCTGGTGTACTATGGGCCATCACTGATGTACTATGGACCATCACTGATGTACTGTGGATCATCACTGATGTACTATAGATCATCACTGATGTACTATGGACCATCACTGATGTACTATGGATCATCACTGGTGTACTATGTATCATCACTGATGTACTATGGATCATCACTGATGTTATGTGGATCATCACTGATGTACTGTGGATCATCACTGATGTACTATGGGCCATCACAGGTGTACTATGGATCATCACAGGTGTACTATGGATCATCACTGATGTACTATGGATCATCACTGATGTACTATGGACCATCCCTGATGTACTGTGGATCATCACTGATGTACTGTGGACCATCACTGATGTACTGTGGATCATCACTGATGTACTATAGATCATCACTGATGTACTGTGGATCATCACTGATGTACTATAGATCATCACTGGTGTACTGTGAATCATCACTGGTGTACTATGGATCATCACTGATGTACTGTGGATCATCACTGGTGTACTGTGGATCATCACTGATGTACTGTGGATCATCACTGATGTACTATGGGCCATCACAGGTGTACTATGGATCATCACTGATGTACTATAGATCATCACTGATGTACTATGGACCATCACTGATGTACTATAGATCATCACTGATGTACTGTGAATCATCACTGATGTACTGTGGATCATCACTGATGTACTGTGGATCATCACTGGTGTACTATAGATCATCACTGATGTACTATAGATCATCACTGATGTACTGTGGATCATCACTGATGTACCGTGGATCATCACTGATGTACTGAGGATCATCACTGATGTACCGTTGATCATCACTGATGTACTGAGGATCATCACTGATGTACCGTGGATCATCACTGATGTACTGAGGATCATCACTGATGTACTGTGGATCATCACTGATGTACTGTGGATCATCACTGATGTACTATGAGTTATCACTGATGTACTATGGATCATCACTGGTGTACTATATATCATCAACGATGTACTATGGATCATCACTGATGTACTGTGGATCATCACTGATGTACTGTGGATCATCACTGATGTACTATGGGCCATCACAGGTGTACTATGGATCATCACAGGTGTACTATGGATCATCACTGATGTACTGTTGATCATCACTGATGTACTGTGGATCATCACTGGTGTACTATAGATCATCACTGATGTACTATGGGTCATCACTGATGTACTATGGATCATCACTGATGTACTATGGACCATCCCTGATGTACTGTGGATCATCACTGATGTACTGTGGACCATCACTGATGTACTGTGGATCATCACTGATGTACTATAGATCATCACTGATGTACTGTGGATCATCACTGATGTACTATAGATCATCACTGGTGTACTGTGAATCATCACTGGTGTACTATGGATCATCACTGATGTACTGTGGATCATCACTGGTGTACTGTGGATCATCACTGGTGTACTATGGATCATCACTGATGTACTGTGGATCATCACTGGTGTACTGTGGATCATCACTGGTGTACTGTGGATCATCACTGGTGTACTATGGATCATCACTGATGTACTGTGGATCATCACTGGTGTACTGTGGATCAACACTGGTGTACTGTGGATCATCACTGGTGTACTGTGGTTTATCACTGGTGTACTATGGATCATCACTGATGTACTATGGATCATCACTGATGTACTGTGGATCATCACTGGTGTACTGTGGATCATAACTGGTGTACTGTGGATCATCACTGATGTACTATGGATCATCACTGATGTACTGTGGATCATCACTGGTGTATTGTGGATCATCACTGGTGTACTATGGATCATCACTGATGTACGTTGGATCATCACTGGTGTACTATGGATCATCACTGATGTACTATGGATCATCACTGATGTACTATGGACCATCCCTGATTTACTATGGACCATCCCTGATGTACTATGGACTATCCCTGATGTACTGTGGATCATCACTGATGTACTATGGACCATCACTGGTGTACTATGGATCATCACTGATGTACTATGGATCATCACTGATGTACTATGGATCATCCCTGATGTACCGTGGATCATCACTGATGTTCTATGGATCATCACTGGTGTACTATGGATCATCACTGATGTACTATGGATCATCACTCATGTACTATGAGCCATCACTGATGTACTTTGGATCATCACTGGTGTACTATGGATCATCACTGGTGTACTATAGATCATCACTGGTGTACTATAGATCATCACTGATGTACTATGGGCCATCACTGGTGTACTATGGATCATCACTGATGTACTATGGATCATCACTGATGTACTATGGATCATCACTGATGTACTGTGGACATCCCTGATGTACTATGGGCCATCACTGGTGTACTATGGGCCATCACTGGTGTACTATGTATCATCACTGATGTACTATGGACCATCCCTGATGTACTATGGACCATCCCTGATGTACTGTGGATCATCACTGGTGTACTGTGGATCATCACTGATGTACTATAGATCATCACTGATGTACTGTGGATCATCACTGATGTACTATAGATCATCACTGATGTACTATGGGCCATCACTGGTGTACTATGGGCCATCACTGATGTACTATGGACCATCACTGATGTACTGTGGATCATCACTGATGTACTATAGATCATCACTGATGTACTATGGACCATCACTGATGTACTATGGATCATCACTGGTGTACTATGTATCATCACTGATGTACTATGGATCATCACTGATGTACTGTGGATCATCACTGATGTACTGTGGATCATCACTGATGTACTATGGGCCATCACAGGTGTACTATGGATCATCACAGGTGTACTATGGATCATCACTGATGTACTATGGATCATCACTGATGTACTATGGACCATCCCTGATGTACTGTGGATCATCACTGATGTACTGTGGACCATCACTGATGTACTGTGGATCATCACTGATGTACTATAGATCATCACTGATGTACTGTGGATCATCACTGATGTACTATAGATCATCACTGGTGTACTGTGAATCATCACTGGTGTACTATGGATCATCACTGATGTACTGTGGATCATCACTGGTGTACTGTGGATCATCACTGATGTACTGTGGATCATCACTGATGTACTATGGGCCATCACAGGTGTACTATGGATCATCACTGATGTACTATAGATCATCACTGATGTACTATGGACCATCACTGATGTACTATAGATCATCACTGATGTACTGTGAATCATCACTGATGTACTGTGGATCATCACTGATGTACTGTGGATCATCACCGGTGTACTATAGATCATCACTGATGTACTATGGGTCATCACTGATGTACTATGGATCATCACCGATGTACTATGGATCATCACTGATGTACGATGGATCATCACTGATGTACTATGGATCATCACTGATGTACTATGGATTATCACTGATGTACTATAGATCATCACTGATGTACTGTGGATCATCACTGATGTACCGTGGATCATCACTGATGTACTGAGGATCATCACTGATGTACCGTTGATCATCACTGATGTACTGAGGATCATCACTGATGTACCGTGGATCATCACTGATGTACTGAGGATCATCACTGATGTACTGTGGATCATCACTGATGTACTGTGGATCATCACTGATGTACTATGAGTTATCACTGATGTACTATGGATCATCACTGGTGTACTATATATCATCAACGATGTACTATGGATCATCACTGATGTACTGTGGATCATCACTGATGTACTGTGGATCATCACTGATGTACTATGGGCCATCACAGGTGTACTATGGATCATCACAGGTGTACTATGGATCATCACTGATGTACTGTGGATCATCACTGATGTACTGTGGATCATCACTGGTGTACTATAGATCATCACTGATGTACTATGGGTCATCACTGATGTACTATGGATCATCACTGATGTACTATGGACAATCCCTGATGTACTGTGGATCATCACTGATGTACTGTGGACCATCACTGATGTACTGTGGATCATCACTGATGTACTATAGATCATCACTGATGTACTGTGGATCATCACTGATGTACTATAGATCATCACTGGTGTACTGTGAATCATCACTGGTGTACTATGGATCATCACTGATGTACTGTGGATCATCACTGGTGTACTGTGGATCATCACTGGTGTACTATGGATCATCACTGATGTACTGTGGATCATCACTGGTGTACTGTGGATCATCACTGGTGTACTGTGGATCATCACTGGTGTACTATGGATCATCACTGATGTACTGTGGATCATCACTGGTGTACTGTGGATCAACACTGGTGTACTGTGGATCATCACTGGTGTACTGTGGTTTATCACTGGTGTACTATGGATCATCACTGATGTACTATGGATCATCACTGATGTACTGTGGATCATCACTGGTGTACTGTGGATCATAACTGGTGTACTGTGGATCATCACTGATGTACTATGGATCATCACTGATGTACTGTGGATCATCACTGGTGTATTGTGGATCATCACTGGTGTACTATGGATCATCACTGATGTACGTTGGATCATCACTGGTGTACTATGGATCATCACTGATGTACTATGGATCATCACTGATGTTCTATGGACCATCCCTGATTTACTATGGACCATCCCTGATGTACTATGGACTATCCCTGATGTACTGTGGATCATCACTGATGTACTATGGACCATCACTGGTGTACTATGGATCATCACTGATGTACTATGGATCATCACTGATGTACTATGGATCATCCCTGATGTACCGTGGATCATCACTGATGTTCTATGGATCATCACTGGTGTACTATGGATCATCACTGATGTACTATGGATCATCACTCATGTACTATGAGCCATCACTGATGTACTATGGATCATCACTGGTGTACTATGGATCATCACTGGTGTACTATAGATCATCACTGGTGTACTATAGATCATCACTGATGTACTATGGGCCATCACTGGTGTACTATGGATCATCACTGATGTACTATGGATCATCACTGATGTACTATGGATCATCATTGATGTACTGTGGACATCCCTGATGTACTATGGGCCATCACTGGTGTATAGTGATGAGCCGAACACCCCCGGGTTCGGTTCGCACCAGAACCCGCGAACGGACCGAAAGTTTGAACGAACATTAGAACCCTATTAAATACAATGGATGCGAACGTTCGAATTCTAAAGTGCTAATTATAACAACTATTATGCATGTTATTGTCCTAAAAAGGGTTTGGGAACCCGGGTTCTGCACCAGGGGACATGTATCAATGCAAAAAGAAGTTTTAAAAACGGTCGTTTTTCGGGAGCAGTCATTTTAATGATGCATAAAGTGAAAAAAAAAAGTCAAATATTCCTTTAAATATCGTACCTGGGGGGTGTCTAAAGTATGCCTGTGAAGTGCCACGTGTTTCCCGTGTTTAGAACTGTCCCTGCACAAAATGACACTTCTAAAGGAAAAAAAAGCCATTTAAAACTGCTTGCGGCTTTAATGTAATGTCTGGTCCCGGTAATATGGATGAAATTCTTTAAGAAAAATGGCAAAGCTACCCCATGACCCCCCCCCCCCCTACCCCAGCCCATTACCAGCCCCTTTGGGTCTTGTATGGATATTAAGGGGAACCCCGCACATAAAATAAAAAAGGCCCTATATACTCTGAACAGCCCTATACAGGCGGTGCATACAAGACAGGGACTGTAGGTTTGTTCTTATGTAGAATCTGTTTGTAATTTTGAACAGGTACATTGTTGAAGTGTAGCTCCAGACCAAAAATCTATTTTTAAACTTTTTGGAAAACATAGGTAAGGGTTATCACCCCTGTAACATTTGTTTTGCTGTCTGTGCCCCTGTTCAGAACATTTCACCTCACTTTCCGTCCCAATGACAACTGTTTTTGAAATGTGGTGTTTTTCTTGAAACAAGGATTGCTGATAAAGCATCAGTACAGAGGAGACACCTTTCTCCCATATTTATTCTTACAGGAGAGAATTTTCCTTCCTAGTGGTAGATTTCCTCTCACTTCCTGTTGTCTTCTTGCGTTTGCAAGTAGGAGTCGTTTGTAAGTTGGATGTTTGAAAGTAGGGACCTGCCGTATATACTCTGCAGAAATAGGCCCCTTAGTTGTTGGTGTTGGCACAACACTGTAAGCACTCACAGTTACTCTTGGTTGGTGCTGGAACGCCCTGCTGTCAACTATTATATCAGGAATTTTAATTACATATAATTGTTGAACAGTGGTAGTAAAAATTGGGCCTTTGATGGTGGTGCTGGTGCCACAACACTGTAAGCCCTGACAGTTACTCTTGGTGGGTGCAGCAATGGGCCCTGCTGTGAATTATTAGATCAAGAATTGTAATTACATGCCCCTGTTGAACAGGGGCTGAAAAATTGGGCCTTAGGCACTGGTGGCACAACACTGCAACCCCTCACAGATACTGTACTTGGAGCACAGCAATGAGCCCTGTTGCAAAGTATTGCTTCAAAAATTGTAATGACACGCCCCTGTTAAACAGGGGCTGAAAAATTGGGCCTTAGGCACTGGTGGCACAACACTGCAACTCCTCACAGATACTGTACTTGGAGCACAGCAATGAGCCCTGTTGCAAAGTATTGCTTCAAAAATTGTAATGACACGCCCCTGTTAAACAGGGGCTGAAAAATTGGGCCTTAGGCACTGGTGGCACAACACTGCAACTCCTCACAGATACTGTACTTGGAGCACAGCAATGAGCCCTGTTGCAAAGTATTGCTTCAAAAATTGTAATTACACGCCCCTGTTAAACAGGGGCTGAAAAATTGGGCGTTAGGCACTGGTGGCGGCACCCATAAACAAAAATGATCTTACAAGCTATCATCATCAATCGTATCATTGAGGACTCGGAGGAGGAGGATAGCCAGTCAACATAACAGCACAGGCACTCAGCATCAGCATCAGTCTTGAAGGGATGTGACATGTTAAAATCAATTAGTCTGTTATATCAGCATCAGGTGTGTGGTAGCTGGTGGTGATCCAAGACTGGTTCATCTTGATGAAAGTCAGTCGATCAACCGAGTCGGTGGACAGGCGCACCCTGTGATCCGTGACAAATCCTCCAGCAGCACTGAATGTGCGTTCCGAAAGAACGCTGGATGCAGGACAGGCCAGTAGCTCAATTGCATACTGTGCAAGCTCTGGCCAGTGATCCATCCTCAAGACCCAGTAAGCCAGAGGATTTTCGGTGGGGAAGGTGTCCAAGTCTGACCTTGCCCCTAGATATTCCTGCACCATGTTTATCAGACGCTGGCGATGGTTGCTGGAACCGATCATACTTTGGGGCTGCGGACTAAAGAATTGTCTGAACGCATCGGTCAGACGGCCACCTTCCCCACCGCTCCTTCTTTGACTGGCCGAAGCCTCAGCAACTCGTTGTCCAGGACCAGGAGTTTGCAACCTCCCAGTCTCTGGGAACGCGTTGCACAGACCTTTCTGCAAGGCCTCCCGGAGTTGTCTCATCCTCTGCTCCCTCTGCGACGGTAACATAAGGTCCGCAACCTTACCCTTGTACCGTGGATCAAGGAGAGTGGCCAGCCAGTAATGGTCCCTCTCCTTGATCCGAAGAATACGAGGATCCTTCCGCAGACTTTGCAGGATCAGGGAGGCCATGCAGCGTAGGTTTGCTGAGGCATTCGCTCCGGAGTCCTCTGGGTCACTAAGGACGACATGATCCGCAGCCACCTCCTCCCAGCCACGTACAAGTCCACTGGTTTCTTGGGACTGTAAATCATCCCTAAAAGACTGCTGCTGATGATGCTGAGTGCCAGCCTCCACCTCCATGCTGACACAATCCTCCTCCTCCTCCTCCTCCTCCTCCTCTTCCTGTGCGATGGGTGGGACAGAAGGAACACTGTCTGGGTAAAGGGGGCCTTGAGAGGCAAGGAAGTCCTCCTCTTCCTGCCTCTGTTCTGCCTCAAGTGCCCTGTCCATTATTCCACGCAGCGTGTGCTCCAACAGGTGGACAAGAGGTACAGTGTCACTGATGCATGCACTGTCACTGCTCACCATCCTCGTGGCCTCCTCAAATGGTGCCAGGACAGTGCATGCATCCCTGATCATGCCCCACTGGCGTGGAGAAAAAAAACCAAGCTCCCCTGACCCTGTCCTGGTGCCGTAGTCGCACAGGTACTCATTGATGGCCCACTGCTGCGTGTGCAGCCGCTGCAGCATGGCCAACGTTGAGTTCCACCTGGTGGGCATGTCACATATAAGGCGGTTCTTGGGCAGGTTCAACTCCTTTTGCAGCTCAGCCAGGCGAGCACTGGCATTATAAGATCTGCGGAAATGCACACAGACTTTCCTGGCCTGCCTCAGGACATCCTGTAAGCCCGGGTACCTGCCCAAGAAGCGCTGCACCACCAGGTTAAGGACGTGAGCCACACAGGGCACATGGGTCAGTTGTCCCTGTCGGAGGGCGGAGAGGAGGTTGGTGCCATTGTCGCAAACCACCATTCCTGGCTTAAGCTGGCGTGGCGTCAACCACCTCTCGGCCTGGCCCTGCAGAGCAGACAGGACCTCTGCCCCAGTGTGGCTTCTGTCCCCCAAACACACCAGCGCAAGCACGGCATGGCATCTTTTTGCCTGCGTACTTGCGTAGCCCCGTGAATGGCTACGGAGCACCGCTGGTTCATAGGACAAACCACAGGAAGAGGCCATGGAGGAAGAAGAAGAGGAGGGGGTGGAGGAGAGAGGTGTGTCACAACCAGTAGTAGCATTTTGGAGGCGTGGCGGTGGGACAACCTCCAACACTACTGCACCTTGTCCTGAATCCTTCCCAGCTGCCAAAAGAGTGACCCAATGGGCCGTGAAAGAAAGGTAACGTCCCTGTCCATGCCTGCTGGACCATGAGTCAGCGGTAATATGCACCTTACCGCTGACCGCCCTGTCCAGCGAGGCCAAGACATTGCCTTCCACATGCCGGTAGAGAGCCGGAATAGCCTTCCGTGAGAAAAAGTGGCGTTTGGGAACCTGCCACTGAGGAACCGCACATTGCACAAACTCACGGAAGGGGGCCGAGTCTACCAACTGAAAAGGCAGCAGTTGAAGCGCTAGCAATTTAGCCAAGCTAGCATTCAACCGCTGGGCATGTGGATGGCTGGGAGTGAACTTCTTTCGACGGTCCAGCAGCTGGGGCAGGGAAATTTGCCTGCTAGAATCGGACGTCGGTGTACTGCTAGCAGAGTGGGCGCAAGTACTTGGCTGTGACACACCTAATTCTACACCTTCATTCCTCTCAGTGCATGTTTCAGAGAGGACTGAAGTTATAGTGGGGTTGGAGATCCCAGCTGATGCGGTGCAAGGAGAGGTCCACTTTGTTCTTTGGTGTGGGTCTTTGAGGTAGGCTTGCCAACGAGCTGCATGGCAGGTCAACATATGTCTGGTCAGGCATGTGGTACCCAAGCGGCTGATGTTTTGGCCACGCGATATACGCTTGAGACATATGTTGCAAACAGCAGCTGTGCGATCTGATGCACTAGCCTCAAAAAAGGCCCACACCAAAGAACTTTTTGAATGACGGGCAGAGGCAGCGCCCTGCACAGGCGGAGCTCTGCGGTGTGATTCCGTTGGTGTACTGCCCTTACGTTGGCCACCAAAGGGCATCCTGCCTCGTTGGAGATGTGCCTCCTCCTCATCCTCCTCCTCCTCCTCTCTCCTATTAGGCACCCACGTGGAGTCAGTGACCTCATCATCCCCTCCCTCCTCATCACTGGAGCCAATCTGGCAGTATGCTGCAGCTGCTGGAACATGACTGCCAGATTGGTGTCCTTCTTGAGCATCCCCTCTGTCTGCTCTCACGCTACTGCCTTCCTCTAGCTGGGTTTCATCATCAGACCCTTCGAAACGCTGGGCATCCTCCTGGAGCATGTACCCAACACTGTGCTGAAACAGTTCGGGGGACTCCTCAGGAGGAGGACATGGTGGGTCTAGGGAAGGAGTGACTGATGATTTGTCTGACATTGATACCAGGGAAGACGACGCTTTGGCAGCTGCTTTTCCAGTACCCTGAGCCTGGGTGAGAGAGGATGAGGAGGAGGAGGAGGGCTTGGTCATCCACTCTACCAAGTCTTCGGCATGATGTGGCTCAACATGTCCAGCTGCCGAAAAGAAGGACAAGCGTGTCCCATGGCCATGTGCTGATGACAATGCACCGCGTCCACGACCAGCACTGTTGCCCCCAGACACAGAGCCTGCTTGCCCTCTTTTATTGCCTCCTGACTGTCTGCCTCTCCTTGTTTGCCTTCCAGACATTCTAATAGATGGCCTGCAGGGAGATGGGAAAAAAGCAATAAGGGCTACCTTCAGGTGTCCTTCTCTGTCCCTTGAAACAAGGACTTTCACAGTGAAAGAAACTGACACTCTCCCTACCTACAGTTTTCTGTCCCTAGAAAAAATATTTTTTTTAATCACAATATAGCACAAGGACAATTCACTCACTGTCCTTACAGGTCCCTGGAAACAAGGACTTGCAGAGTGAAAGAAAAAAAACACTCTCCCTACCTACAGTTTTCTGTCCCTAGAATAAATGTTTTTTTTAAGCACAATATAGCACAAGGACAATTCACTCACTGTCCTTACAGGTCCCTGGAAATAAGGACTTGCAGAGTGAAAGAAAAAAAACACTCTCCCTACCTACAGTTTTCTGTCCCTAGAAAAAATGTTTTTTTTAATCACAATATAGCACAAGGACAATTCACTCACTGTCCTTCCAGGTCCCTGGAAACAAGGACTTGCAGAGTGAAAGAAAAAAAACACTCTCCCTACCTACAGTTTTCTGTCCCTAGAATAAATGTTTTTTTTAAGCACAATATAGCACAAGGACAATTCACTCACTGTCCTTCCAGGTCCCTGGAAACAAGGACTTGCAGAGTGAAAGAAAAAAAACACTCTCCCTACCTACAGTTTTCTGTCCCTAGAAAAAATGTTTTTTTTAATCACAATATAGCACAAGGACAATTCACTCACTGTCCTTCCAGGTCCCTGGAAACAAGGACTTGCAGAGTGAAATAAACTGACACTCTCCCTACCTACAGTTTTCTGTCCCTAGAATAAATGTTTTTTTTAAGCACAATATAGCACAAGGACAATTCACTCACTGTCCTTAGAGGTCCCTGGAAACAAGGACTTGCAGAGTGAAAGAAAAAAAACACTCTCCCTACCTACAGTTTTCTGTCCCTAGAAAAAATGTTTTTTTTAAGCACAATATAGCACAAGGACAATTCACTCACTGTCCTTCCAGGTCCCTGGAAACAAGGACTTGCAGAGTGAAAGAAAAAAAACACTCTCCCTACCTACAGTTTTCTGTCCCTAGAAAAAATGTTTTTTTTAAGCACAATATAGCACAAGGACAATTCACTCACTGTCCTTCCAGGTCCCTGGAAACAAGGACTTGCAGAGTGAAAGAAAAAAAACACTCTCCCTACCTACAGTTTTCTGTCCCTAGAAAAAATGTTTTTTTTAATCACAATATAGCACAAGGACAATTCACTCACTGTCCTTACAGGTCCCTGGAAACAAGGACTTGCAGAGTGAAAGAAACTGACACTCTCCCTACCTACAGTTTTCTGTCCCTAGAATAAATGTTTTTTTAAGCACAATATAGCACAAGGACAATTCACTCACTGTCCTTCCAGGTCCCTGGAAACAAGGACTTGCAGAGTGAAAGAAACTGACACTGTCCCTACCTACAGTTTTCTGTCCCTAGAATAAATGTTTTTTTTAATCACAATATAGCACAAGGACAATTCACTCACTGTCCTTCCAGGTCCCTGGAAACAAGGACTTGCAGAGTGAAATAAACTGACACTCTCCCTACCTACAGTTTTCTGTCCCTAGAATAAATGTTTTTTTTAAGCACAATATAGCACAAGGACAATTCACTCACTGTCCTTCCAGGTCCCTGGAAACAAGGACTTGCAGAGTGAAAGAAAAAAAACACTCTCCCTACCTACAGTTTTCTGTCCCTAGAAAAAATGTTTTTTTTAATCACAATATAGCACAAGGACAATTCACTCACTGTCCTTACAGGTCCCTGGAAACAAGGACTTGCAGAGTGAAAGAAACTGACACTCTCCCTACCTACAGTTTTTTGTCCCTAGAATAAATGTTTTTTTAAGCACAATATAGCACAAGGACAATTCACTCACTGTCCTTCCAGGTCCCTGGAAACAAGGACTTGCAGAGTGAAAGAAACTGACACTGTCCCTACCTACAGTTTTCTGTCCCTAGAATAAATGTTTTTTTTAATCACAATATAGCACAAGGACAATTCACTCACTGTCCTTCCAGGTCCCTGGAAACAAGGACTTGCAGAGTGAAATAAACTGACACTCTCCCTACCTACAGTTTTCTGTCCCTAGAATAAATGTTTTTTTTAAGCACAATATAGCACAAGGACAATTCACTCACTGTCCTTCCAGGTCCCTGGAAACAAGGACTTGCAGAGTGAAAGAAAAAAAACACTCTCCCTACCTACAGTTTTCTGTCCCTAGAAAAAATGTTTTTTTTAATCACAATATAGCACAAGGACAATTCACTCACTGTTCTTACAGGTCCCTGGAAACAAGGACTTGCAGAGTGAAAGAAACTGACACTCTCCCTACCTACAGTTTTCTGTCCCTAGAATAAATGTTTTTTTAAGCACAATATAGCACAAGGACAATTCACTCACTGTCCTTCCAGGTCCCTGGAAACAAGGACTTGCAGAGTGAAAGAAACTGACACTGTCCCTACCTACAGTTTTCTGTCCCTAGAATAAATGTTTTTTTTAATCACAATATAGCACAAGGACAATTCACTCACTGTCCTTACAGGTCCCTGGAAACAAGGACTTGCAGAGTGAAAGAAACTGACACTCTCCCTACCTACAGTTTTCTGTCCCTAGAATAAATGTTTTTTTAAGCACAATATAGCACAAGGACAATTCACTCACTGTCCTTCCAGGTCCCTGGAAACAAGGACTTGCAGAGTGAAAGAAACTGACACTGTCCCTACCTACAGTTTTCTGTCCCTAGAATAAATGTTTTTTTTAATCACAATATAGCACAAGGACAATTCACTCACTGTCCTTCCAGGTCCCTGGAAACAAGGACTTGCAGAGTGAAATAAACTGACACTCTCCCTACCTACAGTTTTCTGTCCCTAGAATAAATGTTTTTTTTAAGCACAATATAGCACAAGGACAATTCACTCACTGTCCTTACAGGTCCCTGGAAACAAGGACTTGCAGAGTGAAAGAAAAAAAACACTCTCCCTACCTACAGTTTTCTGTCCCTAGAAAAAATGTTTTTTTTTAAGCACAATATAGCACAAGGACAATTCACTCACTGTCCTTCCAGGTCCCTGGAAACAAGGACTTGCAGAGTGAAAGAAAAAAAACACTCTCCCTACCTACAGTTTTCTGTCCCTAGAAAAAATGTTTTTTTTAAGCACAATATAGCACAAGGACAATTCACTCACTGTCCTTCCAGGTCCCTGGAAACAAGGACTTGCAGAGTGAAAGAAAAAAAACACTCTCCCTACCTACAGTTTTCTGTCCCTAGAAAAAATGTTTTTTTTAATCACAATATAGCACAAGGACAATTCACTCACTGTCCTTACAGGTCCCTGGAAACAAGGACTTGCAGAGTGAAAGAAACTGACACTCTCCCTACCTACAGTTTTCTGTCCCTAGAATAAATGTTTTTTTAAGCACAATATAGCACAAGGACAATTCACTCACTGTCCTTCCAGGTCCCTGGAAACAAGGACTTGCAGAGTGAAAGAAACTGACACTGTCCCTACCTACAGTTTTCTGTCCCTAGAATAAATGTTTTTTTTAATCACAATATAGCACAAGGACAATTCACTCACTGTCCTTCCAGGTCCCTGGAAACAAGGACTTGCAGAGTGAAATAAACTGACACTCTCCCTACCTACAGTTTTCTGTCCCTAGAATAAATGTTTTTTTTAAGCACAATATAGCACAAGGACAATTCACTCACTGTCCTTAGAGGTCCCTGGAAACAAGGACTTGCAGAGTGAAAGAAAAAAAACACTCTCCCTACCTACAGTTTTCTGTCCCTAGAAAAAATGTTTTTTTTTAAGCACAATATAGCACAAGGACAATTCACTCACTGTCCTTCCAGGTCCCTGGAAACAAGGACTTGCAGAGTGAAAGAAAAAAACACTCTCCCTACCTACAGTTTTCTGTCCCTAGAAAAAATGTTTTTTTTAAGCACAATATAGCACAAGGACAATTCACTCACTGTCCTTCCAGGTCCCTGGAAACAAGGACTTGCAGAGTGAAAGAAAAAAAACACTCTCCCTACCTACAGTTTTCTGTCCCTAGAAAAAATGTTTTTTTTTAATCACAATATAGCACAAGGACAATTCACTCACTGTCCTTACAGGTCCCTGGAAACAAGGACTTGCAGAGTGAAAGAAACTGACACTCTCCCTACCTACAGTTTTCTGTCCCTAGAATAAATGTTTTTTTAAGCACAATATAGCACAAGGACAATTCACTCACTGTCCTTCCAGGTCCCTGGAAACAAGGACTTGCAGAGTGAAAGAAACTGACACTGTCCCTACCTACAGTTTTCTGTCCCTAGAATAAATGTTTTTTTTAATCACAATATAGCACAAGGACAATTCACTCACTGTCCTTCCAGGTCCCTGGAAACAAGGACTTGCAGAGTGAAATAAACTGACACTCTCCCTACCTACAGTTTTCTGTCCCTAGAATAAATGTTTTTTTTAAGCACAATATAGCACAAGGACAATTCACTCACTGTCCTTACAGGTCCCTGGAAACAAGGACTTGCAGAGTGAAAGAAAAAAAACACTCTCCCTACCTACAGTTTTCTGTCCCTAGAAAAAATGTTTTTTTTTAAGCACAATATAGCACAAGGACAATTCACTCACTGTCCTTCCAGGTCCCTGGAAACAAGGACTTGCAGAGTGAAAGAAAAAAAACACTCTCCCTACCTACAGTTTTCTGTCCCTAGAAAAAATGTTTTTTTTAAGCACAATATAGCACAAGGACAATTCACTCACTGTCCTTCCAGGTCCCTGGAAACAAGGACTTGCAGAGTGAAAGAAAAAAAACACTCTCCCTACCTACAGTTTTCTGTCCCTAGAAAAAATGTTTTTTTTAATCACAATATAGCACAAGGACAATTCACTCACTGTCCTTACAGGTCCCTGGAAACAAGGACTTGCAGAGTGAAAGAAACTGACACTCTCCCTACCTACAGTTTTCTGTCCCTAGAATAAATGTTTTTTTAAGCACAATATAGCACAAGGACAATTCACTCACTGTCCTTCCAGGTCCCTGGAAACAAGGACTTGCAGAGTGAAAGAAACTGACACTGTCCCTACCTACAGTTTTCTGTCCCTAGAATAAATGTTTTTTTTAAGCACACTATAGCACAAGCACAAAACACACTGACACTCTCCCTACCTATCCTTCTCTTTCCCTAAACTAAAGGAATCCAGGTTAAGCAAGAAAGAAATAACAGTCACTGTCCCTGCCTATGCTGCTCTATCCCTGCTCCGGAACACACTACACTAGGCCGCCGTGCTGGCGGCCTTTTATAGTGTGGGGCGTGTACTAAACACCCTCAGCAATAATTGGCCACAGGCATCCTGCCTGTGGCCAATCATTGCTCTCCTCGCTGCCGGCGCTGTGATTGGCCAAGCATGCGGGGTCACAGTGCATGCTTGGCCAATCACAGCGCCTGGATGACACTGCGATGGCGTAGTGCATTGTGGGCCGTTCGCGTCACTCGAATTTGGCGCGAACGGCCCAAATCGTTCGATCTTCGTCGAACGATCGAACAGCCGATGTTCGAGTCGAACGTATGTTCGACTCGAACACGAAGCTCATCCCTACTGGTGTACTATGGGCCATCACTGGTGTACTATGTATCATCACTGATGTACTATGGATCATCACTGATGTACTGTGGATCATCACTGATGTACTGTGGATCATCACTGATGTACTATGGGCCATCACAGGTGTACTATGGATCATCACAGGTGTACTATGGATCATCACTGATGTACTATGGATCATCACTGATGTACTATGGACCATCCCTGATGTACTGTGGATCATCACTGATGTACTGTGGACCATCACTGATGTACTGTGGATCATCACTGATGTACTATAGATCATCACTGATGTACTGTGGATCATCACTGATGTACTATAGATCATCACTGGTGTACTGTGAATCATCACTGGTGTACTATGGATCATCACTGATGTACTGTGGATCATCACTGGTGTACTGTGGATCATCACTGATGTACTGTGGATCATCACTGATGTACTATGGGCCATCACAGGTGTACTATGGATCATCACTGATGTACTATAGATCATCACTGATGTACTATAGATCATCACTGATGTACTGTGAATCATCACTGATGTACTGTGGATCATCACTGATGTACTGTGGATCATCACTGGTGTACTATAGATCATCACTGATGTACTATGGGTCATCACTGATGTACTATGGATCATCACCGATGTACTATGGATCATCACTGATGTACTATGGATCATCACTGATGTACTATGGATCATCACTGATGTACTATGGATTATCACTGATGTACTATAGATCATCACTGATGTACTGTGGATCATCACTGATGTACCGTGGATCATCACTGATGTACTGAGGATCATCACTGATGTACCGTTGATCATCACTGATGTACTGAGGATCATCACTGATGTACCGTGGATCATCACTGATGTACTGAGGATCATCACTGATGTACTGTGGATCATCACTGATGTACTGTGGATCATCACTGATGTACTGTGGATGATCACTGATGTACTATGAGTTATCACTGATGTACTATGGATCATCACTGGTGTACTATATATCATCAACGATGTACTATGGATCATCACTGATGTACTGTGGATCATCACTGATGTACTGTGGATCATCACTGATGTACTATGGGCCATCACAGGTGTACTATGGATCATCACAGGTGTACTATGGATCATCACTGATGTACTGTGGATCATCACTGATGTACTGTGGATCATCACTGGTGTACTATAGATCATCACTGATGTACTATGGGTCATCACTGATGTACTATGGATCATCACTGATGTACTATGGACCATCCCTGATGTACTGTGGATCATCACTGATGTACTGTGGACCATCACTGATGTACTGTGGATCATCACTGATGTACTATAGATCATCACTGATGTACTGTGGATCATCACTGATGTACTATAGATCATCACTGGTGTACTGTGAATCATCACTGGTGTACTATGGATCATCACTGATGTACTGTGGATCATCACTGGTGTACTGTGGATCATCACTGGTGTACTATGGATCATCACTGATGTACTGTGGATCATCACTGGTGTACTGTGGATCATCACTGGTGTACTGTGGATCATCACTGGTGTACTATGGATCATCACTGATGTACTGTGGATCATCACTGGTGTACTGTGGATCAACACTGGTGTACTGTGGATCATCACTGGTGTACTGTGGTTTATCACTGTTGTACTATGGATCATCACTGATGTACTATGGATCATCACTGATGTACTGTGGATCATCACTGGTGTACTGTGGATCATAACTGGTGTACTGTGGATCATCACTGATGTACTATGGATCATCACTGATGTACTGTGGATCATCACTGGTGTATTGTGGATCATCACTGGTGTACTATGGATCATCACTGATGTACGTTGGATCATCACTGGTGTACTATGGATCATCACTGATGTACTATGGATCATCACTGATGTACTATGGACCATCCCTGATTTACTATGGACCATCCCTGATGTACTATGGACTATCCCTGATGTACTGTGGATCATCACTGATGTACTATGGACCATCACTGGTGTACTATGGATCATCACTGATGTACTATGGATCATCACTGATGTACTATGGATCATCCCTGATGTACCGTGGATCATCACTGATGTTCTATGGATCATCACTGGTGTACTATGGATCATCACTGATGTACTATGGATCATCACTCATGTACTATGAGCCATCACTGATGTACTATGGATAATCACTGGTGTACTATGGATCATCACTGGTGTACTATAGATCATCACTGGTGTACTATAGATCATCACTGATGTACTATGGGCCATCACTGGTGTACTATGGATCATCACTGATGTACTATGGATCATCACTGATGTACTATGGATCATCACTGATGTACTGTGGACATCCCTGATGTACTATGGGCCATCACTGGTGTACTATGGGCCATCACTGGTGTACTATGGATCATCACTGATGTACTATGGACCATCACTGATGTACTGTGGATCATCACTGATGTACTGTGGATCATCACTGATGTACTGTGGATCATCACTGATGTACTATGGATCATCACTGATGTAATGTGTATCATCACTGATGTACTATGGATCATCATTGATGTATTGTGGATCATCACTGATGTACTGAGGATCATCACTGATGTACTGTGGATCATCACTGATGTACTGAGGATCATCACTGATGTACTATGGATCATCACTAATGTACTGTGGATCATCACTGATATACTATAGATCATCACTGATGTACTGAGGATCATCACTAATGTACTGAGGATCATCACTGATGTACTGTGGATCATCACTGATGTACTGTGGATCATCACTGATGTACTGAGGATCATCACTGATGTACTGTGGATCATCAGTGATGTACTGTGGATCATCACTGATGTACTGAGGATCATCACTGATGTACTGTGGATCATCACTGATGTACTGTGGATCATCACTGATGTACTGAGGATCATCACTGATGTACTATGGATCATCACTAATGTACTGTGGATCATCACTGATGTACTATAGATCATCACTGATGTACTGAGGATCATCACTGATGTACTGAGGATCATCACTGATGTACTGTGGATCATCACTGATGTACTGAGGATCATCACTGATGTACTGTGGATCATCACTGATGTACTGGGGATCATCACTGATGTACTGTGGATCATCACTGATGTACTATGGGCCATCACTGGTGTACTATGGATCATCACTGATGTACTATGGATCATCACTGATGTACTGTGGATCATCACTGATGTACTATGGACCATCACTGATGTACTATGGATCATCACTGGTGTACTATGGATCATCACTGATGTACTATAGATCATCACTGATGTACTATGGGCCATCACTGGTGTACTATGGATCATCACTGGTGTACTATGGATCATCCCTGATGTACTATGGACCATCCCTGATGTACTATGGACCATCCCTGATGTACTGTGGATCATCACTGGTGTACTGTGGATCATCACTGATGTACTATAGATCATCACTGATGTACTGTGGATCATCACTGATGTACTATAGATCATCACTGATGTACTATGGGCCATCACTGGTGTACTATGGGCCATCACTGATGTACTATGGACCATCACTGATGTACTGTGGATCATCACTGATGTACTATAGATCATCACTGATGTACTATGGACCATCACTGATGTACTATGGATCATCACTGGTGTACTATGTATCATCACTGATGTACTATGGATCATCACTGATGTACTGAGGATCATCACTGATGTACTGTGGATCATCACTGATGTACTATGGGCCATCACAGGTGTACTATGGATCATCACAGGTGTACTATGGATCATCACTGATGTACTATGGATCATCACTGATGTACTATGGACCATCCCTGATGAACTGTGGATCATCACTGATGTACTGTGGACCATCACTGATGTACTGTGGATCATCACTGATGTACTATAGATCATCACTGATGTACTGTGGATCATCACTGATGTACTATAGATCATCACTGGTGTACTGTGAATCATCACTGGTGTACTATGGATCATCACTGATGTACTGTGGATCATCACTGGTGTACTGTGGATCATCACTGATGTACTGTGGATCACCACTGATGTACTATGGGCCATCACAGGTGTACTATGGATCATCACTGATGTACTATAGATCATCACTGATGTACTATGGACCATCACTGATGTACTATAGATCATCACTGATGTACTGTGAATCATCACTGATGTACTGTGGATCATCACTGATGTACTATGGATCATCACTGGTGTACTATAGATCATCACTGATGTACTATGGGTCATCACTGATGTACTATGGATCATCACTGATGTACTATGGATCATCACTGATGTACTATGGATCATCACTGATGTACTATGGATTATCACTGATGTACTATAGATCATCACTGATGTACTGTGGATCATCACTGATGTACCGTGGATCATCACTGATGTACTGAGGATCATCACTGATGTACCGTTGATCATCACTGATGTACTGAGGATCATCACTGATGTACCGTGGATCATCACTGATGTACTGAGGATCATCACTGATGTACTGTGGATCATCACTGATGTACTGTGGATCATCACTGATGTACTGTGGATCATCACTGATGTACTATGAGTTATCACTGATGTACTATGGATCATCACTGGTGTACTATATATCATCAACGATGTACTATGGATCATCACTGATGTGCTGTGGATCATCACTGATGTACTGTGGATCATCACTGATGTACTATGGGCCATCACAGGTGTACTATGGATCATCACAGGTGTACTATGGATCATCACTGATGTACTGTGGATCATCACTGATGTACTGTGGATTATCACTGGTGTACTATAGATCATCACTGATGTACTATGGGTCATCACTGATGTACTATGGATCATCACTGATGTACTATGGACCATCCCTGATGTACTGTGGATCATCACTGATGTACTGTGGACCATCACTGATGTACTGTGGATCATCACTGATGTACTATAGATCATCACTGATGTACTGTGGATCACCACTGATGTACTATAGATCATCACTGGTGTACTGTGAATCATCACTGGTGTACTATGGATCATCACTGATGTACTGTGGATCATCACTGGTGTACTGTGGATCATCACTGGTGTACTATGGATCATCACTGATGTACTGTGGATCATCACTGGTGTACTGTGGATCATCACTGGTGTACTGTGGATCATCACTGGTGTACTATGGATCATCACTGATGTACTGTGGATCATCACTGGTGTACTGTGGATCAACACTGGTGTACTGTGGATCATCACTGGTGTACTGTGGTTTATCACTGGTGTACTATGGATCATCACTGATGTACTATGGATCATCACTGATGTACTGTGGATCATCACTGGTGTACTGTGGATCATAACTGGTGTACTGTGGATCATCACTGATGTACTATGGATCATCACTGATGTACTGTGGATCATCACTGGTGTATTGTGGATCATCACTGGTGTACTATGGATCATCACTGATGTACGTTGGATCATCACTGGTGTACTATGGATCATCACTGATGTACTATGGATCATCACTGATGTACTATGGACCATCCCTGATTTACTATGGACCATCCCTGATGTACTATGGACTATCCCTGATGTACTGTGGATCATCACTGATGTACTATGGACCATCACTGGTGTACTATGGATCATCACTGATGTACTATGGATCATCACTGATGTACTATGGATCATCCCTGATGTACCGTGGATCATCACTGATGTTCTATGGATCATCACTGGTGTACTATGGATCATCACTGATGTACTATGGATCATCACTCATGTACTATGAGCCATCACTGATGTACTATGGATCATCACTGGTGTACTATGGATCATCACTGATGTACTGTGGACCATCCCTGATGTACTGTGGATCATCACTGATGTACTGTGGATCATCACTGATGTACCGTGGATCATCACTGATGTACTGAGGATCATCACTGATGTACTGTGGATCATCACTGATGTACTGTGGATCATCACTGATGTACTATGGGCCATCACAGGTGTACTATGGATCATCACTGATGTACTATAGATCATCACTGATGTACTATGGACCATCACTGATGTACTATGGATCATCACTGATGTACTGTGGATCATCACTGATGTACTGTGGATCATCACTGATGTACTATAGATCATCACTGATGTACTGTGAATCATCACTGATGTACTGTGGATCATCACTGATGTACTATGGATCATCACTGGTGTACTATAGATCATCACTGATGTACTATGGGTCATCACTGATGTACTATGGATCATCACTGATGTACTATGGATCATCACTGATGTACTATGGATTATCACTGATGTACTATAGATCATCACTGATGTACTGTGGATCATCACTGATGTACCGTGGATCATCACTGATGTACTGAGGATCATCACTGATGTACCGTTGATCATCACTGATGTACTGAGGATCATCACTGATGTTCCGTGGATCATCACTGATGTACTGAGGATCATCACTGATGTACTGTGGATCATCACTGATGTACTGTGGATCATCACTGATGTACTGTGGATCATCACTGATGTACTATGAGTTATCACTGATGTACTATGGATCATCACTGGTGTACTATATATCATCAACGATGTACTATGGATCATCACTGATGTACTGTGGATCATCACTGATGTACTGTGGATCATCACTGATGTACTATGGGCCATCACAGGTGTACTATGGATCATCACAGGTGTACTATGGATCATCACTGATGTACTGTGGATCATCACTGATGTACTGTGGATCATCACTGGTGTACTATAGATCATCACTGATGTACTATGGGTCATCACTGATGTACTATGGATCATCACTGATGTACTATGGACCATCCCTGATGTACTGTGGATCATCACTGATGTACTGTGGACCATCACTGATGTACTGTGGATCATCACTGATGTACTATAGATCATCACTGATGTACTGTGGATCACCACTGATGTACTATAGATCATCACTGGTGTACTGTGAATCATCACTGGTGTACTATGGATCATCACTGATGTACTGTGGATCATCACTGGTGTACTGTGGATCATCACTGGTGTACTATGGATCATCACTGATGTACTGTGGATCATCACTGGTGTACTGTGGATCATCACTGGTGTACTGTGGATCATCACTGGTGTACTATGGATCATCACTGATGTACTGTGGATCATCACTGGTGTACTGTGGATCAACACTGGTGTACTGTGGATCATCACTGGTGTACTGTGGTTTATCACTGGTGTACTATGGATCATCACTGATGTACTATGGATCATCACTGATGTACTGTGGATCATCACTGGTGTACTGTGGATCATAACTGGTGTACTGTGGATCATCACTGATGTACTATGGATCATCACTGATGTACTGTGGATCATCACTGGTGTATTGTGGATCATCACTGGTGTACTATGGATCATCACTGATGTACGTTGGATCATCACTGGTGTACTATGGATCATCACTGATGTACTATGGATCATCACTGATGTACTATGGACCATCCCTGATTTACTATGGACCATCCCTGATGTACTATGGACTATCCCTGATGTACTGTGGATCATCACTGATGTACTATGGACCATCACTGGTGTACTATGGATCATCACTGATGTACTATGGATCATCACTGATGTACTATGGATCATCCCTGATGTACCGTGGATCATCACTGATGTTCTATGGATCATCACTGGTGTACTATGGATCATCACTGATGTACTATGGATCATCACTCATGTACTATGAGCCATCACTGATGTACTATGGATCATCACTGGTGTACTATGGATCATCACTGATGTACTGTGGACCATCCCTGATGTACTGAGGATCATCACTGATGTACTGTGGATCATCACTGATGTACTGTGGATCATCACTGATGTACTATGGGCCATCACAGGTGTACTATGGATCATCACTGATGTACTATAGATCATCACTGATGTACTATGGACCATCACTGATGTACTATGGATCATCACTGATGTACTGCGGATCATCACTGATGTACTGTGGATCATCACTGATGTACTGTGGATCATCACTGGTGTACTATAGATCATCACTGATGTACTATGGGTCATCACTGATGTACTATGGATCATCACTGATGTACTATGGATTATCACTGATGTACTATAGATCATCACTGATGTACTGTGGATCATCACTGATGTACCGTGGATCATCACTGATGTACTGAGGATCATCACTGATGTACCGTGGATCATCACTGATGTACTGAGGATCATCACTGATGTACCGTGGATCATCACTGATGTACTGAGGATCATCACTGATGTACTGTGGATCATCACTGATGTACTTTGGATCATCACTGATGTACTGTGGATCATCACTGGTGTATGGTGTACTATGAGTTATCACTGATGTACTATGGATCATCACTGGTGTACTATGGATCATCACTGATGTACTGTGGATCATCACTGATGTACTGTGGATCATCACTGGTGTACTGTGGATCATCACTGGTGTACTGTGGATCATCACTGGTGTACTGTGGATCATCACTGATGTACTATGGATCATCACTGATGTACTGTGGATCATCACTGGTGTACTGTGGATCATCACTGGTGTACTATGGATCATCACTGATGTACATTGGATCATCACTGGTGTACTATGGATCATCACTGATGTACTATGGATCATCACTGATGTACTATGGACCATCCCTGATTTACTATGGACTATCCCTGATGTACTGTGGATCATCACTGATGTACTATGGACCATCACTGGTGTACTATGGATCATCACTGATGTACTATGGATCATCCCTGAAGTACCGTGGATCATCACTGATGTTCTATGGATCATCACTGGTGTACTATGGATCATCACTGATGTACTATGGATCATCACTGATGTACTATGAGCCATCACTGATGTACTATGGATCATCACTGGTGTACTATGGATCATCACTGATGTACTGTGGACCATCCCTGATGTACTGTGGATCATCACTGATGTACTGTGGATCATCACTGATGTACTGTGGATCATCATTGATGTACCATGGATCATCCCTGATGTACTGAGGATCATCACTGATGTACTGTGGATCATCACTGATGTACTATGGGCCATCCCTGATGTACTATGGACCATCCCTGA
This sequence comes from Rana muscosa, assembly GCA_029206835.1. NCBI lineage: Eukaryota > Metazoa > Chordata > Amphibia > Anura > Ranidae > Rana > Rana muscosa. The sequence continues at coordinate 337,750,792 of CM055117.1, forward strand.
TGTACTGTGGATAATCACTGATGTACTGTGGATCATCACTGATGTACTATAGATCATCACTGATGTACTGTGGATCATCACTGATGTACTGTGGATCATCACTGATGTACTATAGATCATCACTGATGTACTGTGGATCATCACTGATGTACTGTAGATCACCACTGATGTACTATGGGCCATCACTGGTGTACTATGGATCATCACTGATGTACTATGGATCATCACTGATGTACTATAGATCATCACTGATGTGCTGTGGATCATCACTGATGTACTGTGAATCATCACTGATGTACTATGGGCCATCACTGGTGTACTATGGATCATCACTGGTGTACTATGGATCATCACTGATGTACTATGGACCATCCCTGATGTACTGTGGATCATCACTGATGTACTGTGGATCATCACTGATGTACTATGGATCATCACTGATGTACTATGGATCATCACTGATGTACTATGGACCATCCCTGATGTATTATGGACCATCCCTGGTGTACTGAGGACCATCACTGATGTACTATGGACCATCCCTGATGAATTATGGACCATCCCTGGTGTACTGAGGATCATCACTGATGTACTGAGGATCATCACTGATGTACTATAAATTATCACTGATGTACTATGGGCCATCACTGGTGTACTATGGATCATCACTGATGTACTATGGATCATCACTGATGTACTATAGATCATCACTGATGTACTATGAGCCATCACTGATGTACTATGAGCCATCACTGATGTACTATGGGCCATCACTGATGTACTGTGGATCATCACTGGTGTACTATGTATCATCACTGATGTACTATGGATCATCACTGATGTACTGTGGATCATCACTGATGTACTGTGGATCATCACTGGTGTACTGTGGACCATCCCTGATGTACTGAGGATCATCACTGATGTACTGTGGATCATCACTGATGTACTGTGGATCATCACTGATGTACTATGGGCCATCACAGGTGTACTATGGATCATCACTGATGTACTATAGATCATCACTGATGTACTATGGACCATCACTGATGTACTATGGATCATCACTGATGTACTGCGGATCATCACTGATGTACTGTGGATCATCACTGATGTACTGTGGATCATCACTGGTGTACTATAGATCATCACTGATGTACTATGGGTCATCACTGATGTACTATGGATCATCACTGATGTACTATGGATCATCACTGATGTACTATGGATCATCACTGATGTACTATGGATTATCACTGATGTACTATAGATCATCACTGATGTACTGTGGATCATCACTGATGTACCGTGGATCATCACTGATGTACTGAGGATCATCACTGATGTACCGTGGATCATCACTGATGTACTGAGGATCATCACTGATGTACCGTGGATCATCACTGATGTACTGAGGATCATCACTGATGTACTGTGGATCATCACTGATGTACTTTGGATCATCACTGATGTACTGTGGATCATCACTGGTGTATGGTGTACTATGAGTTATCACTGATGTACTATGGATCATCACTGGTGTACTATGGATCATCACTGATGTACTGTGGATCATCACTGATGTACTGTGGATCATCACTGGTGTACTGTGGATCATCACTGGTGTACTGTGGATCATCACTGGTGTACTGTGGATCATCACTGATGTACTATGGATCATCACTGATGTACTGTGGATCATCACTGGTGTACTGTGGATCATCACTGGTGTACTATGGATCATCACTGATGTACGTTGGATCATCACTGGTGTACTATGGATCATCACTGATGTACTATGGATCATCACTGATGTACTATGGACCATCCCTGATTTACTATGGACTATCCCTGATGTACTGTGGATCATCACTGATGTACTATGGACCATCACTGGTGTACTATGGATCATCACTGATGTACTATGGATCATCCCTGAAGTACCGTGGATCATCACTGATGTTCTATGGATCATCACTGGTGTACTATGGATCATCACTGATGTACTATGGATCATCACTGATGTACTATGAGCCATCACTGATGTACTATGGATCATCACTGGTGTACTATGGATCATCACTGATGTACTGTGGACCATCCCTGATGTACTGTGGATCATCACTGATGTACTGTGGATCATCACTGATGTACTGTGGATCATCATTGATGTACCATGGATCATCCCTGATGTACTGAGGATCATCACTGATGTACTGTGGATCATCACTGATGTACTGTGGATCATCACTGATGTACTATGGGCCATCCCTGATGTACTATGGACCATCCCTGATGTACTGTGGATAATCACTGATGTACTGTGGATCATCACTGATGTACTATAGATCATCACTGATGTACTGTGGATCATCACTGATGTACTGTGGATCATCACTGATGTACTATAGATCATCACTGATGTACTGTGGATCATCACTGATGTACTGTAGATCACCACTGATGTACTATGGGCCATCACTGGTGTACTATGGATCATCACTGATGTACTATGGATCATCACTGATGTACTATAGATCATCACTGATGTGCTGTGGATCATCACTGATGTACTGTGAATCATCACTGATGTACTATGGGCCATCACTGGTGTACTATGGATCATCACTGGTGTACTATGGATCATCACTGATGTACTATGGACCATCCCTGATGTACTGTGGATCATCACTGATGTACTGTGGATCATCACTGATGTACTATGGATCATCACTGATGTACTATGGATCATCACTGATGTACTATGGACCATCCCTGATGTATTATGGACCATCCCTGGTGTACTGAGGACCATCACTGATGTACTATGGACCATCCCTGATGAATTATGGACCATCCCTGGTGTACTGAGGATCATCACTGATGTACTGAGGATCATCACTGATGTACTATAAATTATCACTGATGTACTATGGGCCATCACTGGTGTACTATGGATCATCACTGATGTACTATGGATCATCACTGATGTACTATAGATCATCACTGATGTACTATGAGCCATCACTGATGTACTATGAGCCATCACTGATGTACTATGGGCCATCACTGGTGTACTGTGGATCATCACTGGTGTACTATGTATCATCACTGATGTACTATGGATCATCACTGATGTACTGTGGATCATCACTGATGTACTGTGGATCATCACTGGTGTACTGTGGATCATCACTGGTGTACTGTGGATCATCACTGATGTACTATGGATCATCACTGATGTACTGTGGATCATCACTGGTGTACTGTGGATCATCACTGGTGTACTATGGATCATCACTGATGTACGTTGGATCATCACTGGTGTACTATGGATCATCACTGATGTACTATGAACCATCCCTGATTTACTATGGACTATCCCTGATGTACTGTGGATCATCACTGATGTACTATGGACCATCACTGGTGTACTATGGATCATCACTGATGTACTATGGATCATCCCTGAAGTACCGTGGATCATCACTGATGTTCTATGGATCATCACTGGTGTACTATGGATCATCACTGATGTACTATGGATCATCACTGATGTACTATGAGCCATCACTGATGTACTATGGATCATCACTGGTGTACTATGGATCATCACTGATGTACTGTGGACCATCCCTGATGTACTGTGGATCATCACTGATGTACTGTGGATCATCACTGATGTACTGTGGATCATCATTGATGTACCGTGGATCATCACTGATGTACTGAGGATCATCACTGATGCACTGTGGATCATCACTGATGTACTGTGGATCATCACTGATGTACTATGGGCCATCCCTGATGTACTATGGACCATCCCTGATGTACTGTGGATAATCACTGATGTACTGTGGACCATCCCTGATGTACTGTGGATCATCACTGATGTACTGTGGATCATCACTGATGTACTGTGGATCATCATTGATGTACCGTGGATCATCACTGATGTACCGTGGATCATCACTGATGTACTGAGGATCATCACTGATGTACTGTGGATCATCACTGATGTACTGTGGATCATCACTGATGTACTATGGGCCATCCCTGATGTACTATGGACCATCCCTGATGTACTGTGGATAATCACTGGTGTTCTATGGATCATCACTGGTGTACTATGGATCATCACTGATGTACTATGGATCATCACTGATGTACTATGAGCCATCACTGATGTACTATGGATCATCACTGGTGTACTATGGATCATCACTGATGTACTGTGGACCATCCCTGATGTACTGTGGATCATCACTGATGTACTGTGGATCATCACTGATGTACTGTGGATCATCATTGATGTACCGTGGATCATCACTGATGTACTGAGGATCATCACTGATGTACTGTGGATCATCACTGATGTACTGTGGATCATCACTGATGTACTATGGGCCATCCCTGATGTACTATGGACCATCCCTGATGTACTGTGGATAATCACTGATGTACTGTGGACCATCCCTGATGTACTGTGGATCATCACTGATGTACTGTGGATCATCACTGATGTACTGTGGATCATCATTGATGTACCATGGATCATCACTGATGTACTGAGGATCATCACTGATGTACTGTGGATCATCACTGATGTACTGTGGATCATCACTGATGTACTATGGGCCATCCCTGATGTACTATGGACCATCCCTGATGTACTGTGGATAATCACTGATGTACTGTGGATCATCACTGATGTACTATAGATCATCACTGATGTACTGTGGATCATCACTGATGTACTGTGGATCATCACTGATGTACTATAGATCATCACTGATGTACTGTGGATCATCACTGATGTACTATAGATCACCACTGATGTACTATGGGCCATCACTGGTGTACTATGGATCATCACTGATGTACTATGGATCATCACTGATGTACTATAGATCATCACTGATGTACTGTGGATCATCACTGATGTACTGTGAATCATCACTGATGTACTATGGGCCATCACTGGTGTACTATGGATCATCACTGGTGTACTATGGATCATCACTGATGTACTATGGACCATCCCTGATGTACTGTGGATCATCACTGATGTACTGTGGATCATCACTGATGTACTATGGATCATCACTGATGTACTATGGATCATCACTGATGTACTATGGACCATCCCTGATGTATTATGGACCATCCCTGGTGTACTGAGGATCATCACTGATGTACTATGGACCATCCCTGATGTATTATGGACCATCCCTGGTGTACTGAGGATCATCACTGATGTACTGAGGATCATCACTGATGTACTATAAATTATCACTGATGTACTATGGGCCATCACTGGTGTACTATGGATCATCACTGATGTACTATGGATCATCACTGATGTACTATAGATCATCACTGATGTACTATGAGCCATCACTGATGTACTATGAGCCATCACTGATGTACTATGAGCCATCACTGATGTACTATGGGCCATCACTGATGTACTGTGGATCATCACTGGTGTACTATGTATCATAATTGATGTACTATGGATCATCACTGATGTACTGTGGATCATCACTGATGTACTGTGGATCATCACTGGTGTACTGTGGATCATCACTGGTGTACTGTGGATCATCACTGATGTACTATGGATCATCACTGATGTACTGTGGATCATCACTGGTGTACTGTGGATCATCACTGGTGTACTATGGATCATCACTGATGTACGTTGGATCATCACTGGTGTACTATGGATCATCACTGATGTACTATGGATCATCACTGATGTACTATGGACCATCCCTGATTTACTATGGACTATCCCTGATGTACTGTGGATCATCACTGATGTACTATGGACCATCACTGGTGTACTATGGATCATCACTGATGTACTATGGATCATCCCTGAAGTACCGTGGATCATCACTGATGTTCTATGGATCATCACTGGTGTACTATGGATCATCACTGATGTACTATGGATCATCACTGATGTACTATGAGCCATCACTGATGTACTATGGGCCATCACTGATGTACTGTGGATCATCACTGGTGTACTATGTATCATAATTGATGTACTATGGATCATCACTGATGTACTGTGGATCATCACTGATGTACTGTGGATCATCACTGGTGTACTGTGGATCATCACTGGTGTACTGTGGATCATCACTGATGTACTATGGATCATCACTGATGTACTGTGGATCATCACTGGTGTACTGTGGATCATCACTGGTGTACTATGGATCATCACTGATGTACGTTGGATCATCACTGGTGTACTATGGATCATCACTGATGTACTATGGATCATCACTGATGTACTATGGACCATCCCTGATTTACTATGGACTATCCCTGATGTACTGTGGATCATCACTGATGTACTATGGACCATCACTGGTGTACTATGGATCATCACTGATGTACTATGGATCATCCCTGAAGTACCGTGGATCATCACTGATGTTCTATGGATCATCACTGGTGTACTATGGATCATCACTGATGTACTATGGATCATCACTAGGGATGAGCTTCGTGTTCGAGTCGAACATACGTTCGACTCGAACATCGGCTGTTCGATCATTCGACGAAGATCGAACGATTTGGGCCGTTCGCGCCAAATTCGAGTGACGCGAACGGCCCACAATGCACTACGCCATTGCAGTGTCATCCAGGCGCTGTGATTGGCCAAGCATGCACTGTGACCCCGCATGCTTGGCCAATCACAGCGCCGGCAGCGAGGAGAGCAATGATTGGCCACAGGCAGGATGCCTGTGGCCAATTATTGCTGAGGGTGTTTAGTACACGCCCCACACTATAAAAGGCCGCCAGCACGGCGGCCTAGTGTAGTGTGTTCCGGAGCAGGGATAGAGCAGCATAGGCAGGGACAGTGACTGTTATTTCTTTCTTGCTTAACCTGGATTCCTTTAGTTTAGGGAAAGAGAAGGATAGGTAGGGAGAGTGTCAGTGTGTTTTGTGCTTGTGCTATAGTGTGCTTAAAAAAAACATTTATTCTAGGGACAGAAAACTGTAGGTAGGGACAGTGTCAGTTTCTTTCACTCTGCAAGTCCTTGTTTCCAGGGACCTGGAAGGACAGTGAGTGAATTGTCCTTGTGCTATATTGTGCTTAAAAAAACATTTATTCTAGGGACAGAAAACTGTAGGTAGGGAGAGTGTCAGTTTCTTTCACTCTGCAAGTCCTTGTTTCCAGGGACCTGTAAGGACAGTGAGTGAATTGTCCTTGTGCTATATTGTGATTAAAAAAAACATTTTTTCTAGGGACAGAAAACTGTAGGTAGGGAGAGTGTTTTTTTTCTTTCACTCTGCAAGTCCTTGTTTCCAGGGACCTGGAAGGACAGTGAGTGAATTGTCCTTGTGCTATATTGTGCTTAAAAAAAACATTTTTTCTAGGGACAGAAAACTGTAGGTAGGGAGAGTGTTTTTTTTCTTTCACTCTGCAAGTCCTTGTTTCCAGGGACCTGGAAGGACAGTGAGTGAATTGTCCTTGTGCTATATTGTGCTTAAAAAAAAACATTTTTTCTAGGGACAGAAAACTGTAGGTAGGGAGAGTGTTTTTTTTCTTTCACTCTGCAAGTCCTTGTTTCCAGGGACCTCTAAGGACAGTGAGTGAATTGTCCTTGTGCTATATTGTGCTTAAAAAAAACATTTATTCTAGGGACAGAAAACTGTAGGTAGGGAGAGTGTCAGTTTATTTCACTCTGCAAGTCCTTGTTTCCAGGGACCTGGAAGGACAGTGAGTGAATTGTCCTTGTGCTATATTGTGATTAAAAAAAACATTTATTCTAGGGACAGAAAACTGTAGGTAGGGACAGTGTCAGTTTCTTTCACTCTGCAAGTCCTTGTTTCCAGGGACCTGGAAGGACAGTGAGTGAATTGTCCTTGTGCTATATTGTGCTTAAAAAAACATTTATTCTAGGGACAGAAAACTGTAGGTAGGGAGAGTGTCAGTTTCTTTCACTCTGCAAGTCCTTGTTTCCAGGGACCTGTAAGGACAGTGAGTGAATTGTCCTTGTGCTATATTGTGATTAAAAAAAACATTTTTTCTAGGGACAGAAAACTGTAGGTAGGGAGAGTGTTTTTTTTCTTTCACTCTGCAAGTCCTTGTTTCCAGGGACCTGGAAGGACAGTGAGTGAATTGTCCTTGTGCTATATTGTGCTTAAAAAAAACATTTTTTCTAGGGACAGAAAACTGTAGGTAGGGAGAGTGTTTTTTTTTCTTTCACTCTGCAAGTCCTTGTTTCCAGGGACCTGGAAGGACAGTGAGTGAATTGTCCTTGTGCTATATTGTGCTTAAAAAAAAACATTTTTTCTAGGGACAGAAAACTGTAGGTAGGGAGAGTGTTTTTTTTCTTTCACTCTGCAAGTCCTTGTTTCCAGGGACCTCTAAGGACAGTGAGTGAATTGTCCTTGTGCTATATTGTGCTTAAAAAAACATTTATTCTAGGGACAGAAAACTGTAGGTAGGGAGAGTGTCAGTTTATTTCACTCTGCAAGTCCTTGTTTCCAGGGACCTGGAAGGACAGTGAGTGAATTGTCCTTGTGCTATATTGTGATTAAAAAAAACATTTTTTCTAGGGACAGAAAACTGTAGGTAGGGAGAGTGTTTTTTTTCTTTCACTCTGCAAGTCCTTGTTTCCAGGGACCTGTAAGGACAGTGAGTGAATTGTCCTTGTGCTATATTGTGATTAAAAAAAACATTTTTTCTAGGGACAGAAAACTGTAGGTAGGGAGAGTGTTTTTTTTCTTTCACTCTGCAAGTCCTTGTTTCCAGGGACCTGTAAGGACAGTGAGTGAATTGTCCTTGTGCTATATTGTGCTTAAAAAAAACATTTATTCTAGGGACAGAAAACTGTAGGTAGGGAGAGTGTCAGTTTATTTCACTCTGCAAGTCCTTGTTTCCAGGGACCTGTAAGGACAGTGAGTGAATTGTCCTTGTGCTATATTGTGATTAAAAAAAACATTTTTTCTAGGGACAGAAAACTGTAGGTAGGGAGAGTGTTTTTTTTCTTTCACTCTGCAAGTCCTTGTTTCCAGGGACCTGTAAGGACAGTGAGTGAATTGTCCTTGTGCTATATTGTGATTAAAAAAAACATTTTTTCTAGGGACAGAAAACTGTAGGTAGGGAGAGTGTTTTTTTTCTTTCACTCTGCAAGTCCTTGTTTCCAGGGACCTGTAAGGACAGTGAGTGAATTGTCCTTGTGCTATATTGTGCTTAAAAAAAAACATTTATTCTAGGGACAGAAAACTGTAGGTAGGGAGAGTGTCAGTTTATTTCACTCTGCAAGTCCTTGTTTCCAGGGACCTGTAAGGACAGTGAGTGAATTGTCCTTGTGCTATATTGTGATTAAAAAAAAACATTTTTTCTAGGGACAGAAAACTGTAGGTAGGGAGAGTGTTTTTTTTCTTTCACTCTGCAAGTCCTTGTTTCCAGGGACCTGTAAGGACAGTGAGTGAATTGTCCTTGTGCTATATTGTGCTTAAAAAAAACATTTATTCTAGGGACAGAAAACTGTAGGTAGGGAGAGTGTCAGTTTATTTCACTCTGCAAGTCCTTGTTTCCAGGGACCTGTAAGGACAGTGAGTGAATTGTCCTTGTGCTATATTGTGATTAAAAAAAACATTTTTTCTAGGGACAGAAAACTGTAGGTAGGGAGAGTGTTTTTTTTCTTTCACTCTGCAAGTCCTTGTTTCCAGGGACCTGTAAGGACAGTGAGTGAATTGTCCTTGTGCTATATTGTGCTTAAAAAAAACATTTATTCTAGGGACAGAAAACTGTAGGTAGGGAGAGTGTCAGTTTATTTCACTCTGCAAGTCCTTGTTTCCAGGGACCTGTAAGGACAGTGAGTGAATTGTCCTTGTGCTATATTGTGATTAAAAAAAACATTTTTTCTAGGGACAGAAAACTGTAGGTAGGGAGAGTGTTTTTTTTCTTTCACTCTGCAAGTCCTTGTTTCCAGGGACCTGTAAGGACAGTGAGTGAATTGTCCTTGTGCTATATTGTGCTTAAAAAAACATTTATTCTAGGGACAGAAAACTGTAGGTAGGGAGAGTGTCAGTTTATTTCACTCTGCAAGTCCTTGTTTCCAGGGACCTGTAAGGACAGTGAGTGAATTGTCCTTGTGCTATATTGTGATTAAAAAAAACATTTTTTCTAGGGACAGAAAACTGTAGGTAGGGAGAGTGTTTTTTTTCTTTCACTCTGCAAGTCCTTGTTTCCAGGGACCTGGAAGGACAGTGAGTGAATTGTCCTTGTGCTATATTGTGATTAAAAAAAACATTTTTTCTAGGGACAGAAAACTGTAGGTAGGGAGAGTGTTTTTTTTCTTTCACTCTGCAAGTCCTTGTTTCCAGGGACCTGGAAGGACAGTGAGTGAATTGTCCTTGTGCTATATTGTGCTTAAAAAAAACATTTTTTCTAGGGACAGAAAACTGTAGGTAGGGAGAGTGTTTTTTTTCTTTCACTCTGCAAGTCCTTGTTTCCAGGGACCTGGAAGGACAGTGAGTGAATTGTCCTTGTGCTATATTGTGCTTAAAAAAAAACATTTTTTCTAGGGACAGAAAACTGTAGGTAGGGAGAGTGTTTTTTTTCTTTCACTCTGCAAGTCCTTGTTTCCAGGGACCTCTAAGGACAGTGAGTGAATTGTCCTTGTGCTATATTGTGCTTAAAAAAAACATTTATTCTAGGGACAGAAAACTGTAGGTAGGGAGAGTGTCAGTTTATTTCACTCTGCAAGTCCTTGTTTCCAGGGACCTGGAAGGACAGTGAGTGAATTGTCCTTGTGCTATATTGTGATTAAAAAAAACATTTATTCTAGGGACAGAAAACTGTAGGTAGGGACAGTGTCAGTTTCTTTCACTCTGCAAGTCCTTGTTTCCAGGGACCTGGAAGGACAGTGAGTGAATTGTCCTTGTGCTATATTGTGCTTAAAAAAACATTTATTCTAGGGACAGAAAACTGTAGGTAGGGAGAGTGGCAGTTTCTTTCACTCTGCAAGTCCTTGTTTCCAGGGACCTGTAAGGACAGTGAGTGAATTGTCCTTGTGCTATATTGTGATTAAAAAAAACATTTTTTCTAGGGACAGAAAACTGTAGGTAGGGAGAGTGTTTTTTTTCTTTCACTCTGCAAGTCCTTGTTTCCAGGGACCTGGAAGGACAGTGAGTGAATTGTCCTTGTGCTATATTGTGCTTAAAAAAAACATTTTTTCTAGGGACAGAAAACTGTAGGTAGGGAGAGTGTTTTTTTTCTTTCACTCTGCAAGTCCTTGTTTCCAGGGACCTGTAAGGACAGTGAGTGAATTGTCCTTGTGCTATATTGTGATTAAAAAAAAACATTTTTTCTAGGGACAGAAAACTGTAGGTAGGGAGAGTGTTTTTTTTCTTTCACTCTGCAAGTCCTTGTTTCCAGGGACCTGTAAGGACAGTGAGTGAATTGTCCTTGTGCTATATTGTGCTTAAAAAAACATTTATTCTAGGGACAGAAAACTGTAGGTAGGGAGAGTGTCAGTTTATTTCACTCTGCAAGTCCTTGTTTCCAGGGACCTGTAAGGACAGTGAGTGAATTGTCCTTGTGCTATATTGTGATTAAAAAAAACATTTTTTCTAGGGACAGAAAACTGTAGGTAGGGAGAGTGTTTTTTTTCTTTCACTCTGCAAGTCCTTGTTTCCAGGGACCTGGAAGGACAGTGAGTGAATTGTCCTTGTGCTATATTGTGCTTAAAAAAAACATTTTTTCTAGGGACAGAAAACTGTAGGTAGGGAGAGTGTTTTTTTTCTTTCACTCTGCAAGTCCTTGTTTCCAGGGACCTGGAAGGACAGTGAGTGAATTGTCCTTGTGCTATATTGTGCTTAAAAAAAAACATTTTTTCTAGGGACAGAAAACTGTAGGTAGGGAGAGTGTTTTTTTTCTTTCACTCTGCAAGTCCTTGTTTCCAGGGACCTCTAAGGACAGTGAGTGAATTGTCCTTGTGCTATATTGTGCTTAAAAAAAACATTTATTCTAGGGACAGAAAACTGTAGGTAGGGAGAGTGTCAGTTTATTTCACTCTGCAAGTCCTTGTTTCCAGGGACCTGGAAGGACAGTGAGTGAATTGTCCTTGTGCTATATTGTGATTAAAAAAAACATTTATTCTAGGGACAGAAAACTGTAGGTAGGGACAGTGTCAGTTTCTTTCACTCTGCAAGTCCTTGTTTCCAGGGACCTGGAAGGACAGTGAGTGAATTGTCCTTGTGCTATATTGTGCTTAAAAAAACATTTATTCTAGGGACAGAAAACTGTAGGTAGGGAGAGTGTCAGTTTCTTTCACTCTGCAAGTCCTTGTTTCCAGGGACCTGTAAGGACAGTGAGTGAATTGTCCTTGTGCTATATTGTGATTAAAAAAAAACATTTTTTCTAGGGACAGAAAACTGTAGGTAGGGAGAGTGTTTTTTTTCTTTCACTCTGCAAGTCCTTGTTTCCAGGGACCTGGAAGGACAGTGAGTGAATTGTCCTTGTGCTATATTGTGCTTAAAAAAAACATTTTTTCTAGGGACAGAAAACTGTAGGTAGGGAGAGTGTTTTTTTTCTTTCACTCTGCAAGTCCTTGTTTCCAGGGACCTGGAAGGACAGTGAGTGAATTGTCCTTGTGCTATATTGTGCTTAAAAAAAAACATTTTTTCTAGGGACAGAAAACTGTAGGTAGGGAGAGTGTTTTTTTTCTTTCACTCTGCAAGTCCTTGTTTCCAGGGACCTCTAAGGACAGTGAGTGAATTGTCCTTGTGCTATATTGTGCTTAAAAAAAACATTTATTCTAGGGACAGAAAACTGTAGGTAGGGAGAGTGTCAGTTTATTTCACTCTGCAAGTCCTTGTTTCCAGGGACCTGGAAGGACAGTGAGTGAATTGTCCTTGTGCTATATTGTGATTAAAAAAAACATTTTTTCTAGGGACAGAAAACTGTAGGTAGGGAGAGTGTTTTTTTCTTTCACTCTGCAAGTCCTTGTTTCCAGGGACCTGTAAGGACAGTGAGTGAATTGTCCTTGTGCTATATTGTGCTTAAAAAAAACATTTATTCTAGGGACAGAAAACTGTAGGTAGGGAGAGTGTCAGTTTATTTCACTCTGCAAGTCCTTGTTTCCAGGGACCTGTAAGGACAGTGAGTGAATTGTCCTTGTGCTATATTGTGATTAAAAAAAACATTTTTTCTAGGGACAGAAAACTGTAGGTAGGGAGAGTGTTTTTTTTCTTTCACTCTGCAAGTCCTTGTTTCCAGGGACCTGTAAGGACAGTGAGTGAATTGTCCTTGTGCTATATTGTGATTAAAAAAAACATTTTTTCTAGGGACAGAAAACTGTAGGTAGGGAGAGTGTTTTTTTTCTTTCACTCTGCAAGTCCTTGTTTCCAGGGACCTGTAAGGACAGTGAGTGAATTGTCCTTGTGCTATATTGTGCTTAAAAAAAACATTTATTCTAGGGACAGAAAACTGTAGGTAGGGAGAGTGTCAGTTTATTTCACTCTGCAAGTCCTTGTTTCCAGGGACCTGTAAGGACAGTGAGTGAATTGTCCTTGTGCTATATTGTGATTAAAAAAAACATTTTTTCTAGGGACAGAAAATTGTAGGTAGGGAGAGTGTTTTTTTTCTTTCACTCTGCAAGTCCTTGTTTCCAGGGACCTGTAAGGACAGTGAGTGAATTGTCCTTGTGCTATATTGTGATTAAAAAAAACATTTTTTCTAGGGACAGAAAACTGTAGGTAGGGAGAGTGTTTTTTTTCTTTCACTCTGCAAGTCCTTGTTTCCAGGGACCTGTAAGGACAGTGAGTGAATTGTCCTTGTGCTATATTGTGCTTAAAAAAAACATTTATTCTAGGGACAGAAAACTGTAGGTAGGGAGAGTGTCAGTTTATTTCACTCTGCAAGTCCTTGTTTCCAGGGACCTGTAAGGACAGTGAGTGAATTGTCCTTGTGCTATATTGTGATTAAAAAAAACATTTTTTCTAGGGACAGAAAACTGTAGGTAGGGAGAGTGTTTTTTTTCTTTCACTCTGCAAGTCCTTGTTTCCAGGGACCTGTAAGGACAGTGAGTGAATTGTCCTTGTGCTATATTGTGCTTAAAAAAAACATTTATTCTAGGGACAGAAAACTGTAGGTAGGGAGAGTGTCAGTTTATTTCACTCTGCAAGTCCTTGTTTCCAGGGACCTGTAAGGACAGTGAGTGAATTGTCCTTGTGCTATATTGTGATTAAAAAAAACATTTTTTCTAGGGACAGAAAACTGTAGGTAGGGAGAGTGTTTTTTTTCTTTCACTCTGCAAGTCCTTGTTTCCAGGGACCTGTAAGGACAGTGAGTGAATTGTCCTTGTGCTATATTGTGCTTAAAAAAACATTTATTCTAGGGACAGAAAACTGTAGGTAGGGAGAGTGTCAGTTTATTTCACTCTGCAAGTCCTTGTTTCCAGGGACCTGTAAGGACAGTGAGTGAATTGTCCTTGTGCTATATTGTGATTAAAAAAAACATTTTTTCTAGGGACAGAAAACTGTAGGTAGGGAGAGTGTTTTTTTTCTTTCACTCTGCAAGTCCTTGTTTCCAGGGACCTGGAAGGACAGTGAGTGAATTGTCCTTGTGCTATATTGTGCTTAAAAAAACATTTATTCTAGGGACAGAAAACTGTAGGTAGGGAGAGTGTCAGTTTATTTCACTCTGCAAGTCCTTGTTTCCAGGGACCTGTAAGGACAGTGAGTGAATTGTCCTTGTGCTATATTGTGATTAAAAATTTTTTTTTTCTAGGGACAGAAAACTGTAGGTAGGGAGAGTGTTTTTTTTCTTTCACTCTGCAAGTCCTTGTTTCCAGGGACCTGGAAGGACAGTGAGTGAATTGTCCTTGTGCTATATTGTGATTAAAAAAAACATTTTTTCTAGGGACAGAAAACTGTAGGTAGGGAGAGTGTTTTTTTTCTTTCACTCTGCAAGTCCTTATTTCCAGGGACCTGTAAGGACAGTGAGTGAATTGTCCTTGTGCTATATTGTGCTTAAAAAAAACATTTATTCTAGGGACAGAAAACTGTAGGTAGGGAGAGTGTTTTTTTTCTTTCACTCTGCAAGTCCTTGTTTCCAGGGACCTGTAAGGACAGTGAGTGAATTGTCCTTGTGCTATATTGTGATTAAAAAAAATATTTTTTCTAGGGACAGAAAACTGTAGGTAGGGAGAGTGTCAGTTTCTTTCACTGTGAAAGTCCTTGTTTCAAGGGACAGAGAAGGACACCTGAAGGTAGCCCTTATTGCTTTTTTCCCATCTCCCTGCAGGCCATCTATTAGAATGTCTGGAAGGCAAACAAGGAGAGGCAGACAGTCAGGAGGCAATAAAAGAGGGCAAGCAGGCTCTGTGTCTGGGGGCAACAGTGCTGGTCGTGGACGCGGTGCATTGTCATCAGCACATGGCCATGGGACACGCTTGTCCTTCTTTTCGGCAGCTGGACATGTTGAGCCACATCATGCCGAAGACTTGGTAGAGTGGATGACCAAGCCCTCCTCCTCCTCCTCATCCTCTCTCACCCAGGCTCAGGGTACTGGAAAAGCAGCTGCCAAAGCGTCGTCTTCCCTGGTATCAATGTCAGACAAATCATCAGTCACTCCTTCCCTAGACCCACCATGTCCTCCTCCTGAGGAGTCCCCCGAACTGTTTCAGCACAGTGTTGGGTACATGCTCCAGGAGGATGCCCAGCGTTTCGAAGGGTCTGATGATGAAACCCAGCTAGAGGAAGGCAGTAGCGTGAGAGCAGACAGAGGGGATGCTCAAGAAGGACACCAATCTGGCAGTCATGTTCCAGCAGCTGCAGCATACTGCCAGATTGGCTCCAGTGATGAGGAGGGAGGGGATGATGAGGTCACTGACTCCACGTGGGTGCCTAATAGGAGAGAGGAGGAGGAGGAGGATGAGGAGGAGGCACATCTCCAACGAGGCAGGATGCCCTTTGGTGGCCAGCGTAAGGGCAGTACACCGACGGAATCACACCGCAGAGCTCCGCCTGTGCAGGGCGCTGCCTCTGCCCGTCATTCAAAAAGTTCTTTGGTGTGGGCCTTTTTTGAGGCTAGTGCATCAGATCGCACAGCTGCTGTTTGCAACATATGTCTCAAGCGTATATCGCGTGGCCAAAACATCAGCCGCTTGGGTACCACATGCCTGACCAGACATATGTTGACCTGCCATGCAGCTCGTTGGCAAGCCTACCTCAAAGACCCACACCAAAGAACAAAGCGGACCTCTCCTTGCACCGCATCAGCTGGGATCTCCAACCCCACTATAACTTCAGTCCTCTCTGAAACATGCACTGAGAGGAATGAAGGTGTAGAATTAGGTGTGTCACAGCCAAGTACTTGCGCCCACTCTGCTAGCAGTACACCGACGTCCGATTCTAGCAGGCAAATTTCCCTGCCCCAGCTGCTGGACCGTCGAAAGAAGTTCACTCCCAGCCATCCACATGCCCAGCGGTTGAATGCTAGCTTGGCTAAATTGCTAGCGCTTCAACTGCTGCCTTTTCAGTTGGTAGACTCGGCCCCCTTCCGTGAGTTTGTGCAATGTGCGGTTCCTCAGTGGCAGGTTCCCAAACGCCACTTTTTCTCACGGAAGGCTATTCCGGCTCTCTACCGGCATGTGGAAGGCAATGTCTTGGCCTCGCTGGACAGGGCGGTCAGCGGTAAGGTGCATATTACCGCTGACTCATGGTCCAGCAGGCATGGACAGGGACGTTACCTTTCTTTCACGGCCCATTGGGTCACTCTTTTGGCAGCTGGGAAGGATTCAGGACAAGGTGCAGTAGTGTTGGAGGTTGTCCCACCGCCACGCCTCCAAAATGCTACTACTGGTTGTGACACACCTCTCTCCTCCACCCCCTCCTCTTCTTCTTCCTCCATGGCCTCTTCCTGTGGTTTGTCCTATGAACCAGCGGTGCTCCGTAGCCGTTCACGGGGCTACGCAAGTACGCAGGCAAAAAGATGCCATGCCGTGCTTGCGCTGGTGTGTTTGGGGGACAGAAGCCACACTGGGGCAGAGGTCCTGTCTGCTCTGCAGGGCCAGGCCGAGAGGTGGTTGACGCCACGCCAGCTTAAGCCAGGAATGGTGGTTTGCGACAATGGCACCAACCTCCTCTCCGCCCTCCGACAGGGACAACTGACCCATGTGCCCTGTGTGGCTCACGTCCTTAACCTGGTGGTGCAGCGCTTCTTGGGCAGGTACCCGGGCTTACAGGATGTCCTGAGGCAGGCCAGGAAAGTCTGTGTGCATTTCCGCAGATCTTATAATGCCAGTGCTCGCCTGGCTGAGCTGCAAAAGGAGTTGAACCTGCCCAAGAACCGCCTTATATGTGACATGCCCACCAGGTGGAACTCAACGTTGGCCATGCTGCAGCGGCTGCACACGCAGCAGAGGGCCATCAATGAGTACCTGTGCGACTACGGCACCAGGACAGGGTCAGGGGAGCTTGGTTTTTTTTCTCCACGCCAGTGGGGCATGATCAGGGATGCATGCACTGTCCTGGCACCATTTGAGGAGGCCACGAGGATGGTGAGCAGTGACAGTGCATGCATCAGTGACACTGTACCTCTTGTCCACCTGTTGGAGCACACGCTGCGTGGAATAATGGACAGGGCACTTGAGGCAGAACAGAGGCAGGAAGAGGAGGACTTCCTTGCCTCTCAAGGCCCCCTTTACCCAGACAGTGTTCCTTCTGTCCCACCCATCGCACAGGAAGAGGAGGAGGAGGAGGAGGAGGAGGAGGAGGATTGTGTCAGCATGGAGGTGGAGGCTGGCACTCAGCATCATCAGCAGCAGTCTTTTAGGGATGATTTACAGTCCCAAGAAACCAGTGGACTTGTACGTGGCTGGGAGGAGGTGGCTGCGGATCATGTCGTCCTTAGTGACCCAGAGGACTCCGGAGCGAATGCCTCAGCAAACCTACGCTGCATGGCCTCCCTGATCCTGCAAAGTCTGCGGAAGGATCCTCGTATTCTTCGGATCAAGGAGAGGGACCATTACTGGCTGGCCACTCTCCTTGATCCACGGTACAAGGGTAAGGTTGCGGACCTTATGTTACCGTCGCAGAGGGAGCAGAGGATGAGACAACTCCGGGAGGCCTTGCAGAAAGGTCTGTGCAACGCGTTCCCAGAGACTGGGAGGTTGCAAACTCCTGGTCCTGGACAACGAGTTGCTGAGGCTTCGGCCAGTCAAAGAAGGAGCGGTGGGGAAGGTGGCCGTCTGACCGATGCGTTCAGACAATTCTTTAGTCCGCAGCCCCAAAGTATGATCGGTTCCAGCAACCATCGCCAGCGTCTGATAAACATGGTGCAGGAATATCTAGGGGCAAGGTCAGACTTGGACACCTTCCCCACCGAAAATCCTCTGGCTTACTGGGTCTTGAGGATGGATCACTGGCCAGAGCTTGCACAGTATGCAATTGAGCTACTGGCCTGTCCTGCATCCAGCGTTCTTTCGGAACGCACATTCAGTGCTGCTGGAGGATTTGTCACGGATCACAGGGTGCGCCTGTCCACCGACTCGGTTGATCGACTGACTTTCATCAAGATGAACCAGTCTTGGATCACCACCAGCTACCACACACCTGATGCTGATATAACAGACTAATTGATTTTAACATGTCACATCCCTTCAAGACTGATGCTGATGCTGAGTGCCTGTGCTGTTATGTTGACTGGCTATCCTCCTCCTCCGAGTCCTCAATGATACGATTGATGATGATAGCTTGGAAGATCATTTTTGTTTATGGGTGCCGCCACCAGTGCCTAACGCCCAATTTTTCAGCCCCTGTTTAACAGGGGCGTGTAATTACAATTTTTGAAGCAATACTTTGCAACAGGGCTCATTGCTGTGCTCCAAGTACAGTATCTGTGAGGAGTTGCAGTGTTGTGCCACCAGTGCCTAAGGCCCAATTTTTCAGCCCCTGTTTAACAGGGGCGTGTCATTACAATTTTTGAAGCAATACTTTGCAACAGGGCTCATTGCTGTGCTCCAAGTACAGTATCTGTGAGGAGTTGCAGTGTTGTGCCACCAGTGCCTAAGGCCCAATTTTTCAGCCCCTGTTTAACAGGGGCGTGTCATTACAATTTTTGAAGCAATACTTTGCAACAGGGCTCATTGCTGTGCTCCAAGTACAGTATCTGTGAGGGGTTGCAGTGTTGTGCCACCAGTGCCTAAGGCCCAATTTTTCAGCCCCTGTTCAACAGGGGCATGTAATTACAATTCTTGATCTAATAATTCACAGCAGGGCCCATTGCTGCACCCACCAAGAGTAACTGTCAGGGCTTACAGTGTTGTGGCACCAGCACCACCATCAAAGGCCCAATTTTTACTACCACTGTTCAACAATTATATGTAATTAAAATTCCTGATATAATAGTTGACAGCAGGGCGTTCCAGCACCAACCAAGAGTAACTGTGAGTGCTTACAGTGTTGTGCCAACACCAACAACTAAGGGGCCTATTTCTGCAGAGTATATACGGCAGGTCCCTACTTTCAAACATCCAACTTACAAACGACTCCTACTTGCAAACGCAAGAAGACAACAGGAAGTGAGAGGAAATCTACCACTAGGAAGGAAAATTCTCTCCTGTAAGAATAAATATGGGAGAAAGGTGTCTCCTCTGTACTGATGCTTTATCAGCAATCCTTGTTTCAAGAAAAACACCACATTTCAAAAACAGTTGTCATTGGGACGGAAAGTGAGGTGAAATGTTCTGAACAGGGGCACAGACAGCAAAACAAATGTTACAGGGGTGATAACCCTTACCTATGTTTTCCAAAAAGTTTAAAAATAGATTTTTGGTCTGGAGCTACACTTCAACAATGTACCTGTTCAAAATTACAAACAGATTCTACATAAGAACAAACCTACAGTCCCTGTCTTGTATGCACCGCCTGTATAGGGCTGTTCAGAGTATATAGGGCCTTTTTTATTTTATGTGCGGGGTTCCCCTTAATATCCATACAAGACCCAAAGGGGCTGGTAATGGGCTGGGGTAGGGGGGGGGGGTCATGGGGTAGCTATGCCATTTTTCTTAAAGAATTTCATCCATATTACCGGGACCAGACATTACATTAAAGCCGCAAGCAGTTTTAAATGGCTTTTTTTTCCTTTAGAAGTGTCATTTTGTGCAGGGACAGTTCTAAACACGGGAAACACGTGGCACTTCACAGGCATACTTTAGACACCCCCCAGGTACGATATTTAAAGGAATATTTGACTTTTTTTTTTTCACTTTATGCATCATTAAAATGACTGCTCCCGAAAAACGACCGTTTTTAAAACTTCTTTTTGCATTGATACATGTCCCCTGGTGCAGAACCCGGGTTCCCAAACCCTTTTTAGGACAATAACATGCATAATAGTTGTTATAATTAGCACTTGAGAATTCGAACGTTCGCATCCATTGTATTTAATAGGGTTCTAATGTTCGTTCGAACTTTCGGTCCGTTCGCGGGTTCTGGTGCGAACCGAACCCGGGGGTGTTCGGCTCATCACTAATCATCACTGATGTACTATGAGCCATCACTGATGTACTATGGATCATCACTGGTGTACTATGGATCATCACTGATGTACTGTGGACCATCCCTGATGTACTGTGGATCATCACTGATGTACTGTGGATCATCACTGATGTACTGTGGATCATCATTGATGTACCGTGGATCATCACTGATGTACTGAGGATCATCACTGATGTACTGTGGATCATCACTGATGTACTGTGGATCATCACTGATGTACTATGGGCCATCCCTGATGTACTATGGACCATCCCTGATGTACTGTGGATAATCACTGATGTACTGTGGATCATCACTGATGTACTATAGATCATCACTGATGTACTGTGGATCATCACTGATGTACTGTGGATCATCACTGATGTACTATAGATCATCACTGATGTACTGTGGATCATCACTGATGTACTATAGATCACCACTGATGTACTATGGGCCATCACTGGTGTACTATGGATCATCACTGATGTACTATGGATCATCACTGATGTAATATAGATCATCACTGATGTACTGTGGATCATCACTGATGTACTGTGAATCATCACTGATGTACTATGGGCCATCACTGGTGTACTATGGATCATCACTGGTGTACTATGGATCATCACTGATGTACTATGGACCATCCCTGATGTACTGTGGATCATCACTGATGTACTGTGGATCATCACTGATGTACTATGGATCATCACTGATGTACTATGGATCATCACTGATGTACTATGGACCATCCCTGATGTATTATGGACCATCCCTGGTGTACTGAGGATCATCACTGATGTACTATGGACCATCCCTGATGTATTATGGACCATCCCTGGTGTACTGAGGATCATCACTGATGTACTGAGGATCATCACTGATGTACTATAAATTATCACTGATGTACTATGGGCCATCACTGGTGTACTATGGATCATCACTGATGTACTATGGATCATCACTGATGTACTATAGATCATCACTGATGTACTATGAGCCATCACTGATGTACTATGAGCCATCACTGATGTACTATGAGCCATCACTGATGTACTATGAGCCATCACTGATGTACTATGGGCCATCACTGATGTACTGTGGATCATCACTGATGTACTATGGATCATCACTGATGTACTATGGATCATCACTGATGTACTATGGATCATCACTGGTGTACTATGGACCATCCCTGATGTACTATGGACCATCCCTGATGTACTATGGAACATCCCTGATGTACTGTGGACCATCACTGATGTACTGTGGATCATCACTGATGTACTGTGGATCATCACTGATGTACTGTGGATCATCACTGGTGTACTATAGATCATCACTGGTGTACTATAGATCATCACTGATGTACTATGGGCCATCACTGGTGTACTATGGATCATCACTGATGTACTATGGATCATCCCTGATGTACTATGGACCATCCCTGATGTACTATGGACCATCCCTGATGTACTGTGGATCATCACTGGTGTACTGTGGATCATCACTGATGTACTATAGATCATCAATGATGTACTGTGGATCATCACTGATGTACTATAGATCATCACTGATGTACTATGGGCCATCACTGGTGTAATATGGGCCATCACTGATGTACTATGGACCATCACTGATGTACTGTGGATCATCACTGATGTACTATAGATCATCACTGATGTACTATGGACCATCACTGATGTACTATGGATCATCACTGGTGTACTATGTATCATCACTGATGTACTATGGATCATCACTGATGTACTGTGGATCATCACTGATGTACTGTGGATCATCACTGATGTACTATGGGCCATCACAGGTGTACTATGGATCATCACAGGTGTACTATGGATCATCACGGATGTACTATAGATCATCACTGATGTACTATGGACCATCACTGATGTACTATAGATCATCACTGATGTACTGTGAATCATCACTGATGTACTGTGGATCATCACTGATGTACTGTGGATCATCACTGGTGTACTATAGATCATCACTGATGTACTATGGGTCATCACTGATGTACTATGGATCATCACTGATGTACTATGGATCATCACTGATGTACTATGGATCATCACTGATGTACTATAGATCATCACTGATGTACTGTGGATCATCACTGATGTACCGTGGATCATCACTGATGTACTGAGGATCATCACTGATGTACCATGGATCATCACTGATGTACTGAGGATCATCACTGATGTACCGTGGATCATCACTGATGTACTGAGGATCATCACTGATGTACTGTGGATCATCACTGATGTACTATGGGCCATCCCTGATGTACTATGGACCATCCCTGATGTGCTGTGGATAATCACTGATGTACTGTGGATCATCACTGATGTACTATAGATCATCACTGATGTACTGTGGATCATCACTGATGTACTGTGGATCATCACTGATGTACTATAGATCATCACTGATGTACTGTGGATCATCACTGATGTACTATAGATCACCACTGATGTACTATGGGCCATCACTGGTGTACTATGGATCATCACTGATGTACTATGGATCATCACTGATGTACTATAGATCATCACTGATGTACTGTGGATCATCACTGATGTACTGTGAATCATCACTGATGTACTATGGGCCATCACTGGTGTACTATGGATCATCACTGGTGTACTATGGATCATCACTGATGTACTATGGACCATCCCTGATGTACTGTGGATCATCACTGATGTACTGTGGATCATCACTGATGTACTATGGATCATCACTGATGTACTATGGATCATCACTGATGTACTATGGACCATCCCTAATGTATTATGGACCATCCCTGGTGTACTGAGGATCATCACTGATGTACTATGGACCATCCCTGATGTATTATGGACCATCCCTGGTGTACTGAGGATCATCACTGATGTACTGAGGATCATCACTGATGTACTATAAATTATCACTGATGTACTATGGGCCATCACTGGTGTACTATGGATCATCACTGATGTACTATGGATCATCACTGATGTACTATAGATCATCACTGATGTACTATGAGCCATCACTGATGTACTATGAGCCATCACTGATGTACTATGAGCCATCACTGATGTACTATGAGCCATCACTGATGTACTATGAGCCATCACTGATGTACTATGGGCCATCACTGATGTACTGTGGATCATCACTGATGTACTATGGATCATCACTGATGTACTATGGATCATCACTGATGTACTATGGATCATCACTGGTGTACTATGGACCATCCCTGATGTACTATGGACCATCCCTGATGTACTATGGAACATCCCTGATGTACTGTGGACCATCACTGATGTACTGTGGATCATCACTGATGTACTGTGGATCATCACTGATGTACTGTGGATCATCACTGGTGTACTATAGATCATCACTGGTGTACTATAGATCATCACTGATGTACTATGGGCCATCACTGGTGTACTATGGATCATCACTGATGTACTATGGATCATCACTGATGTACTATGGATCATCACTGATGTACTGTGGACATCCCTGATGTACTATGGGCCATCACTGGTGTACTATGGGCCATCACTGGTGTACTATGGATCATCACTGATGTACTATGGACCATCACTGATGTACTGTGGATCATCACTGATGTACTGTAGATCATCACTGATGTACTGTGGATCATCACTGATGTACTATGGATCATCACTGATGTACGTTGGATCATCACTGGTGTACTATGGATCATCACTGGTGTACTATGGATCATCCCTGATGTACTATGGACCATCCCTGATGTACTATGGACCATCCCTGATGTACTGTGGATCATCACTGGTGTACTGTGGATCATCAATGATGTACTATAGATCATCACTGATGTACTGTGGATCATCACTGATGTACTATAGATCATCACTAATGTACTATGGGCCATCACTGGTGTACTATGGGCCATCACTGATGTACTATGGACCATCACTGATGTACTGTGGATCATCACTGATGTACTATAGATCATCACTGATGTACTATGGACCATCACTGATGTACTATGGATCATCACTGGTGTACTATGTATCATCACTGATGTACTATGGATCATCACTGATGTACTGTGGATCATCACTGATGTACTGTGGATCATCACTGATGTACTATGGGCCATCACAGGTGTACTATGGATCATCACAGGTGTACTATGGATCATCACTGATGTACTATAGATCATCACTGATGTACTATGGACCATCACTGATGTACTATAGATCATCACTGATGTACTGTGAATCATCACTGATGTACTGTGGATCATCACTGATGTACTGTGGATCATCACTGGTGTACTATAGATCATCACTGATGTACTATGGGTCATCACTGATGTACTATGGATCATCACTGATGTACTATGGATCATCACTGATGTACTATGGATCATCACTGATGTACTATAGATCATCACTGATGTACTGTGGATCATCACTGATGTACCGTGGATCATCACTGATGTACTGAGGATCATCACTGATGTACCATGGATCATCACTGATGTACTGAGGATCATCACTGATGTACCGTGGATCATCACTGATGTACTGAGGATCATCACTGATGTACTGTGGATCATCACTGATGTACTGTGGATCATCACTGATGTACTGTGGATCATCACTGATGTACTATGAGATATCACTGATGTACTATGGATCATCACTGGTGTACTATGTATCATCACTGATGTACTATGGATCATCACTGATGTACTGTGGATCATCACTGATGTACTGTGGATCATCACTGATGTACTATGGGCCATCACAGGTGTACTATGGATCATCACAGGTGTACTATGGATCATCACTGATGTACTATGGACCATCCCTGATGTACTGTGGATCATCACTGATGTACTGTGGACCATCACTGATGTACTGTGGATCATCACTGATGTACTATGGATCATCACTGGTGTACTATGAACTATCCCTGATGTACTATGGACCATCCCTGATGTACTATGGAACATCCCTGATGTACTGTGGACCATCACTGATGTACTGTGGATCATCACTGATGTACTGTGGATCATCACTGATGTACTGTGGATCATCACTGGTGTACTATAGATCATCACTGGTGTACTATAGATCATCACTGATGTACTATGGGCCATCACTGGTGTACTATGGATCATCACTGATGTACTATGGATCATCACTGATGTACTATGGATCATCACTGATGTACTGTGGACATCCCTGATGTACTATGGGCCATCACTGGTGTACTATGGGCCATCACTGGTGTACTATGGATCATCACTGATGTACTATGGACCATCACTGATGTACTGTGGATCATCACTGATGTACTGTAGATCATCACTGATGTACTGTGGATCATCACTGATGTACTATGGATCATCACTGATGTACGTTGGATCATCACTGGTGTACTATGGATCATCACTGGTGTACTATGGATCATCCCTGATGTACTATGGACCATCCCTGATGTACTATGGACCATCCCTGATGTACTGTGGATCATCACTGGTGTACTGTGGATCATCAATGATGTACTATAGATCATCACTGATGTACTGTGGATCATCACTGATGTACTATAGATCATCACTAATGTACTATGGTCCATCACTGGTGTACTATGGGCCATCACTGATGTACTATGGACCATCACTGATGTACTGTGGATCATCACTGATGTACTATAGATCATCACTGATGTACTATGGACCATCACTGATGTACTATGGATCATCACTGGTGTACTATGTATCATCACTGATGTACTATGGATCATCACTGATGTACTGTGGATCATCACTGATGTACTGTGGATCATCACTGATGTACTATGGGCCATCACAGGTGTACTATGGATCATCACAGGTGTACTATGGATCATCACTGATGTACTATAGATCATCACTGATGTACTATGGACCATCACTGATGTACTATAGATCATCACTGATGTACTGTGAATCATCACTGATGTACTGTGGATCATCACTGATGTACTGTGGATCATCACTGGTGTACTATAGATCATCACTGATGTACTATGGGTCATCACTGATGTACTATGGATCATCACTGATGTACTATGGATCATCACTGATGTACTATGGATCATCACTGATGTACTATAGATCATCACTGATGTACTGTGGATCATCACTGATGTACCGTGGATCATCACTGATGTACTGAGGATCATCACTGATGTACCATGGATCATCACTGATGTACTGAGGATCATCACTGATGTACCGTGGATCATCACTGATGTACTGAGGATCATCACTGATGTACTGTGGATCATCACTGATGTACTGTGGATCATCACTGATGTACTGTGGATCATCACTGATGTACTATGAGATATCACTGATGTACTATGGATCATCACTGATGTACTATGGATCATCACTGATGTACTGTGGATCATCACTGATGTACTGTGGATCATCACTGATGTACTATGGGCCATCACAGGTGTACTATGGATCATCACAGGTGTACTATGGATCATCACTGATGTACTATGGACCATCCCTTATGTACTGTGGATCATCACTGATGTACTGTGGACCATCACTGATGTACTGTGGATCATCACTGATGTACTATGGATCATCACTGGTGTACTATGGACCATCCCTGATGTACTATGGACCATCCCTGATGTACTATGGAACATCCCTGATGTACTGTGGACCATCACTGATGTACTGTGGATCATCACTGATGTACTGTGGATCATCACTGATGTACTGTGGATTATCACTGGTGTACTATAGATCATCACTGGTGTACTATAGATCATCACTGATGTACTATGGGCCATCACTGGTGTACTATGGATCATCACTGATGTACTATGGATCATCACTGATGTACTATGGATCATCACTGATGTACTGTGGACATCCCTGATGTACTATGGGCCATCACTGGTGTACTATGGGCCATCACTGGTGTACTATGGATCATCACTGATGTACTATGGACCATCACTGATGTACTGTGGATCATCACTGATGTACTGTAGATCATCACTGATGTACTGTGGATCATCACTGATGTACTATGGATCATCACTGATGTACGTTGGATCATCACTGGTGTACTATGGATCATCACTGGTGTACTATGGATCATCCCTGATGTACTATGGACCATCCCTGATGTACTATGGACCATCCCTGATGTACTGTGGATCATCACTGGTGTACTGTGGATCATCAATGATGTACTATAGATCATCACTGATGTACTGTGGATCATCACTGATGTACTATAGATCATCACTAATGTACTATGGGCCATCACTGGTGTACTATGTTCCATCACTGATGTACTATGGACCATCACTGATGTACTGTGGATCATCACTGATGTACTATAGATCATCACCGATGTACTATGGACCATCACTGATGTACTATGGATCATCACTGGTGTACTATGTATCATCACTGATGTACTATGGATCATCACTGATGTACTGTGGATCATCACTGATGTACTGTGGATCATCACTGATGTACTATGGGCCATCACAGGTGTACTATGGATCATCACAGGTGTACTATGGATCATCACTGATGTACTATAGATCATCACTGATGTACTATGGACCATCACTGATGTACTATAGATCATCACTGATGTACTGTGAATCATCACTGATGTACTGTGGATCATCACTGGTGTACTATAGATCATCACTGATGTACTATGGGTCATCACTGATGTACTATGGATCATCACTGATGTACTATGGATCATCACTGATGTACTATAGATCATCACTGATGTACTGTGGATCATCACTGATGTACCGTGGATCATCACTGATGTACTGAGGATCATCACTGATGTACCATGGATCATCACTGATGTACTGAGGATCATCACTGATGTACCATGGATCATCACTGATGTACTGAGGATCATCACTGATGTACTGTGGATCATCACTGATGTACTGTGGATCATCACTGATGTACTGTGGATCATCACTGATGTACTATGAGATATCACTGATGTACTATGGATCATCACTGGTGTACTATGTATCATCACTGATGTACTATGGATCATCACTGATGTACTGTGGATCATCACTGATGTACTGTGGATCATCACTGATGTACTATGGGCCATCACAGGTGTACTATGGATCATCACAGGTGTACTATGGATCATCACTGATGTACTATGGACCATCCCTGATGTACAGTGGATCATCACTGATGTACTGTGGACCATCACTGATGTACTGTGGATCATCACTGATGTACTATGGATCATCACTGGTGTACTATGGACCATCCCTGATGTACTATGGACCATCCCTGATGTACTATGGAACATCCCTGATGTACTGTGGACCATCACTGATGTACTGTGGATCATCACTGATGTACTGTGGATCATCACTGATGTACTGTGGATCATCACTGGTGTACTATAGATCATCACTGGTGTACTATAGATCATCACTGATGTACTATGGGCCATCACTGGTGTACTATGGATCATCACTGATGTACTATGGATCATCACTGATGTACTATGGATCATCACTGATGTACTGTGGACATCCCTGATGTACTATGGGCCATCACTGGTGTACTATAGGCCATCACTGGTGTACTATGGATCATCACTGATGTACTATGGACCATCACTGATGTACTGTGGATCATCACTGATGTACTGTAGATCATCACTGATGTACTGTGGATCATCACTGATGTACTATGGATCATCACTGATGTACGTTGGATCATCACTGGTGTACTATGGATCATCACTGGTGTACTATGGATCATCCCTGATGTACTATGGACCATCCCTGATGTACTATGGACCATCCCTGATGTACTGTGGATCATCACTGGTGTACTGTGGATCATCAATGATGTACTATAGATCATCACTGATGTACTGTGGATCATCACTGATGTACTATAGATCATCACTAATGTACTATGGGCCATCACTGGTGTACTATGGGCCATCACTGATGTACTATGGACCATCACTGATGTACTGTGGATCATCACTGATGTACTATAGATCATCACTGATGTACTATGGACCATCACTGATGTACTATGGATCATCACTGGTGTACTATGTATCATCACTGATGTACTATGGATCATCACTGATGTACTGTGGATCATCACTGATGTACTGTGGATCATCACTGATGTACTATGGGCCATCACAGGTGTACTATGGATCATCACAGGTGTACTATGGATCATCACTGATGTACTATAGATCATCACTGATGTACTATGGACCATCACTGATGTACTATAGATCATCACTGATGTACTGTGAATCATCACTGATGTACTGTGGATCATCACTGATGTACTGTGGATCATCACTGGTGTACTATAGATCATCACTGATGTACTATGGGTCATCACTGATGTACTATGGATCATCACTGATGTACTATGGATCATCACTGATGTACTATGGATCATCACTGATGTACTATAGATCATCACTGATGTACTGTGGATCATCACTGATGTACCGTGGATCATCACTGATGTACTGAGGATCATCACTGATGTACCATGGATCATCACTGATGTACTGAGGATCATCACTGATGTACCGTGGATCATCACTGATGTACTGAGGATCATCACTGATGTACTGTGGATCATCACTGATGTACTGTGGATCATCACTGATGTACTATGAGATATCACTGATGTACTATGGATCATCACTGGTGTACTATGTATCATCACTGATGTACTATGGATCATCACTGATGTACTGTGGATCATCACTGATGTACTGTGGATCATCACTGATGTACTATGGGCCATCACAGGTGTACTATGGATCATCACAGGTGTACTATGGATCATCACTGATGTACTATGGACCATCCCTGATGTACTGTGGATCATCACTGATGTACTGTGGACCATCACTGATGTACTGTGGATCATCACTGATGTATTATAGATCATCACTGATGTACTGTGGATCATCACTGATGTACTATAGATCATCACTGGTGTACTGTGAATCATCACTGGTGTACTATGGATCATCACTGATGTACTGTGGATCATCACTGGTGTACTGTGGATCATCACTGGTGTACTATGGATCATCACTGATGTACTGTGGATCATCACTGGTGTACTGTGGATCATCACTGGTGTACTGTGGATCATCACTGGTGTACTGTGGTTCATCACTGGTGTACTATGGATCATCACTGATGTACTATGGATCATCACTGATGTACTGTGGATCATCACTGGTGTACTGTGGATCATACCTGGTGTACTGTGGATCATCACTGATGTACTATGGATCATCACTGATGTACTGTGGATCATCACTGGTGTACTGTGGATCATCACTGGTGTACTATGGATCATCACTGATGTACGTTGGATCATCACTGGTGTACTATGGATCATCACTGATGTACTATGGATCATCACTGATGTACTATGGACCATCCCTGATTTACTATGGACCATCCCTGATGTACTATGGACTATCCCTGATGTACTGTGGATCATCACTGATGTACTATGGACCATCACTGGTGTACTATGGATCATCACTGATGTACTATGGATCATCACTGATGTACTATGGATCATCCCTGATGTACCGTGGATCATCACTGATGTTCTATGGATCATCACTGGTGTACTATGGATCATCACTGATGTACTATGGATCATCACTGATGTACTATGAGCCATCACTGATGTACTATGGATCATCACTGGTGTACTATGGATCATCACTGATGTACTGTGGACCATCCCTGATGTACTGTGGATCATCACTGATGTACTGTGGATCATCACTGATGTACTGTGGATCATCACTGATGTACCATGGATCATCACTGATGTACTGAGGATCATCACTGATGTACTGTGGATCATCACTGATGTACTGTGGATCATCACTGATGTACTATGGATCATCACTGATGTACTGTGGATCATCACTGATGTACTGTGGATCATCACTGATGTACTATGGATCATCACTGATGTCCTGTGGATCATCACTGGTGTACTGTGGATCATCACTGGTGTACTATGGATCATCACTGATGTACGTTGGATCATCACTGGTGTACTATGGATCATCACTGATGTACTATGGATCATCACTGATGTCATATGGACCATCCCTGATTTACTATGGACCATCCCTGATGTACTATGGACTATCCCTGATGTACTGTGGATCATCACTGATGTACTATGGACCATCACTGGTGTACTATGTATCATCACTGATGTACTATGGATCATCACTGATGTACTATGGGTCATCCCTGATGTACCGTGGATCATCACTGATGTTCTATGGATCATCACTGGTATACTATGGATCATCACTGATGTACTATGTATCATCACTGATGTACTATGAGCCATCACTGATGTACTATGAATCATCACTGGTGTACTATGGATCATCACTGATGTACTGTGGATCATCACTGGTGTACTGTGGATCATCACTGATGTACTATGGATCATCACTGATGTACTGTGGATCATCACTGATGTACCGTGGATCATCACTGATGTACTGAGGATCATCACTGATGTACTGTGGATCATCACTGATGTACTGTGGATCATCACTTATGTACTATGGGCCATCCCTGATGTACTATGGACCATCCCTGATGTACTGTGGATCATCACTGATGTACTGTGGATCATCACTGATGTACTATAGATCATCACTGATGTACTGTGGATCATCACTGATGTACTGTGGATCATCACTGATGTACTATAGATCATCACTGATGTACTGTGGATCATCACTGATGTACTATAGATCACCACTGATGTACTATGGGCCATCACTGGTGTACTATGGATCATCACTGATGTACTATGGATCATCACTGATGTACTATAGATCATCACTGATGTACTGTGGATCATCACTGATGTATAGTGATGAGCCGAACACCCCCGGGTTCGGTTCGCACCAGAACCCGCGAACGGACCGAAAGTTCGTACGAACATTAGAACCCTATTAAATACAATGGATGCGAACGTTCGAATTCTAAAGTGCTAATTATAACAACTATTATGCATGTTATTGTCCTAAAAAGGGTTTGGGAACCCGGGTTCTGCACCAGGGGACATGTATCAATGCAAAAATAAGTTTTAAAAACGGTCGTTTTTCGGGAGCAGTCATTTTAATGATGCATAAAGTGAAAAAAAAGTCAAATATTCCTTTAAATATCGTACCTGGGGGGTGTCTAAAGTATGCCTGTGAAGTGCCACGTGTTTCCCGTGTTTAGAACTGTCCCTGCACAAAATGACACTTCTAAAGGAAAAAAAAGCCATTTAAAACTGCTTGCGGCTTTAATGTAATGTCTGGTCCCGGTAATATGGATGAAAATCTTTAAGAAAAATGGCATAGCTACCCCATGACCCCCCCCCTACCCCAGCCCATTACCAGCCCCTTTGGGTCTTGTATGGATATTAAGGGGAACCCCGCACATAAAATAAAAAAGGCCCTATATACTCTGAACAGCCGTATACAGGCGGTGCATACAAGACAGGGACTGTAGGTTTGTTCTTATGTAGAATCTGTTTGTAATTTTGAACAGGTACATTGTTGAAGTGTAGCTCCAGCCCAAAAATCTATTTTTAAACTTTTTGGAAAACATAGGTAAGGGTTATCACCCCTGTAACATTTGTTTTGCTGTCTGTGCCCCTGTTCAGAACATTTCACCTCACTTTCCGTCCCAATGACAACTGTTTTTGAAATGTGGTGTTTTTCTTGAAACAAGGATTGCTGATAAAGCATCAGTACAGAGGAGACACCTTTCTCCCATATTTATTCTTACAGGAGAGAATTTTCCTTCCTAGTGGTAGATTTCCTCTCACTTCCTGTTGTCTTCTTGCGTTTGCAAGTAGGAGTCGTTTGTAAGTTGGATGTTTGAAAGTAGGGACCTGCCGTATATACTCTGCAGAAATAGGCCCCTTAGTTGTTGGTGTTGGCACAACACTGTAAGCACTCACAGTTACTCTTGGTTGGTGCTGGAACGCCCTGCTGTCAACTATTATATCAGGAATTTTAATTACATATAATTGTTGAACAGTGGTAGTAAAAATTGGGCCTTTGATGGTGGTGCTGGTGCCACAACACTGTAAGCCCTGACAGTTACTCTTGGTGGGTGCAGCAATGGGCCCTGCTGTGAATTATTAGATCAAGAATTGTAATTGCATGCCCCTGTTGAACAGGGGCTGAAAAATTGGGCCTTTCGTGGTGGTGGTGGTGGTGGTGGTGTTGCCACAACACTGCAAGCCCTCAGAGTTACTCTTGGTGGGTGCAGGAATGGGCCCTGCTGTGAATTATTAGATCAAGAATTGTAATTACATGCCCCTTTTGAACAGGGGCTGAAAAATTGGGCCTTTCGTGGTGGTGGTGGTGGCGTTGCCACAACACTGTAAGCCCTCAGAGTTACTCTTGGTGGGTGCAGCAATGGGCCCTGCTGTGAATTATTAGATCAAGAATTGTAATTGCATGCCCCTGTTGAACAGGGGCTGAAAAATTGGGCCTTAGGCACTGGTGGCACAACACTACAACCCCTCACAGATACTGTACTTGGAGCACAGCAATGAGCCCTGTTGCAAAGTATTGCTTCAAAAATTGTAATGACACGCCCCTGTTAAACAGGGGCTGAAAAATTGGGCCTTAGGCACTGGTGGCACAACACTACAACCCCTCACAGATACTGTACTTGGAGCACAGCAATGAGCCCTGTTGCAAAGTATTGCTTCAAAAATTGTAATGACACGCCCCTGTTAAACAGGGGCTGAAAAATTGGGCCTTAGGCACTGGTGCCACAACACTCCAACCCCTCACAGATACTGTACTTGGAGCACAGCAATGAGCCCTATGGCAAATTATTGCTAAAAAAATTGTAATTACACGCCCCTGTAAAACAGGGGCTGAAAAATTGGGCCTTAGCCACTGGTGGCGGCACCCATAAACAAAAATGATCTTCCAAGCTATCATCATCAATCATATCATTGAGGACTCGGAGGAGGAGGATAGCCAGTCAACATAACAGCACAGGCACTCAGCATCAGCATCAGTCTTGAAGGGATGTGACATGTTAAAATCAATTAGTCTGTTATATCAGCATCAGGTGTGTGGTAGCTGGTGGTGATCCAAGACTGGTTCATCTTGATGAAAGTCAGTCGATCAACCGAGTCGGTGGACAGGCGCACCCTGTGATCCGTGACAAATCCTCCAGCAGCACTGAATGTGCGTTCCGAAAGAACGCTGGATGCAGGACAGGCCAGTAGCTCAATTGCATACTGTGCAAGCTCTGGCCAGTGATCCATCCTCAAGACCCAGTAAGCCAGAGGATTTTCGGTGGGGAAGGTGTCCAAGTCTGACCTTGCCCCTAGATATTCCTGCACCATGTTTATCAGACGCTGGCGATGGTTGCTTGAACCGATCATACTTTGGGGCTGCGGACTAAAGAATTGTCTGAACGCATCGGTCAGACGGCCACCTTCCCCACCGCTCCTTCTTTGACTGGCCGAAGCCTCAGCAACTCGTTGTCCAGGACCAGGAGTTTGTAACCTCCCAGTCTCTGGGAACGCGTTGCACAGACCTTTCTGCAAGGCCTCCCGGAGTTGTCTCATCCTCTGCTCCCTCTGCGAAGGTAACATAAGGTCCGCAACCTTACCCTTGTACCGTGGATCAAGGAGAGTGGCCAGCCAGTAATGGTCCCTCTCCTTGATCCGAAGAATACGAGGATCCTTCCGCAGACTTTGCAGGATCAGGGAGGCCATGCAGCGTAGGTTTGCTGAGGCATTCGCTCCGGAGTCCTCTGGGTCACTAAGGACGACATGATCCGCAGCCACCTCCTCCCAGCCACGTACAAGTCCACTGGTTTCTTGGGACTGTAAATCATCCCTAAAAGACTGCTGCTGATGATGCTGAGTGCCAGCCTCCACCTCCATGCTGACACAATCCTCCTCCTCCTCCTCCTCCTCCTCTTCCTCTTCCTGTGCGATGGGTGGGACAGAAGGAACACTGTCTGGGTAAAGGGGGCCTTGAGAGGCAAGGAAGTCCTCCTCTTCCTGCCTCTGTTCTGCCTCAAGTGCCCTGTCCATTATTCCACGCAGCGTGTGCTCCAACAGGTGGACAAGAGGTACAGTGTCACTGATGCATGCACTGTCACTGCTCACCATCCTCGTGGCCTCCTCAAATGGTGCCAGGACAGTGCATGCATCCCTGATCATGCCCCACTGGCGTGGAGAAAAAAAACCAAGCTCCCCTGACCCTGTCCTGGTGCCGTAGTCGCACAGGTACTCATTGATGGCCCTCTGCTGCGTGTGCAGCCGCTGCAGCATGGCCAACGTTGAGTTCCACCTGGTGGGCATGTCACATATAAGGCGGTTCTTGGGCAGGTTCAACTCCTTTTGCAGCTCAGCCAGGCGAGCACTGGCATTATAAGATCTGCGGAAATGCACACAGACTTTCC
This sequence comes from Rana muscosa, assembly GCA_029206835.1. Taxonomy (NCBI): domain Eukaryota; kingdom Metazoa; phylum Chordata; class Amphibia; order Anura; family Ranidae; genus Rana; species Rana muscosa. Next base: position 337,786,921 of record CM055117.1, read on the forward strand.
TGGCCTGCCTCAGGACATCCTGTAAGCCCGGGTACCTGCCCAAGAACCGCTGCACCACCAGGTTAAGGACGTGAGCCACACAGGGCACATGGGTCAGTTGTCCCTGTCGGAGGGCGGAGAGGAGGTTGGTGCCATTGTCGCAAACCACCATTCCTGACTTAAGCTGGCGTGGCGTCAACCACCTCTCGGCCTGGCCCTGCAGAGCAGACAGGACCTCTGCCCCAGTGTGGCTTCTGTCCCCCAAACACACCAGCGCAAGCACGGCATGGCATCTTTTTGCCTGCGTACTTGCGTAGCCCCGTGAACGGCTACGGAGCACCGCTGGTTCATAGGACAAACCACAGGAAGAGGCCATGGAGGAAGAAGAAGAGGAGGGGGTGGAGGAGAGAGGTGTGTCACAACCAGTAGTAGCATTTTGGAGGCGTGGCGGTGGAACAACCTCCAACACTACTGCACCTTGTCCTGCATCCTTCCCAGCTGCCAAAAGAGTGACCCAATGGGCCGTGAAAGAAAGGTAACATCCCTGTCCATGCCTACTGGACCATGAGTCAGCGGTAATATGCACCTTACCGCTGACCGCCCTGTCCAGCGAGGCCAAGACATTGCCTTCCACATGCCGGTAGAGAGCCGGAATAGCCTTCCGTGAGAAAAAGTGGCGTTTGGGAACCTGCCACTGAGGAACCGCACATTGCACAAACTCACGGAAGGGGGCCGAGTCTACCAACTGAAAAGGCAGCAGTTGAAGCGCTAGCAATTTAGCCAAGCTAGCATTCAACCGCTGGGCATGTGGATGGCTGGGAGTGAACTTCTTTCGACGGTCCAGCAGCTGGGGCAGGGAAATTTGCCTGCTAGAATCGGACGTCGGTGTACTGCTAGCAGAGTGGCCGCAAGTACTTGGCTGTGACACACCTAATTCTACACCTTCATTCCTCTCAGTGCATGTTTCAGAGAGGACTGAAGTTATAGTGGGGTTGGAGATCCCAGCTGATGCGGTGCAAGGAGAGGTCCGCTTTGTTCTTTGGTGTGGGTCTTTGAGGTAGGCTTGCCAAGGAGCTGCATGGCAGGTCAACATATGTCTGGTCAGGCATGTGGTACCCAAGCGGCTGATGTTTTGGCCACGCGATATACGCTTGAGACATATGTTGCAAACAGCAGCTGTGCGATCTGATGCACTAGCCTCAAAAAAGGCCCACACCAAGGAACTTTTTGAATGACGGGCAGAGGCTGCGCCCTGCACAGGCGGAGCTCTGCGGTGTGATTCCGTCGGTGTACTGCCCTTACGCTGGCCACCAAAGGGCATCCTGCCTCGTTGGAGATGTGCCTCCTCCTCATCCTCCTCCTCCTCCTCTCTCCTATTAGGCACCCACGTGGAGTCAGTGACCTCATCATCCCCTCCCTCCTCATCACTGGAGCCAATCTGGCAGTATGCTGCAGCTGCTGGAACATGACTGCCAGATTGGTGTCCTTCTTGAGCATCCCCTCTGTCTGCTCTCACGCTACTGCCTTCCTGTAGCTGGGTTTCATCATCAGACCCTTCGAAACGCTGGGCATCCTCCTGGAGCATGTACCCAACACTGTGCTCAAACAGTTCGGGGGACTCCTCAGGAGGAGGACATGGTGGGTCTAGGGAAGGAGTGACTGATGATGAGTCTGACATTGATACCAGGGAAGAGGACGCTTTGGCAGCTGCTTTGCCAGTACCCTGAGCCTGGGTGAGAGAGGATGAGGAGGAGGAGGAGGGCTTGGTCATCCACTCTACCAAGTCTTCGGCATGATGTGGCTCAACATGTCCAGCTGCCGAAAAGAAGGACAAGCGTGTCCCATGGCCATGTGCTGATGACAATGCACCGCGTCCACGACCAGCACTGTTGCCCCCAGACACAGAGCCTGCTTGCCCTCTTTTATTGCCTCCTGACTGTCTGCCTCTCCTTGTTTGCCTTCCAGACATTCTAATAGATGGCCTGCAGGGAGATGGGAAAAAAGCAATAAGGGCTACCTTCAGGTGTCCTTCTCTGTCCCTTTACTTAAGGATTTCTAAATATGGTTGAGGATTATTGCTTTTGCACAGAATAGCACAACGACAATTTCCCTGACTGTCCAAAAAACAAGGATTTCAAAGATGGTTGATGAGGAATGCTTTAGCACACTATAGCACAAGGAGAATTCCCCTCACTTTCCTTCTTTGTCCCTAGAAACAAGGACTGGCACAGTGAAAGAAACTGACACTCTCCCTACCTAGAGTTTTCTGTCCCTAGAAAAAATGTTTTTTTAAAGCACACTATAGCACAAGGAGAATTCCCCTCACTTTCCTTCTTTGTCCCTAGAAACAAGGACTCGCACAGTGAAAGAAACTGACACTCTCCCTACCTAGAGTTTTCTGTCCCTAGAAAAAATGTTTTTTTAAAGCACACTATAGCACAAGGAGAATTCCCCTCACTTTCCTTCTTTGTCCCTAGAAACAAGGACTGGCACAGTGAAAGAAACTGACACTCTCCCTACCTAGAGTTTTCTGTCCCTAGAAAAAATGTTTTTTTAAAGCACACTATAGCACAAGGAGAATTCCCCTCACTTTCCTTCTTTGTCCCTAGAAACAAGGACTGGCACAGTGAAAGAAACTGACACTCTCCCTACCTAGAGTTTTCTGTCCCTAGAAAAAATGTTTTTTTAAAGCACACTATAGCACAAGGAGAATTCCCCTCACTTTCCTTCTTTTGTCCCTAGAAACAAGGACTCGCACAGTGAAAGAAACTGACACTCTCCCTACCTAGAGTTTTCTGTCCCTAGAAAAAATGTTTTTTTAAAGCACACTATAGCACAAGGAGAATTCCCCTCACTTTCCTTCTTTGTCCCTAGAAACAAGGACTCGCACAGTAAAACACACTGACACTCTCCCTACCTATCCTTCTCTTTCCCTAAACTAAAGGAATCCAGGTTAAGCAAGAAAGAAATAAATGTCACTGTCCCTGCCTATGCTTGTCTTTCCCTGCTCCGGAACACACTACACTAGGCCGCCGTGCTGGCAGCCTTTTATAGTGTGGGGCGTGTACTAAACACCCTCAGCAATAATTGGCCACAGGCATCCTGCCTGTGGCCAATCATTGCTCTCCTCGCTGCCGGCGCTGTGATTGGCCAAGCATGCGGGGTCACAGTGCATGCTTGGCCAATCACAGCGCCTGGATGACACTGCGATGGCGTAGTGCATTGTGGGCCGTTCGCGTCACTCGAATTTGGCGCGAACGGCCCAAATCGTTCGATCTTCGTCGAACGATCGAACAGCCGATGTTCGAGTCGAACGTATGTTCGACTCGAACACGAAGCTCATCCCTACTGATGTACTGTGAATCATCACTGATGTACTATGGGCCATCACTGGTGTACTATGGATCATCACTGGTGTACTATGGATCATCACTGATGTACTATGGACCATCCCTGATGTACTGTGGATCATCACTGATGTACTGTGGATCATCACTGATGTACTATGGATCATCACTGATGTAGTATGGATCATCACTGATGTACTATGGACCATCCCTGATGTATTATGGACCATCCCTGATGTACTGAGGATCATCACTGATGTACTGAGGATCATCACTGATGTACTATAAATTATCTCTGATGTACTATGGGCCATCACTGGTGTACTATGGATCATCACTGATGTACTATGGATCATCACTGATGTACTATGGATCATCACTGATGTACTATGAGCCATCACTGATGTACTATGAGCCATCACTGATGTACTATGGGCCATCACTGATGTACTGTGGATCATCACTGATGTACTATGGATCATCACTGATGTACTGTGGATCATCACTGATGTACTGTGGATCATCACTGGTGTACTATAGATCATCACTGGTGTACTATAGATCATCACTGATGTACTATGGGCCATCACTGGTGTACTATGGATCATCACTGATGTACTATGGATCATCACTGATGTACTATGGATCATCACTGATGTACTGTGGACATCCCTGATGTACTATGGGCCATCACTGGTGTACTATGGGCCATCACTGGTGTACTATGGATCATCACTGATGTACTATGGACCATCACTGATGTACATTGGATCATCACTGATGTACTGTGGATCATCACTGATGTACTGTGGATCATCACTGATGTACTATGGATCATCACTGATGTACTGTGTATCATCACTGATGTACTATGGATCATCATTGATGTACTATGGATCATCACTGATGTACTGAGGATCATCACTGATGTACTATGGATCATCACTAATGTACTGTAGATCATCACTGATGTACTATAGATCATCACTGATGTACTGAGGATCATCACTGATGTACTGTGGATCATCACTGATGTACTGTGGATCATCACTGATGTACTGAGGATCATCACTGATGTACTGTGGATCATCACTGATGTACTGTGGATCATCACTGATGTACTATGGGCCATCACTGGTGTATTATGGATCATCACTGATGTACTGTGGATCATCACTGATGTACTATAGATCATCACTGATGTACTATGGATCATCACTGATGTACTATGAGCCATCACTGATGTACTATGGGCCATCACTGATGTACTGTGGATCATCACTGATGTACTATGGATCATCACTGATGTACTATGGATCATCACTGATGTACTATGGATCATCACTGGTGTACTATGGACCATCCCTGATGTACTATGGACCATCCCTGATGTACTATGGACCATCCCTGATGTACTGTGGACCATCACTGATGTACTGTGGATCATCACTGATGTACTGTGGATCATCACTGATGTACTGTGGATCATCACTGGTGTACTATAGATCATCACTGGTGTACTATAGATCATCACTGATGTACTATGGGCCATCACTGGTGTACTATGGATCATCACTGATGTCTTGTGGGCCATCACTGGTGTACTATGGGCCATCACTGATGTACTTTGAGCCATCACTGATGTACTATGGATCATCACTGATGTACAGTGGATCATCACTGATGTACTATAGATCATCACTGATGTACTGTGGATCATCACTGATGTACTATAGATCATCACTGATGTACTATGGACCATCACTGATGTACTATGGATCATCACTGATGTACTGTGGATTATCACTGGTGTACTGTGGATCATCACTGATGTACTATAGATCATCACTGATGTACTGTGGATCATCACTGATGTACTATAGATCATCACTGATGTACTATGGGCCATCACTGGTGTACTATGGGCCATCATTGGTGTACTATGGACCATCACTGATGTACTATGGACCATCACTGATGTACTGTGGATCATCACTGATGTACTATAGATCATCACTGATGTACTGTGGATCATCACTGATGTACTGTGGATCATCACTGATGTACTATAGATCATCACTGATGTACTAAGGATCATCACTGATGTACTGTGGATCATCACTGATGTACTGTGGATCATCACTGATGTACTGTGGATCATCACTGGTGTACTGTGGATCATCACTGATGTACTGTGGGCCATTACTGGTGTACTGTGGGCCATCACTGATGTACTATGAGCCATCACTGATGTACTATGGATCATCACTGATGTACAGTGGACCATCACTGTTGTACCGTGTATCATCACTGATGTTCTGAGGATCATCACTGATGTACTATGGGCCATCACTGGTGTACTATGGATCATCACTGATGTACTATGGACCATCCCTGATGTACTATGGACCATCCCTGATGTACTGTGGCCCATCACTAATGTACTGTGGATCATCACTGATGTACTGTGGTGCATCACTGATGTACTGTGGATCATCACTGGTGTACTATAGATCATCATTGGTGTACTATATATCATCACTGATGTACTATGGGCCATCACTGGTGTACTATGGATCATCACTGATGTACTATGGATCATCACTGATGTACTATGGATCATCACTGATGTACTGTGGACATCCCTGATGTACTATGGGCCATCACTGGTGTACTATGGGCCATCACTGGTGTACTATGGATCATCACTGATGTACTATGGACCATCACTGATGTACATTGGATCATCACTGATGTACTGTGGATCATCACTGATGTACTGTGGATCATCACTGATGTACTATGGATCATCACTGATGTACTGTGTATCATCACTGATGTACTATGGATCATCATTGATGTACTGTGGATCATCACTGATGTACTGAGGATCATCACTGATGTACTATGGATCATCACTGATGTACTGAGGATCATCACTGATGTACTATGGATCATCACTAATGTACTGTAGATCATCACTGATGTACTATAGATCATCACTGATGTACTGAGGATCATCACTGATGTACTGTGGATCATCACTGATGTACTGTGGATCATCACTGATGTACTGAGGATCATCACTGATGTACTGTGGATCATCACTGATGTACTGTGGATCATCACTGATGTACTATGGGCCATCACTGGTGTATTATGGATCATCACTGATGTACTGTGGATCATCACTGATGTACTATAGATCATCACTGATGTACTATGGATCATCACTGATGTACTATGAGCCATCACTGATGTACTATGAGCCATCACTGATGTACTATGGGCCATCACTGATGTACTGTGGATCATCACTGATGTACTATGGATCATCACTGATGTACTATGGATCATCACTGATGTACTATGGATCATCACTGGTGTACTATGGACCATCCCTGATGTACTATGGACCATCCCTGATGTACTATGGACCATCCCTGATGTACTGTGGACCATCACTGATGTACTGTGGATCATCACTGATGTACTGTGGATCATCACTGATGTACTGTGGATCATCACTGGTGTACTATAGATCATCACTGGTGTACTATAGATCATCACTGATGTACTATGGGCCATCACTGGTGTACTTTGGATCATCACTGATGTACTGTGGGCCATCACTGGTGTACTATGGGCCATCACTGATGTACTATGAGCCATCACTGATGTACTATGGATCATCACTGATGTACAGTGGATCATCACTGATGTACTATAGATCATCACTGATGTACTGTGGATCATCACTGATGTACTATAGATCATCACTGATGTACTATGGACCATCACTGATGTACTATGGATCATCACTGATGTACTGTGGATCATCACTGGTGTACTGTGGATCATCACTGATGTACTATAGATCATCACTGATGTACTGTGGATCATCACTGATGTACTATAGATCATCACTGATGTACTATGGGCCATCACTGGTGTACTATGGGCCATCATTGGTGTACTATGGACCATCACTGATGTACTATGGACCATCACTGATGTACTGTGGATCATCACTGATGTACTATAGATCATCACTGATGTACTGTGGATCATCACTGATGTACTGTGGATCATCACTGATGTACTATAGATCATCACTGATGTACTAAGGATCATCACTGATGTACTGTGGATCATCACTGATGTACTGTGGATCATCACTGATGTACTGTGGATCATCACTGGTGTACTGTGGATCATCACTGATGTACTGTGGGCCATCACTGGTGTACTGTGGGCCATCACTGATGTACTATGAGCCATCACTGATGTACTATGGATCATCACTGATGTACAGTGGACCATCACTGTTGTACCGTGTATCATCACTGATGTTCTGAGGATCATCACTGATGTACTATGGGCCATCACTGGTGTACTATGGATCATCACTGATGTACTATGGATCATCACTGATGTACTGTGTATCATCACTGATGTACTGTGGATCATCAGTGATGTACTGTGGATCATCACTGATGTACTGAGGATCATCACTGATGTACTGTGGATCATCACTGATGTACTGAGGATCATCACTGATGTACTGTGGATCATCACTGATGTACTATATATCATCGCTGATGTACTGAGGATCATCACTGATGTACTGAGGATCATCACTGATGTACTGTGGATCATCACTGATGTACTGAGGATCATCACTGATGTACTGTGGATCATCACTGATGTACTGAGGATCATCACTGATGTACTGTGGATCATCACTGATGTACTATGGGCCATCACTGGTGTACTATGGGCCATCACTGGTGTACTATGGATCATCACTGATGTACTGTGGATCATCACTGATGTACTATGGACCATCATTGGTGTACTATGGATCATCACTGCTGTACTATGGATCATCACTGGTGTACTATGGATCATCCCTGATATACTATGGACCATCCCTGATGTACTATGGACCATCCCTGATGTACTGTGGATCATCACTGGTGTACTGTGGATCATCACTGATGTACTATAGATCATCACTGATGTACTGTGGATCATCACTGATGTACTATAGATCATCACTGATGTACTATGGGCCATCACTGGTGTACTATGGGCCATCACTGATGTACTATGGACCATCACTGATGTACTGTGGATCATCACTGATGTACTATAGATCATCACTGATGTACTATGGATCATCATTGGTGTACTATGTATCATCACTGATGTACTATGGATCATCACTGATGTACTGTGGATCATCACTGATGTACTGTGGATCATCACTGATGTACTATGGGCCATCACAGGTGTACTATGGATCATCACAGGTGTACTATGGACCATCCCTGATGTACTGTGGATCATCACTGATGTACTATGGACCATCCCTGATGTACTGTGGATTATCACTGATGTACTGTGGATCATCACTAATGTACTGTGGATCATCACTGATGTACTATATATCATCACTGATGTACTGAGGATCATCACAGATGTACCGTGGATCATCACTGATGTACCGTGGATCATCACTGATGTACTGAGGATCATCACTGATGTACTGTGGATCATCACTGATGTACTGTGGATCATCACTGATGTACTGTGGATCATCACTGATGTACTATGAGTTATCACTGATGTACTATGGATCATCACTGGTGTACTATGGATCATCACTGATGTACTATGGATCATCACTGATGTACTGTGGATCATCACTGATGTACTGTGGATCATCACTGATGTACTATGGGCCATCACAGGTGTACTATGGATCATCACAGGTGTACTATGGATCATCACTGATGTACTATGGATCATCACTGATGTACTATGGACAATCCCTGATGTACTGTGGATCATCACTGATGTACTGTGGACCATCACTGATGTACTGTGGATCATCACTGATGTACTATATATCATCACTGATGTACTGTGGATCATCACTGATGTACTATAGATCATCACTGGTGTACTGTGAATCATCACTGATGTACTATGGATCATCACTGATGTATTGTGGATCATCACTGGTGTACTGTGGATCATCACTGGTGTACTGTGGATCATCACTGGTGTACTGTGGTTTATCACTGGTGTACTATGGATCATCACTGATCTACTATGGATCATCACTGATGTACTGTGGATCATCACTGGTGTACTGTGGATCATCACTGATGTACTATGGATCATCACTGATGTACTGTGGATCATCACTGGTGTACTATGGATCATCACTGATGTACGTTGGATCATCACTGATGTACTATGGGCCATCACTGGTGTACTATGGATCATCACTGATGTACTATGGATCATCACTGATGTACTTTGGACCATCCCTGATTTACTATGGACCATCCCTGATGTACTATGGACTATCCCTGATGTACTGTGGATCATCACTGATGTACTATGGACCATCACTGGTGTACTATGGATCATCACTGATGTACTATGAGCCATCACTGATGTACTATGGATCATCACTGATGTACAGTGGATCATCACTGATGTACTATAGATCATCACTGATGTACTGTGGATCATCACTGATGTACTATAGATCATCACTGATGTACTATGGACCATCACTGATGTACTATGGATCATCACTGATGTACTGTGGATCATCACTGGTGTACTGTGGATCATCACTGATGTACTGTGGGCCATCACTGGTGTACTATGGGCCATCACTGATGTACTATGAGCCATCACTGATGTACTATGGATCATCACTGATGTACAGTGGATCATCACTGATGTACTATAGATCATCACTGATGTACTGTGGATCATCACTGATGTACTATAAATCATCACTGATGTACTATGGACCATCACTGATGTACTATGGATCATCACTGATGTACTGTGGATCATCACTGGTGTACTGTGGATCATCACTGATGTACTATAGATCATCACTGATGTACTGTGGATCATCACTGATGTACTATAGATCATCACTGATGTACTATGGGCCATCACTGGTGTACTATGGGCCATCACTGGTGTACTATGGACCATCACTGATGTACTATGGACCATCACTGATGTACTGTGGATCATCACTGATGTACTATAGATCATCACTGATGTACTGTGGATCATCACTGATGTACTGTGGATCATCACTGATGTACTATAGATCATCACTGATGTACTAAGGATCATCACTGATGTACTGTGGATCATCACTGATGTACTGTGGATCATCACTGATGTACTGTGGATCATCACTGGTGTACTATGGATCGTCACTGATGTACTGTGGGCCATCACTGGTGTACTATGGGCCATCACTGATGTACTATGAGCCATCACTGATGTACTATGGATCATCACTGATGTACAGTGGACCATCACTGTTGTACCGTGGATCATCACTGATGTTCTGAGGATCATCACTGATGTACTGTGGATCATCACTGATGTACTATGGATCATCACTGATGTACTGTGTATCATCACTGATGTACTGTGGATCATCACTGATGTACTGTGGATCATCACTGATGTACTATGGACCATCATTGGTGTACTATGGATCATCACTGCTGTACTATGGATCATCACTGGTGTACTATGGATCATCCCTGATATACTATGGACCATCCCTGATGTACTATGGACCATCCCTGATGTACTGTGGATCATCACTGGTGTACTGTGGATCATCACTGATGTACTGTGGATCATCACTGATGTACTATAGATCATCACTGATGTACTGTGGACCATCCCTGATGTACTGTGGATCATCACTGATGTACTGTGGGTCATCACTGATGTACTGTGGATCATCACTGATGTACTGTGGATCATCATTGATGTACCGTGGATCATCACTGATGTACTGAGGATCATCACTGATGTACTGTGGATCATCACTGATGTACTATGGGCCATCCCTGATGTACTATGGACCATCCCTGATGTACTGTGGATAATCACTGATGTACTGTGGACCATCCCTGATGTACTGTGGATCATCACTGATGTACTGTGGATCATCACTGATGTACTGTGGATCATCATTGATGTACCGTGGATCATCACTGATGTACTGAGGATCATCACTGATGTACTGTGGATCATCACTGATGTACTGTGGATCATCACTAATGTACTATGGGCCATCCCTGATGTACTATGGGCCATCCCTGATGTACTATGGACCATCCCTGATGTACTGTGGATAATCACTGATGTTCTATGGATCATCACTGGTGTACTATGGATCATCACTGATGTACTATGGATCATCACTGATGTACTATGAGCCATCACTGATGTACTATGGATCATCACTGGTGTACTATGGATCATCACTGATGTACTGTGGACCATCCCTGATGTACTGTGGATCATCACTGATGTACTGTGGATCATCACTGATGTACTGTGGATCATCATTGATGTACCGTGGATCATCACTGATGTACTGAGGATCATCACTGATGTACTGTGGATCATCACTGATGTACTATGGGCCATCCCTGATGTACTATGGACCATCCCTGATGTACTGTGGATAATCACTGATGTACTGTGGACCATCCCTGATGTACTGTGGATCATCACTGATGTACTGTGGATCATCACTGATGTACTGTGGATCATCATTGATGTACCGTGGATCATCACTGATGTACTGAGGATCATCACTGATGTACTGTGGATCATCACTGATGTACTGTGGATCATCACTGATGTACTATGGGCCATCCCTGATGTACTATGGACCATCCCTGATATGCTGTGGATAATCACTGATGTACTGTGGATCATCACTGATGTACTATAGATCATCACTGATGTACTGTGGATCATCACTGATGTACTGTGGATCATCACTGATGTACTATAGATCATCACTGATGTACTGTGGATCATCACTGATGTACTATAGATCACCACTGATGTACTATGAGCCATCACTGGTATACTATGGATCATCACTGATGTACTATGGATCATCACTGATGTACTATAGATCATCACTGATGTACTGTGGATCATCACTGATGTACTGTGAATCATCACTGATGTACTATGGGCCATCACTGGTGTACTATGGATCATCACTGGTGTACTATGGGTCATCACTGATGTACTATGGACCATCCCTGATGTACTGTGGATCATCACTGATGTACTGTGGATCATCACTGATGTACTATGGATCATCACTGATGTACTATGGATCATCACTGATGTACTATGGACCATCCCTGATGTATTATGGACCATCCCTGGTGTACTGAGGATCATCACTGATGTACTATGGACCATCCCTGATGTATTATGGACCATCCCTGGTGTACTGAGGATCATCACTGATGCACTGAGGATCATCACTGATGTACTATAAATTATCACTGATGTACTATGGGCCATCACTGGTGTACTATGGATCATCACTGATGTACTATGGATCATCACTGATGTACTATAGATCATCACTGATGTACTATGAGCCATCACTGATGTACTATGAGCCATCACTGATGTACTATGAGCCATCACTGATGTACTATGGGCCATCACTGATGTACTGTGGATCATCACTGGTGCACTATGTATCATCATTGATGTACTATGGATCATCACTGATGTACTGTGGATCATCACTGATGTACTGTGGATCATCACTGGTGTACTGTGGATCATCACTGGTGTACTGTGGATCATCACTGATGTACTATGGATCATCACTGATGTACTGTGGATCATCACTGGTGTACTGTGGATCATCACTGGTGTACTATGGATCATCACTGATGTACGTTGGATCATCACTGGTGTACTATGGATCATCACTGATGTACTATGGATCATCACTGATGTACTATGGACCATCCCTGATTTACTATGGACTATCCCTGATGTACTGTGGATCATCACTGATGTACTATGGACCATCACTGGTGTACTATGGATCATCACTGATGTACTATGGATCATCCCTGAAGTACCGTGGATCATCACTGATGTACTATGGATCATCACTGATGTACTGTGTATCATCACTGATGTACTGTGGATCATCAGTGATGTACTGTGGATCATCACTGATGTACTGAGGATCATCACTGATGTACTGTGGATCATCACTGATGTACTGAGGATCATCACTGATGTACTGTGGATCATCACTGATGTACTATATATCATCGCTGATGTACTGAGGATCATCACTGATGTACTGAGGATCATCACTGATGTACTGTGGATCATCACTGATGTACTGAGGATCATCACTGATGTACTGTGGATCATCACTGATGTACTGAGGATCATCACTGATGTACTGTGGATCATCACTGATGTACTATGGGCCATCACTGGTGTACTATGGGCCATCACTGGTGTACTATGGATCATCACTGATGTACTGTGGATCATCACTGATGTACTATGGACCATCATTGGTGTACTATGGATCATCACTGCTGTACTATGGATCATCACTGGTGTACTATGGATCATCCCTGATATACTATGGACCATCCCTGATGTACTATGGACCATCCCTGATGTACTGTGGATCATCACTGGTGTACTGTGGATCATCACTGATGTACTATAGATCATCACTGATGTACTGTGGATCATCACTGATGTACTATAGATCATCACTGATGTACTATGGGCCATCACTGGTGTACTATGGGCCATCACTGATGTACTATGGACCATCACTGATGTACTGTGGATCATCACTGATGTACTATAGATCATCACTGATGTACTATGGATCATCATTGGTGTACTATGTATCATCACTGATGTACTATGGATCATCACTGATGTACTGTGGATCATCACTGATGTACTGTGGATCATCACTGATGTACTATGGGCCATCACAGGTGTACTATGGATCATCACAGGTGTACTATGGACCATCCCTGATGTACTGTGGATCATCACTGATGTACTATGGACCATCCCTGATGTACTGTGGATTATCACTGATGTACTGTGGATCATCACTAATGTACTGTGGATCATCACTGATGTACTATATATCATCACTGATGTACTGAGGATCATCACAGATGTACCGTGGATCATCACTGATGTACCGTGGATCATCACTGATGTACTGAGGATCATCACTGATGTACTGTGGATCATCACTGATGTACTGTGGATCATCACTGATGTACTGTGGATCATCACTGATGTACTATGAGTTATCACTGATGTACTATGGATCATCACTGGTGTACTATGGATCATCACTGATGTACTATGGATCATCACTGATGTACTGTGGATCATCACTGATGTACTGTGGATCATCACTGATGTACTATGGGCCATCACAGGTGTACTATGGATCATCACAGGTGTACTATGGATCATCACTGATGTACTATGGATCATCACTGATGTACTATGGACAATCCCTGATGTACTGTGGATCATCACTGATGTACTGTGGACCATCACTGATGTACTGTGGATCATCACTGATGTACTATATATCATCACTGATGTACTGTGGATCATCACTGATGTACTATAGATCATCACTGGTGTACTGTGAATCATCACTGATGTACTATGGATCATCACTGATGTATTGTGGATCATCACTGGTGTACTGTGGATCATCACTGGTGTACTGTGGATCATCACTGGTGTACTGTGGTTTATCACTGGTGTACTATGGATCATCACTGATCTACTATGGATCATCACTGATGTACTGTGGATCATCACTGGTGTACTGTGGATCATCACTGATGTACTATGGATCATCACTGATGTACTGTGGATCATCACTGGTGTACTATGGATCATCACTGATGTACGTTGGATCATCACTGATGTACTATGGGCCATCACTGGTGTACTATGGATCATCACTGATGTACTATGGATCATCACTGATGTACTTTGGACCATCCCTGATTTACTATGGACCATCCCTGATGTACTATGGACTATCCCTGATGTACTGTGGATCATCACTGATGTACTATGGACCATCACTGGTGTACTATGGATCATCACTGATGTACTATGAGCCATCACTGATGTACTATGGATCATCACTGATGTACAGTGGATCATCACTGATGTACTATAGATCATCACTGATGTACTGTGGATCATCACTGATGTACTATAGATCATCACTGATGTACTATGGACCATCACTGATGTACTATGGATCATCACTGATGTACTGTGGATCATCACTGGTGTACTGTGGATCATCACTGATGTACTGTGGGCCATCACTGGTGTACTATGGGCCATCACTGATGTACTATGAGCCATCACTGATGTACTATGGATCATCACTGATGTACAGTGGATCATCACTGATGTACTATAGATCATCACTGATGTACTGTGGATCATCACTGATGTACTATAAATCATCACTGATGTACTATGGACCATCACTGATGTACTATGGATCATCACTGATGTACTGTGGATCATCACTGGTGTACTGTGGATCATCACTGATGTACTATAGATCATCACTGATGTACTGTGGATCATCACTGATGTACTATAGATCATCACTGATGTACTATGGGCCATCACTGGTGTACTATGGGCCATCACTGGTGTACTATGGACCATCACTGATGTACTATGGACCATCACTGATGTACTGTGGATCATCACTGATGTACTATAGATCATCACTGATGTACTGTGGATCATCACTGATGTACTGTGGATCATCACTGATGTACTATAGATCATCACTGATGTACTAAGGATCATCACTGATGTACTGTGGATCATCACTGATGTACTGTGGATCATCACTGATGTACTGTGGATCATCACTGGTGTACTATGGATCGTCACTGATGTACTGTGGGCCATCACTGGTGTACTATGGGCCATCACTGATGTACTATGAGCCATCACTGATGTACTATGGATCATCACTGATGTACAGTGGACCATCACTGTTGTACCGTGGATCATCACTGATGTTCTGAGGATCATCACTGATGTACTGTGGATCATCACTGATGTACTATGGATCATCACTGATGTACTGTGTATCATCACTGATGTACTGTGGATCATCACTGATGTACTGTGGATCATCACTGATGTACTATGGACCATCATTGGTGTACTATGGATCATCACTGCTGTACTATGGATCATCACTGGTGTACTATGGATCATCCCTGATATACTATGGACCATCCCTGATGTACTATGGACCATCCCTGATGTACTGTGGATCATCACTGGTGTACTGTGGATCATCACTGATGTACTGTGGATCATCACTGATGTACTATAGATCATCACTGATGTACTGTGGACCATCCCTGATGTACTGTGGATCATCACTGATGTACTGTGGGTCATCACTGATGTACTGTGGATCATCACTGATGTACTGTGGATCATCATTGATGTACCGTGGATCATCACTGATGTACTGAGGATCATCACTGATGTACTGTGGATCATCACTGATGTACTATGGGCCATCCCTGATGTACTATGGACCATCCCTGATGTACTGTGGATAATCACTGATGTACTGTGGACCATCCCTGATGTACTGTGGATCATCACTGATGTACTGTGGATCATCACTGATGTACTGTGGATCATCATTGATGTACCGTGGATCATCACTGATGTACTGAGGATCATCACTGATGTACTGTGGATCATCACTGATGTACTGTGGATCATCACTAATGTACTATGGGCCATCCCTGATGTACTATGGGCCATCCCTGATGTACTATGGACCATCCCTGATGTACTGTGGATAATCACTGATGTTCTATGGATCATCACTGGTGTACTATGGATCATCACTGATGTACTATGGATCATCACTGATGTACTATGAGCCATCACTGATGTACTATGGATCATCACTGGTGTACTATGGATCATCACTGATGTACTGTGGACCATCCCTGATGTACTGTGGATCATCACTGATGTACTGTGGATCATCACTGATGTACTGTGGATCATCATTGATGTACCGTGGATCATCACTGATGTACTGAGGATCATCACTGATGTACTGTGGATCATCACTGATGTACTATGGGCCATCCCTGATGTACTATGGACCATCCCTGATGTACTGTGGATAATCACTGATGTACTGTGGACCATCCCTGATGTACTGTGGATCATCACTGATGTACTGTGGATCATCACTGATGTACTGTGGATCATCATTGATGTACCGTGGATCATCACTGATGTACTGAGGATCATCACTGATGTACTGTGGATCATCACTGATGTACTGTGGATCATCACTGATGTACTATGGGCCATCCCTGATGTACTATGGACCATCCCTGATATGCTGTGGATAATCACTGATGTACTGTGGATCATCACTGATGTACTATAGATCATCACTGATGTACTGTGGATCATCACTGATGTACTGTGGATCATCACTGATGTACTATAGATCATCACTGATGTACTGTGGATCATCACTGATGTACTATAGATCACCACTGATGTACTATGAGCCATCACTGGTATACTATGGATCATCACTGATGTACTATGGATCATCACTGATGTACTATAGATCATCACTGATGTACTGTGGATCATCACTGATGTACTGTGAATCATCACTGATGTACTATGGGCCATCACTGGTGTACTATGGATCATCACTGGTGTACTATGGGTCATCACTGATGTACTATGGACCATCCCTGATGTACTGTGGATCATCACTGATGTACTGTGGATCATCACTGATGTACTATGGATCATCACTGATGTACTATGGATCATCACTGATGTACTATGGACCATCCCTGATGTATTATGGACCATCCCTGGTGTACTGAGGATCATCACTGATGTACTATGGACCATCCCTGATGTATTATGGACCATCCCTGGTGTACTGAGGATCATCACTGATGCACTGAGGATCATCACTGATGTACTATAAATTATCACTGATGTACTATGGGCCATCACTGGTGTACTATGGATCATCACTGATGTACTATGGATCATCACTGATGTACTATAGATCATCACTGATGTACTATGAGCCATCACTGATGTACTATGAGCCATCACTGATGTACTATGAGCCATCACTGATGTACTATGGGCCATCACTGATGTACTGTGGATCATCACTGGTGCACTATGTATCATCATTGATGTACTATGGATCATCACTGATGTACTGTGGATCATCACTGATGTACTGTGGATCATCACTGGTGTACTGTGGATCATCACTGGTGTACTGTGGATCATCACTGATGTACTATGGATCATCACTGATGTACTGTGGATCATCACTGGTGTACTGTGGATCATCACTGGTGTACTATGGATCATCACTGATGTACGTTGGATCATCACTGGTGTACTATGGATCATCACTGATGTACTATGGATCATCACTGATGTACTATGGACCATCCCTGATTTACTATGGACTATCCCTGATGTACTGTGGATCATCACTGATGTACTATGGACCATCACTGGTGTACTATGGATCATCACTGATGTACTATGGATCATCCCTGAAGTACCGTGGATCATCACTGATGTTCTATGGATCATCACTGGTGTACTATGGATCATCACTGATGTACTATGGATCATCACTGATGTACTATGAGCCATCACTGATGTACTATGGATCATCACTGGTGTACTATGGATCATCACTGATGTACTGTGGACCATCCCTGATGTACTGTGGATCATCACTGATGTACTGTGGATCATCACTGATGTACTGTGGATCATCATTGATGTACCGTGGATCATCACTGATGTACTGAGGATCATCACTGATGTACTGTGGATCATCACTGATGTACTGTGGATCATCACTGATGTACTATGGGCCATCCCTGATGTACTATGGACCATCCCTGATGTACTGTGGATAATCACTGATGTACTGTGGATCATCACTGATGTACTATAGATCATCACTGATGTACTGTGGATCATCACTGATGTACTGTGGATCATCACTGATGTACTATAGATCATCACTGATGTACTGTGGATCATCACTGATGTACTATAGATCACCACTGATGTACTATGGGCCATCACTGGTGTACTATGGATCATCACTGATGTACTATGGATCATCACTGATGTACTATAGATCATCACTGATGTACTGTGGATCATCACTGATGTACTGTGAATCATCACTGATGTACTATGGGCCATCACTGGTGTACTATGGATCATCACTGGTGTACTATGGATCATCACTGATGTACTATGGACCATCCCTGATGTACTGTGGATCATCACTGATGTACTGTGGATCATCACTGATGTACTATGGATCATCACTGATGTACTATGGATCATCACTGATGTACTATGGACCATCCCTGATGTATTATGGACCATCCCTGGTGTACTGAGGATCATCACTGATGTACTATGGACCATCCCTGATGTATTATGGACCATCCCTGGTGTACTGAGGATCATCACTGATGTACTGAGGATCATCACTGATGTACTATAAATTATCACTGATGTACTATGGGCCATCACTGGTGTACTATGGATCATCACTGATGTACTATGGATCATCACTGATGTACGTTGGATCATCACTGGTGTACTATGGATCATCACTGCTGTACTATGGATCATCCCTGATGTACTATGGACCATCCCTGATGTACTATGGACCATCCCTGATGTACTGTGGATCATCACTGGTGTACTGTGGATCATCACTGATGTACTATAGATCATCACTGATGTACTGTGGATCATCACTGATGTACTATAGATCATCACTGATGTACTATGGGCCATCACTGGTGTACTATGGGCCATCACTGATGTACTATGGACCATCACTGATGTACTATGGACCATCACTGATGTACTGTGGATCATCACTGATGTACTATAGATCATCACTGATGTACTATGGACCATCACTGATGTACTATGGATCATCACTGGTGTACTATGTATCATCACTGATGTACTATGTATCATCACTGATGTACTGTGGATCATCACTGATGTACTGTGGATCATCACTGATGTACTATGGGCCATCACAGGTGTACTATGGATCATCACAGGTGTACTATGGATCATCACTGATGTACTATAGATCATCACTGATGTACTATGGACCAACACTGATGTACTATAGATCATCACTGATGTACTGTGAATCATCACTGATGTACTGTGGATTATCACTGATGTACTGTGGATCATCACTGGTGTACTATAGATCATCACTGATGTACTATGGGTCATCACTGATGTACTATGGATCATCACTGATGTACTATGGATCATCACTGATGTACTATAGATCATCACTGATGTACTGTGGATCATCACTGATGTACCGTGGATCATCACTGATGTACTGAGGATCATCACTGATGTACCGTGGATCATCACTGATGTACTGAGGATCATCACTGATGTACCGTGGATCATCACTGATGTACTGATGATCATCACTGATGTACTGTGGATCATCACTGATGTACTGTGGATCATCACTGATGTACTGTGGATCATCACTGATGTACTATGAGTTATCACTGATGTACTATGGATCATCACTGGTGTACTATGTATCATCACTGATGTACTATGGATCATCACTGATGTACTGTGGACCATCACTGATGTACTGTGGATCATCACTGATGTACTATAGATCATCACTGATGTACTGTGGATCATCACTGATGTACTATAGATCATCACTGGTGTACTGTGAATCATCACTGGTGTACTATGGATCATCACTTATGTACTGTGGATCATCACTGGTGTACTGTGGATCATCACTGGTGTACTATGGATCATCACTGATGTACTGTGGATCATCACTGGTGTACTGTGGATCATCACTGGTGTACTATGGATCATCACTGATGTACTGTGGATCATCACTGGTGTACTGTGGATCATCACTGGTGTACTGTGGATCATCACTGGTGTACTGTGGTTTATCACTGGTGTACTATGGATCATCACTGATGTACTATGGATCATCACTGATGTACTGTGGATCATCACTGGTGTACTGTAGATCATAACTGGTGTACTGTGGATCATCACTGATGTACTATGGATCATCACTGATGTACTGTGGATCATCACTGGTGTACTGTGGATCATCACTGGTGTACTATGGATCATCACTGATGTACGTTGGATCATCACTGGTGTACTATGGATCATCACTGATGTACTATGGATCATCACTGATGTACTATGGACCATCCCTGATTTACTATGGACCATCCCTGATGTACTATGGACTATCCCTGATGTACTGTGGATCATCACTGATGTACTATGGACCATCACTGGTGTACTATGGATCATCACTGATGTACTATGGATCATCACTGATGTACTATGGATCATCCCTGATGCACCGTGGATCATCACTGATGTTCTATGGATCATCACTGGTGTACTATGGATCATCACTGATGTACTATGGATCATCACTGATGTACTATGAGCCATCACTGATGTACTATGGATCATCACTGGTGTACTATGGATCATCACTGATGTACTGTGGACCATCCCTGATGTACTGTGGATCATCACTGATGTACTGTGGATCATCACTGATGTACTGTGGATCATCACTGATGTACTGTGGATCATCACTGATGTACTATGGGCCATCACAGGTGTACTATGGATCATCACTGATGTACTATAGATCATCACTGATGTACTATGGACCATCACTGATGTACTATGGATCATCACTGATGTACTGTGGATCATCACTGATGTACTGTGGATCATCACTGATGTACTGTGGATCATCACTGGTGTACTATAGATCATCACTGATGTACTATGGGTCATTACTGATGTACTATGGATCATCACTGATGTACTATGGATCATCACTGATGTACTATGGATCATCACTGATGTACTATGGATCATCACTGATGTACTATGGATTATCACTGATGTACTATAGATCATGACTGATGTACTGTGGATCATCACTGATGTACCGTGGATCATCACTGATGTACTGAGGATCATCACTGATGTACCGTGGATCATCACTGATGTACTGAGGATCATCACTGATGTACCGTGGATCATCACTGATGTACTGTGGATCATCACTGATGTACTGTGGATCATCACTGATGTACTGTGGATCATCACTGATGTACTATGAGTTATCACTGATGTACTATGGATCATCACTGATGCACTATGGATCATCACTGATGTACTATGGATTATCACTGATGTACTATAGATCATCACTGATGTACTGTGGATCATCACTGATGTACCGTGGATCATCACTGATGTACTGAGGATCATCACTGATGTACCGTGGATCATCACTGATGTACTGAGGATCATCACTGATGTACCGTGGATCATCACTGATGTACTGAGGATCATCACTGATGTACTGTGGATCATCACTGATGTACTGTGGATCATCACTGATGTACTCTGGATCATCACTGATGTACTATGAGTTATCACTGATGTACTATGGATCATCACTGGTGTACTATGTATCATCACTGATGTAGTATGGATCATCACTGATGTACTGTGGATCATCACTGATGTACTGTGGATCATCACTGATGTACTATGGGCCATCACAGGTGTACTATGGATCATCACAGGTGTACTATGGATCATCACTGATGTACTATGGATCATCACTGATGTACTATGGACCATCCCTGATGTACTGTGGATCATCACTGATGTACTGTGGACCATCACTGATGTACTGTGGATCATCACTGATGTACTATAGATCATCACTGATGTACTGTGGATCATCACTGATGTACTATAGATCATCACTGGTGTACTATGGATCATCACTGATGTACTGTGGATCATCACTGGTGTACTGTGGATCATCACTGGTGTACTGTGGATCATCACTGGTGTACTATGGATCATCACTGATGTACTGTGGATCATCACTGGTGTAATGTGGATCATCACTGGTGTACTGTGGATCATCACTGGTGTACTGTGGTTTATCACTGGTGTACTATGGATCATCACTGATGTACTATGGATCATCACTGATGTACTGTGGAACATCACTGGTGTACTGTGGATCATCACTGGTGTACTGTGGATCATCACTAGGGATGAGCCGAACACCCCCGGGTTCGGTTCGCACCAGAACCTTCGAACGGACCGAAAGTTCGCGCAAATTTTCAAACCCTATTCGTTATAATGGACGCGAACGTTCGAAATCAAAATTGCTAATTACAACGGCCAATATGCATGTTAATGTCATAAAACAGGTTTGGGGACCCGGGTCCTGCCCCAGGGGACATATATCAATGCAAAAAGAAATTTTAAAAACTAAAGTTTTTTCGGGAGCAGTCATTTTAATGATGCATGAAGTGAAAAAAAAAAAAGTGAAATTTTCCTTTAAATATGGTACCTGGGGGGTGTCTAAAGTATGCCTGTGAAGTGGCATGTGTTTCCCGTGTTTAGAACTGTCCTTGCACAAAATGACATTTGTAAAGGAAAAAAAGAAGCCATTTAAAACCACTTGCGGCTTTAATGTCATGTCTTGTCCTGGCCGCCATATGGCTGAAAATCCTTGAGAAAAATGGCATGGCTACCCCATCACCCCCCCCCCACCCCAGCCCCTTTGGGTCTTGTATGGATACTAAGGGGGACCCCGCACCCAAAATAAAACCCTATACCTACAACCCTATATACTCTGAACAGCAGTATATAGGTGGTGCAAACAAGACATGGACTGTAGGTTTGTTCTTAAGTAGAATCTGAACAGGTACATTATGAAGTGTAGCTACATCCCAAAAAAATCAATTTTTAAGCTTTTTGGAGAACATAGGGAGGGGTTATCACCCCTGTAACATTTGCTGTCTTTGCACATCTGTTCAGAACATGTCACCTCACTTTCCGTCCCAATGACAAACGTTTTTGGAAAAGTGGGGTTTTAATTGAAACAAGGATTGGTGATAAAGCATCAGTAGAGAGGAGATACCTTTTTCCCAAATTAAATCTAACAGGATAGAATTTTCCTTCCTAGGGGTAGATTTCCTCTCACTTCCTGTTTTCTCTTGCCGTTTGCAAGTAGGAGTCGTTTGTAAGTTGGATGTTTGAAAGTAGGGGCCTGCCGTATATACTCTGCAGAAATTTGCCCTATTAGATGTTGGTGTAGCCACAAGACTGGTGGGCACAGGAATGGGCCCTGCTGTGAGTTAATAGATCAAGATTTGTACTTGCATGCACCTGTTGAACCGGGCAGAAAAATTGGGCCTTTGGTGGTGGTGGTGGTGGTGGTGGACGGTGTTGCCACAAGACTGTAAGCCCTCACAGTTACTCTTGGTGGGTGCAGGAATGGGCCCTGCTGTGAGTTATTAGATCAAGATTTGTAATTGCATGCACCTGTTGAACAGGGCAGAAAAATTGGGCCTTTGGTGGTGGTGGTGGTGGTGGACGGTGTTGCCACAAGACTGTAGGCCCTCATAGTTACTCTTGGTGGGCGCAGGAATGGGCCCTGCTGTGAACTATTAGATCAAGATTTGTAATTACACGCCCCTGTTAAACAGGGGCTGAAAAATTGTGCCTTAGGCATTGGTGCTGGTGCCACAACACTGCAACCCCTCACAGATACTGTACTTGGAGCACAGCAGTCACACCTGTTGCGAAGCATCTTTTTAAAAAATTGTAATTACACGCCCCTGTTATACAGGGGCTGAAAAATTGTGCCTTAGGCACTGGTGCTGGTGCCACAACACTGCAACCCCTCACAGATACTGTACTCTGAGCACAGCAATGAGACCTGTTGCAAAGCATTGCCTAAAAATTGTAATTACACGCCCCAACAGGGGCTGAAAAATTGTGCCTTAGGCACTGGTGCTGGTGCCACAACACTGCAACCCCTCACAGATACTGTACTCTGAGCACAGCAGTCACACCTGTTGCGAAGCATCTTTTTAAAAAATTGTAATTACACGCCCCTGTTATACAGGGGCTGAAAAATTGTGCCTTAGGCACTGGTGTGGTGGCATGGATCATTGAGGAGGAGGAAGAGGATAGACAGTGAACATAACAGGACAGTCACTCAGCATCAGCATAGGCAGTCTTGAAGGGATGTGACATTATAAATTATTCCGTTATATCCGCTTCAGGTGTCTGGTAGCTGGTGGTGATCCAAGACTGATTCATTTTTATGAAGGTCAGTCGATCAACCGAGTCGGTGGACAGGCGCACCCTATGATCGGTGACAAATCCTCCAGCAGCACTGAATGTGCGTTCGGAAAGAACGCTGGATGCAGGACAGGCCAGTAGCTCAATTGCATACTGTGCAAGCTCTGGCCAGTGATCCATCCTCAGGACCCAGTAAGCCAGAGGATTTTCGGTGGGAAAGGTGTCCAAGTCTGACCTTGCCCCTAGGTATTCCTGCACCATGTATATCAGACGCTGGCGATGGTTGCTGGAACCGATCATACCTTGGGGCTGCGGACTAAAAAATTGTCTGAACGCATCGGTCAGACGTCCACCTTCCCCACCGCTCCTTCTGCTACTGACCGAAGCCTCAGCAACTCGTCGTCCAGGACCAGGAGTTTGTAACCTCCCAGTTTCTGGGAACGCGTTGCACAGACCTTTCTGCAAGGCCTCCCTGAGATGTCTCATCCTCTGCTCCCTCTGCGACGGCAAGATAAGGTCCGCAACCTTACCCTTGTACCGTGGATCAAGGAGAGTGGCCAGCCAGTAATGGTCACTCTCCTTGATCCGAAGAACACGAGGATCCTTCCGCAGGCTTTGCAGGATCAGGGAGGCCATGCAGCGTAGGTTAGCTGAGGCATTCGGTCCGGAGTCTTCTGGGTCACTGAGGATGACATGATCGCCAGCCACCTCCTCCCAGCCACGTACAAGTCCACTGGTTTGTTGGGACTGTACATCATCCCTAAAAGACTGCTGCTGCTGATGCTGAGTGCCAGGCTCCACCTCCATGCTCACACAATCCTCCTCCTCCTCCTCCTCTTCCTGTGTGATGGGTGGGACAGAAGGAACATTGTCTGGATAAAGGGGGCCTTGAGAGACAAGGAAGTCCTCCTCTTCCTGCCTCTGTTCTGCCTCAAGTGCCCTGTCCATTATCCCACGCAGCGTATGCTCCAACAGGTGGACAAGAGGTACAGTGTCACTCATGCATGCACTGTCACTGCTCACCATCCTCGTGGCCTCCTCAAATGGTGAGAGGACAGTGCATGCATCCCTGATCATGCTCCACTGGCGTGGGGAAAAAAAGCCAAGCTCCCCTGACCCAGTCCTGGTGCCGTAGTCGCAAAGGTACTCATTGATGGCCCTCTGCTGCGTGTGCAGTCGCTGCAGCATGGCCAACGTTGAGTTCCACCTGGTGGGCATGTCACATATTAGGCGGTTCTTGGGCAGGTTCAGCTCCTTTTGCAGCTCAGTCAGCCGAGCACTGGCATTATAAGATCGGCGGAAATGCACACAGAATTTCCTGGCCTGCCTCAGGACATCCTGTAAGCCTGGGAACCTGCCCAAGAACCGCTGCACCACCAGGTTGAGGACGTGAGCCATACAGGGCACATGGGTGAGCTGCCCCTGTCGCAGGGCGGAGAGGAGGTTGGTGCCATTATCAGAAACGACCATTCCTGGCTTAAGCTGGCGTGGCGTCAACCACCTCTCGGCCTGCCCCTGCAGAGCTGCCAGAACCTCTGGCCCAGTGTGGCTCCTGTCCCCCAAACACACCAGCGCAAGCACGGCATGGCATCTTTTTGCCTGCGTACTCGCGTAGCCCCTTGTACGCCTACGGAGCACCGCTGGTTCCGAGGACAGAGCACTCGAAGAGGACATGGAGGAAGAAGAAGAGGAGGGGGTGGAGGAGAGAGGTGTGTCACAACCAGTAGTAGCATTTTGGAGGCGTGGTGGCGGAACAACCTCCAACACTACTGCACCTTGTCCTGCATCCCTCCCAGCTGCCAATAGAGTGACCCAATGGGCCGTGAAAGAAAGATAACGTCCCTGTCCATGCCTGCTGGACCATGAGTCAGCGGTAATATGCACCTTACCGCTGACCGCCCTGTCCAGCGAGGCATGGACATTGCCTTCCACATGCCAGTAGAGAGACGGAATCGCCTTCCGTGAGAAAAAGTGGCGTTTGGGAACCTGCCACTGAGGAACCGCACATTGAACAAACTCACGGAAGGGGGCCGAGTCTATCAACTGAAAAGGCAGCAGTTGAAGTGCTAGCAATTTAGCCAAGCTAGCATTCAACCGCTGGGCATGTGGATGGCTGGGAGTATACTTCTTTCGACGGTCCAGCAGCTGGGGCAGGGAAATTTGCCTGCTACAATCGGACGTCGGTGTACTGCAAGTACTTGGTTGTGACACACCTAATTCTACACCTTCAGTCCTCTCAGAGCAGCTTTCAGAGAGGACTGAAGATATAGTGGGGATGGAGATCCCAGCTGATGAGGAGCAAGGAGAGGTCCGCTTTGTTCTTTGGTGTGGGTCTTTTATGTGTGCTTGCCAACGAGCTGCATGGCAGGTCGACATATGTCTGCTCATGCTTGTGGTGCCCAAGCGGCTGATGTTTTGGCCACGCGAGATACGCTTGAGACAAATATTGCAAATAGCAGTGGTGCGATCTGATGCACTCGTCTCAAAAAAGGCCCACACCAAAGAACTTTTGTGATAACGTGCAGAGGCAGCGCCCTGCACAGGCGGAGCTCTGCGGTGTGGTACAGTTGCTGTGCTGGCCTCTAGCTGGCCTCCAGGGGGCATCCTGCCTCGTTGGACATGTGACGCTGCATCCTCCTCCTCCTCCTCTCTCCCTTCAGGCACCCACGTGGAGTCAGTGACCTCATCATCCCCTCCCTCTTCACCACTAGAGCAAACCTGGCAGTAAGCTGCAGCTGGTGGAACACTACTGCCAGATTGCTGTCCTTCAGCATCCCCTCTCTCTGCGCGCACACTACTGACTTCCTCAAGCTGGGTATCATCATCCGAGCCTTCGAATCGTTGGGCATCCTCCTGGAGCATGTACCCAACACTGTGCTCAAACAGTTCGGGGGACTCCTCAGGAGGACATGGTGGGTCTAGGGAAGGGGTGGCTGATGATGCCATTGAGTACGCGTTGGCAGCTGCTCTGCCAGTACCCTGAGCCTGGGTGAGAGAGGATGAGGAGGATGAGGAGGGCTTGGTCATCCATTCTACCAAGCCTTCGGCATGATGCGGCTCCACATGTCCAGCTGCCGAAAACAAAGACAAGCGTGTCCCATGGCCACGTGCTGATGACGATGCACGACCACGTCCACGGCCAGCACTGTTGTCTCTAGAAACAGAGCCTGCCTGCCCTGTGTTCTTGCCTCGGCACGCTCTGCCTCTCCTTGGCGGTCTTCCAGCCATTGTAGTCGGTAGTGTATATAGTATAAAAAATAGAACCCCTATGTGTGCTCACAACACACTGTAGGTCCTATGGGTGCTGACACTAACACACTATAGGTACTATGTGTGCTGCTGACAAGAAAATATAGGAGCTCTGTTTGCTGCCACTAACACACTAGAAGTCCTATTGGTGCTTCTGAGATGAAAATATAGGAGCTCTGTGTGATGCCACTAACACACTAGAAGTCCTATGGGTGCTGCTGAGAAGAAAATATAGGAGCTCTGTGTGATGCCACTAACACACTAGAAGTCCTATGGGTGCTGCTGAGAAGAAAATATAGGAGCTCTGTGTGATGCCACTAACACACTAGAAGTCCTATGGGTGCTGCTGAGAAGAAAATATAGGAGCTCTGTTTGCTGCCACTAACACACTAGAAGTCCTATGGGTGCTTCTGAGAAGAAAATATAGGAGCTCTGTGTGATGCCACTAACACACTAGAAGTCCTATGGGTGCTTCTGAGATGAAAATATAGGAACTCTGTGTGATGCCACTAACACATTAGAAGTCCTATGGGTGCTGCTAAGAAGAAAATATAGGAGCTCTGTTTGCTGCCACTAACACACTAGAAGTCCTATGGGTGCTTCTGAGAAGAAAATATAGGAGCTCTGTTTGCTGCCACTAACACACTAGAAGTCCTATGGGTGCTGCTGAGAAGAAAATATAGGAGCTCTGTGTGATGCCACTAACACACTAGAAGTCCTATGGGTGCTTCTGAGATGAAAATATAGGAGCTCTGTGTGATGCCACTAACACACTAGAAGTCCTATGGGTGCTGCTGAGAAGAAAATATAGGAGCTCTGTTTGCTGCCACTAACACACTAGAAGTCCTATGGGTGCTGCTGAGAAGAAAATATAGGAGCTCTGTGTGATGCCACTAACACACTAGAAGTCCTATGGGTGCTTCTGAGATGAAAATATAGGAACTCTGTGTGATGCCACTAACACATTAGAAGTCCTATGGGTGCTGCTAAGAAGAAAATATAGGAGCTCTGTTTGCTGCCACTAACACACTAGAAGTCCTATGGGTGCTTCTGAGAAGAAAATATAGGAGCTCTGTTTGCTGCCACTAACACACTAGAAGTCCTATGGGTGCTTCTGAGAAGAAAATATAGGAGCTCTGTGTGATGCCACTAACACACTAGAAGTCCTATGGGTGCTTCTGAGATGAAAATATAGGAACTCTGTGTGATGCCACTAACACATTAGAAGTCCTATGGGTGCTGCTAAGAAGAAAATATAGGAGCTCTGTTTGCTGCCACTAACACACTAGAAGTCCTATGGGTGCTTCTGAGAAGAAAATATAGGAGCTCTGTTTGCTGCCACTAACACACTAGAAGTCCTATGGGTGCTGCTGAGAAGAAAATATAGGAGCTCTGTGTGATGCCACTAACACACTAGAAGTCCTATGGGTGCTTCTGAGATGAAAATATAGGAGCTCTGTGTGATGCCACTAACACACTAGAAGTCCTATGGGTGCTGCTGAGAAGAAAATATAGGAGCTCTGTTTGCTGCCACTAACACACTAGAAGTCCTATGGGTGCTGCTGAGAAGAAAATATAGGAGCTCTGTGTGATGCCACTAACACACTAGAAGTCCTATGGGTGCTTCTGAGATGAAAATATAGGAGCTCTGTGTGATGCCACTAACACACTAGAAGTCCTATGGGTGCTGCTGAGAAGAAAATATAGGAGCTCTGTGTGATGCCACTAACACACTAGAAGTCCTATGGGTGCTTCTGAGATGAAAATATAGGAGCTCTGTGTGATGCCACTAACACACTAGAAGTCCTATGGGTGCTGCTGAGAAGAAAATATAGGAGCTCTGTTTGCTGCCACTAACACACTAGAAGTCCTATGGGTGCTGCTGAGAAGAAAATATAGGAGCTCTGTGTGATGCCACTAACACACTAGAAGTCCTATGGGTGCTTCTGAGATGAAAATATAGGAACTCTGTGTGATGCCACTAACACATTAGAAGTCCTATGGGTGCTGCTAAGAAGAAAATATAGGAGCTCTGTTTGCTGCCACTAACACACTAGAAGTCCTATGGGTGCTTCTGAGAAGAAAATATAGGAGCTCTGTTTGCTGCCACTAACACACTAGAAGTCCTATGGGTGCTTCTGAGAAGAAAATATAGGAGCTCTGTGTGATGCCACTAACACACTAGAAGTCCTATGGGTGCTTCTGAGATGAAAATATAGGAACTCTGTGTGATGCCACTAACACATTAGAAGTCCTATGGGTGCTGCTAAGAAGAAAATATAGGAGCTCTGTTTGCTGCCACTAACACACTAGAAGTCCTATGGGTGCTTCTGAGAAGAAAATATAGGAGCTCTGTTTGCTGCCACTAACACACTAGAAGTCCTATGGGTGCTGCTGAGAAGAAAATATAGGAGCTCTGTGTGATGCCACTAACACACTAGAAGTCCTATGGGTGCTTCTGAGATGAAAATATAGGAGCTCTGTGTGATGCCACTAACACACTAGAAGTCCTATGGGTGCTGCTGAGAAGAAAATATAGGAGCTCTGTTTGCTGCCACTAACACACTAGAAGTCCTATGGGTGCTGCTGAGAAGAAAATATAGGAGCTCTGTGTGATGCCACTAACACACTAGAAGTCCTATGGGTGCTTCTGAGATGAAAATATAGGAGCTCTGTGTGATGCCACTAACACACTAGAAGTCCTATGGGTGCTGCTGAGAAGAAAATATAGGAGCTCTGTTTGCTGCCACTAACACACTAGAAGTCCTATGGGTGCTGCTGAGAAGAAAATATAGGAGCTCTGTGTGATGCCACTAACACACTAGAAGTCCTATGGGTGCTGCTGAGAAGAAAATATAGGAGCTCTGTTTGCTGCCACTAACACACTAGAAGTCCTATGGGTGCTGCTGAGAAGAAAATATAGGAGCTCTGTGTGATGCCACTAACACACTAGAAGTCCTATGGGTGCTTCTGAGATGAAAATATAGGAGCTCTGTGTGATGCCACTAACACACTAGAAGTCCTATGGGTGCTGCTGAGAAGAAAATATAGGAGCTCTGTTTGCTGCCACTAACACACTAGAAGTCCTATGGGTGCTGCTGAGAAGAAAATATAGGAGCTCTGTGTGATGCCACTAACACACTAGAAGTCCTATGGGTGCTTCTGAGATGAAAATATAGGAGCTCTGTGTGATGCCACTAACACACTAGAAGTCCTATGGGTGCTGCTGAGAAGAAAATATAGGAGCTCTGTGTGATGCCACTAACACACTAGAAGTCCTATGGGTGCTTCTGAGATGAAAATATAGGAACTCTGTGTGATGCCACTAACACACTAGAAGTCCTATGGGTGCTGCTGAGAAGAAAATATAGGAGCTCTGTTTGCTGCCACTAACACACTAGAAGTCCTATGGGTGCTTCTGAGATGAAAATATAGGAGCTCTGTGTGATGCCACTAACACACTAGAAGTCCTATGGGTGCTGCTGAGAAGAAAATATAGGAGCTCTGTGTGATGCCACTAACACACTAGAAGTCCTATGGGTGCTTCTGAGATGAAAATATAGGAACTCTGTGTGATGCCACTAACACATTAGAAGTCCTATGGGTGCTGCTAAGAAGAAAATATAGGAGCTCTGTTTGCTGCCACTAACACACTAGAAGTCCTATGGGTGCTTCTGAGAAGAAAATATAGGAGCTCTGTGTGATGCCACTAACACACTAGAAGTCCTATGGGTGCTTCTGAGATGAAAATATAGGAACTCTGTGTGATGCCACTAACACACTAGAAGTCCTATGGGTGCTGCTGAGAAGAAAATATAGGAGCTCTGTTTGCTGCCACTAACACACTAGAAGTCCTATGGGTGCTTCTGAGATGAAAATATAGGAGCTCTGTGTGATGCCACTAACACACTAGAAGTCCTATGGGTGCTTCTGAGATGGAAATATAGGAGCTCTGTGTGATGCCACTAACACACTAGAAGTCCTATGGGTGCTGCTGAGAAGAAAATATAGGAGCTCTGTGTGATGCCACTAACACACTAGAAGTCCTATGGGTGCTTCTGAGATGAAAATATAGGAACTCTGTGTGATGCCACTAACACACTAGAAGTCCTATGGGTGCTGCTGAGAAGAAAATATAGGAGCTCTGTTTGCTGCCACTAACACACTAGAAGTCCTATGGGTGCTTCTGAGATGAAAATATAGGAGCTCTGTGTGATGCCACTAACACACTAGAAGTCCTATGGGTGCTGCTGAGAAGAAAATATAGGAGCTCTGTGTGATGCCACTAACACACTAGAAGTCCTATGGGTGCTTCTGAGATGAAAATATAGGAACTCTGTGTGATGCCACTAACACATTAGAAGTCCTATGGGTGCTGCTAAGAAGAAAATATAGGAGCTCTGTTTGCTGCCACTAACACACTAGAAGTCCTATGGGTGCTTCTGAGAAGAAAATATAGGAGCTCTGTGTGATGCCACTAACACACTAGAAGTCTATGGGTGCTTCTGAGATGAAAATATAGGAACTCTGTGTGATGCCACTAACACACTAGAAGTCCTATGGGTGCTGCTGAGAAGAAAATATAGGAGCTCTGTTTGCTGCCACTAACACACTAGAAGTCCTATGGGTGCTTCTGAGATGAAAATATAGGAGCTCTGTGTGATGCCACTAACACACTAGAAGTCCTATGGGTGCTTCTGAGATGAAAATATAGGAGCTCTGTGTGATGCCACTAACACACTAGAAGTCCTATGGGTGCTGCTGAGAAGAAAATATAGGAGCTCTGTTTGCTGCCACTAACACACTAGAAGTCCTATGGGTGCTGCTGAGAAGAAAATATAGGAGCTCTGTGTGATGCCACTAACACACTAGAAGTCCTATGGGTGCTGCTGAGAAGAAAATATAGGAGCTCTGTTTGCTGCCACTAACACACTAGAAGTCCTATGGGTGCTTCTAAGAAGAAAATATAGGAGCTCTGTGTGATGCCACTAACACACTAGAAGTCCTATGGGTGCTTCTGAGATGAAAATATAGGAACTCTGTGTGATGCCACTAACACATTAGAAGTCCTATGGGTGCTGCTAAGAAGAAAATATAGGAGCTCTGTTTGCTGCCACTAACACACTAGAAGTCCTATGGGTGCTTCTGAGAAGAAAATATAGGAGCTCTGTTTGCTGCCACTAACACACTAGAAGTCCTATGGGTGCTGCTGAGAAGAAAATATAGGAGCTCTGTGTGATGCCACTAACACACTAGAAGTCCTATGGGTGCTTCTGAGATGAAAATATAGGAGCTCTGTGTGATGCCACTAACACACTAGAAGTCCTATGGGTGCTGCTGAGAAGAAAATATAGGAGCTCTGTTTGCTGCCACTAACACACTAGAAGTCCTATGGGTGCTGCTGAGAAGAAAATATAGGAGCTCTGTGTGATGCCACTAACACACTAGAAGTCCTATGGGTGCTTCTGAGATGAAAATATAGGAGCTCTGTGTGATGCCACTAACACACTAGAAGTCCTATGGGTGCTGCTGAGAAGAAAATATAGGAGCTCTGTTTGCTGCCACTAACACACTAGAAGTCCTATGGGTGCTGCTGAGAAGAAAATATAGGAGCTCTGTGTGATGCCACTAACACACTAGAAGTCCTATGGGTGCTGCTGAGAAGAAAATATAGGAGCTCTGTTTGCTGCCACTAACACACTAGAAGTCCTATGGGTGCTTCTGAGATGAAAATATAGGAGCTCTGTGTGATGCCACTAACACACTAGAAGTCCTATGGGTGCTTCTGAGATGAAAATATAGGAGCTCTGTGTGATGCCACTAACACACTAGAAGTCCTATGGGTGCTGCTGAGAAGAAAATATAGGAGCTCTGTTTGCTGCCACTAACACACTAGAAGTCCTATGGGTGCTGCTGAGAAGAAAATATAGGAGCTCTGTGTGATGCCACTAACACACTAGAAGTCCTATGGGTGCTTCTGAGATGAAAATATAGGAGCTCTGTGTGATGCCACTAACACACTAGAAGTCCTATGGGTGCTGCTGAGAAGAAAATATAGGAGCTCTGTTTGCTGCCACTAACACACTAGAAGTCCTATGGGTGCTGCTGAGAAGAAAATATAGGAGCTCTGTGTGATGCCACTAACACACTAGAAGTCCTATGGGTGCTGCTGAGAAGAAAATATAGGAGCTCTGTTTGCTGCCACTAACACACTAGAAGTCCTATGGGTGCTGCTGAGAAGAAAATATAGGAGCTCTGTGTGATGCCACTAACACACTAGAAGTCCTATGGGTGCTTCTGAGATGAAAATATAGGAGCTCTGTGTGATGCCACTAACACACTAGAAGTCCTATGGGTGCTGCTGAGAAGAAAATATAGGAGCTCTGTTTGCTGCCACTAACACACTAGAAGTCCTATGGGTGCTGCTGAGAAGAAAATATAGGAGCTCTGTGTGATGCCACTAACACACTAGAAGTCCTATGGGTGCTTCTGAGATGAAAATATAGGAGCTCTGTGTGATGCCACTAACACACTAGAAGTCCTATGGGTGCTGCTGAGAAGAAAATATAGGAGCTCTGTTTGCTGCCACTAACACACTAGAAGTCCTATGGGTGCTGCTGAGAAGAAAATATAGGAGCTCTGTGTGATGCCACTAACACACTAGAAGTCCTATGGGTGCTGCTGAGAAGAAAATATAGGAGCTCTGTTTGCTGCCACTAACACACTAGAAGTCCTATGGGTGCTTCTGAGATGAAAATATAGGAGCTCTGTGTGATGCCACTAACACACTAGAAGTCCTATGGGTGCTTCTGAGATGAAAATATAGGAGCTCTGTGTGATGCCACTAACACACTAGAAGTCCTATGGGTGCTGCTGAGAAGAAAATATAGGAGCTCTGTTTGCTGCCACTAACACACTAGAAGTCCTATGGGTGCTGCTGAGAAGAAAATATAGGAGCTCTGTGTGATGCCACTAACACACTAGAAGTCCTATGGGTGCTTCTGAGATGAAAATATAGGAGCTCTGTGTGATGCCACTAACACACTAGAAGTCCTATGGGTGCTGCTGAGAAGAAAATATAGGAGCTCTGTTTGCTGCCACTAACACACTAGAAGTCCTATGGGTGCTGCTGAGAAGAAAATATAGGAGCTCTGTGTGATGCCACTAACACACTAGAAGTCCTATGGGTGCTGCTGAGAAGAAAATATAGGAGCTCTGTTTGCTGCCACTAACACACTAGAAGTCCTATGGGTGCTGCTGAGAAGAAAATATAGGAGCTCTGTGTGATGCCACTAACACACTAGAAGTCCTATGGGTGCTTCTGAGATGAAAATATAGGAGCTCTGTGTGATGCCACTAACACACTAGAAGTCCTATGGGTGCTGCTGAGAAGAAAATATAGGAGCTCTGTTTGCTGCCACTAACACACTAGAAGTCCTATGGGTGCTGCTGAGAAGAAAATATAGGAGCTCTGTGTGATGCCACTAACACACTAGAAGTCCTATGGGTGCTTCTGAGATTAAAATATAGGAGCTCTGTGTGATGCCACTAACACACTAGAAGTCCTATGGGTGCTGCTGAGAAGAAAATATAGGAGCTCTGTGTGATGCCACTAACACACTAGAAGTCCTATGGGTGCTTCTGAGATGAAAATATAGGAACTCTGTGTGATGCCACTAACACACTAGAAGTCCTATGGGTGCTGCTGAGAAGAAAATATAGGAGCTCTGTTTGCTGCCACTAACACACTAGAAGTCCTATGGGTGCTTCTGAGATGAAAATATAGGAGCTCTGTGTGATGCCACTAACACACTAGAAGTCCTATGGGTGCTGCTGAGAAGAAAATATAGGAGCTCTGTGTGATGCCACTAACACACTAGAAGTCCTATGGGTGCTTCTGAGATGAAAATATAGGAACTCTGTGTGATGCCACTAACACATTAGAAGTCCTATGGGTGCTGCTAAGAAGAAAATATAGGAGCTCTGTTTGCTGCCACTAACACACTAGAAGTCCTATGGGTGCTTCTGAGAAGAAAATATAGGAGCTCTGTGTGATGCCACTAACACACTAGAAGTCCTATGGGTGCTTCTGAGATGAAAATATAGGAACTCTGTGTGATGCCACTAACACACTAGAAGTCCTATGGGTGCTGCTGAGAAGAAAATATAGGAGCTCTGTTTGCTGCCACTAACACACTAGAAGTCCTATGGGTGCTTCTGAGATGAAAATATAGGAGCTCTGTGTGATGCCACTAACACACTAGAAGTCCTATGGGTGCTTCTGAGATGGAAATATAGGAGCTCTGTGTGATGCCACTAACACACTAGAAGTCCTATGGGTGCTGCTGAGAAGAAAATATAGGAGCTCTGTGTGATGCCACTAACACACTAGAAGTCCTATGGGTGCTTCTGAGATGAAAATATAGGAACTCTGTGTGATGCCACTAACACACTAGAAGTCCTATGGGTGCTGCTGAGAAGAAAATATAGGAGCTCTGTTTGCTGCCACTAACACACTAGAAGTCCTATGGGTGCTTCTGAGATGAAAATATAGGAGCTCTGTGTGATGCCACTAACACACTAGAAGTCCTATGGGTGCTGCTGAGAAGAAAATATAGGAGCTCTGTGTGATGCCACTAACACACTAGAAGTCCTATGGGTGCTTCTGAGATGAAAATATAGGAACTCTGTGTGATGCCACTAACACATTAGAAGTCCTATGGGTGCTGCTAAGAAGAAAATATAGGAGCTCTGTTTGCTGCCACTAACACACTAGAAGTCCTATGGGTGCTTCTGAGAAGAAAATATAGGAGCTCTGTGTGATGCCACTAACACACTAGAAGTCTATGGGTGCTTCTGAGATGAAAATATAGGAACTCTGTGTGATGCCACTAACACACTAGAAGTCCTATGGGTGCTGCTGAGAAGAAAATATAGGAGCTCTGTTTGCTGCCACTAACACACTAGAAGTCCTATGGGTGCTTCTGAGATGAAAATATAGGAGCTCTGTGTGATGCCACTAACACACTAGAAGTCCTATGGGTGCTTCTGAGATGAAAATATAGGAGCTCTGTGTGATGCCACTAACACACTAGAAGTCCTATGGGTGCTGCTGAGAAGAAAATATAGGAGCTCTGTTTGCTGCCACTAACACACTAGAAGTCCTATGGGTGCTGCTGAGAAGAAAATATAGGAGCTCTGTGTGATGCCACTAACACACTAGAAGTCCTATGGGTGCTGCTGAGAAGAAAATATAGGAGCTCTGTTTGCTGCCACTAACACACTAGAAGTCCTATGGGTGCTTCTAAGAAGAAAATATAGGAGCTCTGTGTGATGCCACTAACACACTAGAAGTCCTATGGGTGCTTCTGAGATGAAAATATAGGAACTCTGTGTGATGCCACTAACACATTAGAAGTCCTATGGGTGCTGCTAAGAAGAAAATATAGGAGCTCTGTTTGCTGCCACTAACACACTAGAAGTCCTATGGGTGCTTCTGAGAAGAAAATATAGGAGCTCTGTTTGCTGCCACTAACACACTAGAAGTCCTATGGGTGCTGCTGAGAAGAAAATATAGGAGCTCTGTGTGATGCCACTAACACACTAGAAGTCCTATGGGTGCTTCTGAGATGAAAATATAGGAGCTCTGTGTGATGCCACTAACACACTAGAAGTCCTATGGGTGCTGCTGA
This sequence comes from Rana muscosa, assembly GCA_029206835.1. Classification (NCBI taxonomy): domain Eukaryota; kingdom Metazoa; phylum Chordata; class Amphibia; order Anura; family Ranidae; genus Rana; species Rana muscosa. The sequence goes on from CM055117.1 coordinate 337,825,418, forward strand.
GAAGAAAATATAGGAGCTCTGTTTGCTGCCACTAACACACTAGAAGTCCTATGGGTGCTGCTGAGAAGAAAATATAGGAGCTCTGTGTGATGCCACTAACACACTAGAAGTCCTATGGGTGCTTCTGAGATGAAAATATAGGAGCTCTGTGTGATGCCACTAACACACTAGAAGTCCTATGGGTGCTGCTGAGAAGAAAATATAGGAGCTCTGTTTGCTGCCACTAACACACTAGAAGTCCTATGGGTGCTGCTGAGAAGAAAATATAGGAGCTCTGTGTGATGCCACTAACACACTAGAAGTCCTATGGGTGCTGCTGAGAAGAAAATATAGGAGCTCTGTTTGCTGCCACTAACACACTAGAAGTCCTATGGGTGCTGCTGAGAAGAAAATATAGGAGCTCTGTGTGATGCCACTAACACACTAGAAGTCCTATGGGTGCTTCTGAGATGAAAATATAGGAGCTCTGTGTGATGCCACTAACACACTAGAAGTCCTATGGGTGCTGCTGAGAAGAAAATATAGGAGCTCTGTTTGCTGCCACTAACACACTAGAAGTCCTATGGGTGCTGCTGAGAAGAAAATATAGGAGCTCTGTGTGATGCCACTAACACACTAGAAGTCCTATGGGTGCTTCTGAGATGAAAATATAGGAGCTCTGTGTGATGCCACTAACACACTAGAAGTCCTATGGGTGCTGCTGAGAAGAAAATATAGGAGCTCTGTGTGATGCCACTAACACACTAGAAGTCCTATGGGTGCTTCTGAGATGAAAATATAGGAACTCTGTGTGATGCCACTAACACACTAGAAGTCCTATGGGTGCTGCTGAGAAGAAAATATAGGAGCTCTGTTTGCTGCCACTAACACACTAGAAGTCCTATGGGTGCTTTTGAGATGAAAATATAGGAGCTCTGTGTGATGCCACTAAAACACTAGAAGTCCTATGGGTGCTGCTGAGAAGAAAATATAGGAGCTCTGTGTGATGCCACTAACACACTAGAAGTCCTATGGGTGCTTCTGAGATGAAAATATAGGAACTCTGTGTGATGCCACTAACACATTAGAAGTCCTATGGGTGCTGCTAAGAAGAAAATATAGGAGCTCTGTTTGCTGCCACTAACACACTAGAAGTCCTATGGGTGCTTCTGAGAAGAAAATATAGGAGCTCTGTGTGATGCCACTAACACACTAGAAGTCCTATGGGTGCTTCTGAGATGAAAATATAGGAACTCTGTGTGATGCCACTAACACACTAGAAGTCCTATGGGTGCTGCTGAGAAGAAAATATAGGAGCTCTGTTTGCTGCCACTAACACACTAGAAGTCCTATGGGTGCTTCTGAGATGAAAATATAGGAGCTCTGTGTGATGCCACTAACACACTAGAAGTCCTATGGGTGCTTCTGAGATGAAAATATAGGAGCTCTGTGTGATGCCACTAACACACTAGAAGTCCTATGGGTGCTGCTGAGAAGAAAATATAGGAGCTCTGTGTGATGCCACTAACACACTATAAGTCCTATGGGTGCTTCTGAGATGAAAATATAGGAACTCTGTGTGATGCCACTAACACACTAGAAGTCCTATGGGTGCTGCTGAGAAGAAAATATAGGAGCTCTGTTTGCTGCCACTAACACACTAGAAGTCCTATGGGTGCTTCTGAGATGAAAATATAGGAGCTCTGTGTGATGCCACTAACACACTAGAAGTCCTATGGGTGCTGCTGAGAAGAAAATATAGGAGCTCTGTGTGATGCCACTAACACACTAGAAGTCCTATGGGTGCTTCTGAGATGAAAATATAGGAACTCTGTGTGATGCCACTAACACATTAGAAGTCCTATGGGTGCTGCTAAGAAGAAAATATAGGAGCTCTGCTTGCTGCCACTAACACACTAGAAGTCCTATGGGTGCTTCTGAGAAGAAAATATAGGAGCTCTGTGTGATGCCACTAACACACTAGAAGTCCTATGGGTGCTTCTGAGATGAAAATATAGGAACTCTGTGTGATGCCACTAACACACTAGAAGTCCTATGGGTGCTGCTGAGAAGAAAATATAGGAGCTCTGTTTGCTGCCACTAACACACTAGAAGTCCTATGGGTGCTTCTGAGATGAAAATATAGGAGCTCTGTGTGATGCCACTAACACACTAGAAGTCCTATGGGTGCTTCTGAGATGAAAATATAGGAGCTCTGTGTGATGCCACTAACACACTAGAAGTCCTATGGGTGCTGCTGAGAAGAAAATATAGGAGCTCTGTTTGCTGCCACTAACACACTAGAAGTCCTATGGGTGCTGCTGAGAAGAAAATATAGGAGCTCTGTGTGATGCCACTAACACACTAGAAGTCCTATGGGTGCTGCTGAGAAGAAAATATAGGAGCTCTGTTTGCTGCCACTAACACACTAGAAGTCCTATGGGTGCTTCTGAGAAGAAAATATAGGAGCTCTGTGTGATGCCACTAACACACTAGAAGTCCTATGGGTGCTTCTGAGATGAAAATATAGGAACTCTGTGTGATGCCACTAACACATTAGAAGTCCTATGGGTGCTGCTAAGAAGAAAATATAGGAGCTCTGTTTGCTGCCACTAACACACTAGAAGTCCTATGGGTGCTTCTGAGAAGAAAATATAGGAGCTCTGTGTGATGCCACTAACACACTAGAAGTCCTATGGGTGCTTCTGAGATGAAAATATAGGAACTCTGTGTGATGCCACTAACACATTAGAAGTCCTATGGGTGCTGCTGAGAAGAAAATATAGGAGCTCTGTTTGCTGCCACTAACACACTAGAAGTCCTATGGGTGCTGCTGAGAAGAAAATATAGGAGCTCTGTGTGATGCCACTAACACACTAGAAGTCCTATGGGTGCTGCTGAGAAGAAAATATAGGAGCTCTGTTTGCTGCCACTAACACACTAGAAGTCCTATGGGTGCTGCTGAGAAGAAAATATAGGAGCTCTGTTTGCTGCCACTAACACACTAGAAGTCCTATGGGTGCTGCTGAGAAGAAAATATAGGAGCTCTGTGTGATGCCACTAACACACTAGAAGTCCTATGGGTGCTGCTGAGAAGAAAATATAGGAGCTCTGTTTGCTGCCACTAACACACTAGAAGTCCTATGGGTGCTGCTGAGAAGAAAATATAGGAGCTCTGTTTGCTGCCACTAACACACTAGAAGTCCTATGGGTGCTGTTGGGGTGCAATGCTGTGCTAACAGCACTGCGGTTGGTACTACTGCAATACTGTACTAACAGTAAGCACGCACCAGACTAATCCCCAGCAGCAGCTAATAACACGCTAACTGTGCAATCAGCAGCAATGAACGATCAATGACTTAGGTAGCAATGGTTTAGCAAAGAAATAGCCAATGGTTTAGCAAAGAAGAGCAAATCTTTCAGTATCAAGCAAAGACAGAATCAGCAGACTGATCTCTCCTAAAGCCGGAACTCATGTCACCGGGGCCGATGGCGTGGCGGCCTTTTAAATGGTGGGGCATGTACTAAAGCCCCTGAGCTGTAATTGGCTACAGGCGTCCTGCCTGTAGCCAATTATTGCTCTCCGAGTTTCGGGCGCTGTGATTGGCCAAGCATGCGGGGTCACAGTGCATGCTTGGCCAATCATCAGCCAGCAATGCACTGCGCCGGCCGCGCCGGCCGCAATGCATTGCGGGGCCGCTCGCATCACACGAATGTGATGCGAACGGCCCAAATAGTTCTGGGCTCGACGAGCGAGCGAACGCCCGGTGCTCGATTCGAACATGGGTTCGAATCGAGCACCGGGCCCATCCCTAATCATCACTGATGTACTATGGATCATCACTGATGTACTCTGGATCATCACTGGTGTACTGTGGATCATCACTGGTGTACTATGGATCATCACTGATGTACGTTGGATCATCACTGGTGTACTATGGATCATCACTGATGTACTATGGATCATCACTGATGTCATATGGACCATCCCTGATTTACTATGGACCATCCCTGATGTACTATGGACTATCCCTGATGTACTGTGGATCATCACTGATGTACTATGGACCATCACTGGTGTACTATGGATCATCACTGATGTACTATGGATCATCTCTGATGTACTATGGATCATCCCTGATGTACCGTGGATCATCACTGATGTTCTATGGATCATCACTGGTATACTATGGATCATCACTGATGTACTATGGATCATCACTGATGTACTATGAGCCATCACTGATGTACTATAGATCATCACTGGTGTACTATGGATCATCACTGATGTACTGTGGATCATCACTGGTGTACTGTGGATCATCACTGATGTACTATGGATCATCACTGATGTACTGTGGATCATCACTGATGTACCGTGGATCATCACTGATGTACTGAGGATCATCACTGATGTACTGTGGATCATCACTGATGTACTGTGGATCATCACTTATGTACTATGGGCCATCCCTGATGTACTATGGACCATCCCTGATGTACTGTGGATCATCACTGATGTACTGTGGATCATCACTGATGTACTATAGATCATCACAGATGTACTGTGGATCATCACTGATGTACTGTGGATCATCACTGATATACTATAGATCATCACTGATGTACTGTGGATCATCACTGATGTACTATAGATCACCACTGATGTACTATGGGCCATCACTGGTGTACTATGGATCATCACTGATGTACTATGGATCATCACTGATGTACTATAGATCATCACTGATGTACTGTGGATCATCACTGATGTACTGTGAATCATCACTGATGTACTATGGGCCATCACTGGTGTACTATGGATCATCACTGGTGTACTATGGATCATCACTGATGTACTATGGACCATCCCTGATGTACTGTGGATCATCACTGATGTACTGTGGATCATCACTGATGTACTATGGATCATCACTGATGTAGTATGGATCATCACTGATGTACTATGGATCATCACTGATGTACTGTGGATCATCACTGATGTACTATGGATCATCACTGATGTACTATGGATCATCACTGGTGTACTATGGACCATCCCCGATGTACTATGGACCATCACTGGTGTACTATGGACCATCCCTGATGTACTATGGACCATCTCTGATGTACTATGGACCATCCCTGATGTACTGTGGCCCATCACTAATGTACTGTGGATCATCACTGATGTACTGTGGATCATCACTGATGTACTGTGGATCATCACTGGTGTACTATAGATCATCACTGGTGTACTATAGATCATCACTGATGTACTATGGGCCATCACTGGTGTACTATGGATCATCACTGATGTACTATGGATCATCACTGATGTACTATGGATCATCACTGATGTACTGTGGACATCCCTGATGTACTATGGGCCATCACTGGTGTACTATGGGCCATCACTGGTGTACTATGGATCATCACTGATGTACTATGGACCATCACTGATGTACAGTGGATCATCACTGATGTACTGTGGATCATCACTGATGTACTGTGTATCATCACTGATGTACTATGGATCATCATTGATGTACTGTGGATCATCACTGATGTACTGAGGATCATCACTGATGTACTGTGGATCATCACTGATGTACTGAGGATCATCACTGATGTACTATGGATCATCACTAATGTACTGTAGATCATCACTGATGTACTATAGATCATCACTGATGTACTGAGGATCATCACTGATGTACTGAGGATCATCACTGATGTACTGTGGATCATCACTGATGTACTGTGGATCATCACTGATGTACTGAGGATCATCACTGATGTACTGTGGATCATCATTGATGTACTGTGGATCATCCCTGATGTACTATGGGCCATCACTGGTGTATTATGGATCATCACTGATGTTCTGTGGATCATCACTGATGTACTATAGATCATCACTGATGTACTATGGATCATCACTGATGTACTATGAGCCATCACTGATGTACTATGGGCCATCACTGATGTACTGTGGATCATCACTGATGTACTATGGATCATCACTGATGTACTATGGATCATCACTGATGTACTATGGATCATCACTGGTGTACTATGGACCATCCCTGATGTACTATGGACCATCCCTGATGTACTATGGACCATCCCTGATGTACTGTGGACCATCACTGATGTACTGTGGATCATCACTGATGTACTGTGGATCATCACTGATGTACTGTGGATCATCACTGGTGTACTATAGATCATCACTGATGTACTATGGGCCATCACTGGTGTACTATGGATCATCACTGATGTACTGTGGGCCATCACTGGTGTACTATGGGCCACCACTGATGTACTATGAGCCATCACTGATGTACTATGGATCATCACTGATGTACAGTGGATCATCACTGATGTACTATAGATCATCACTGATGTACTGTGGATCATCACTGATGTACTATAGATCATCACTGATGTACTATGGACCATCACTGATGTACTAAGGATCATCACTGATGTACTGTGGATCATCACTGGTGTACTGTGAATCATCACTGATGTACTATAGATCATCACTGATGTACTGTGGATCATCACTGATGTACTATAGATCATCACTGATGTACTATGGGCCATCACTGGTGTACTATGGGCCATCACTGGTGTACTATGGACCATCACTGATGTACTATGGACCATCACTGATGTACTGTGGATCATCACTGATGTACTATAGATCATCACTGATGTACTGAGGATCATCACTGATGTACTGAGGATCATCACTGATGTACTGTGGATCATCACTGATGTACTGTGGATCATCACTGATGTACTGAGGATCATCACTGATGTACTGTGGATCATCATTGATGTACTGTGGATCATCCCTGATGTACTATGGGCCATCACTGGTGTATTATGGATCATCACTGATGTACTGTGGATCATCACTGATGTACTATAGATCATCACTGATGTACTATGGATCATCACTGATGTACTATGAGCCATCACTGATGTACTATGGGCCATCACTGATGTACTGTGGATCATCACTGATGTACTATGGATCATCACTGATGTACTATGGATCATCACTGATGTACTATGGATCATCACTGGTGTACTATGGACCATCCCTGATGTACTATGGACCATCCCTGATGTACTATGGACCATCCCTGATGTACTGTGGACCATCACTGATGTACTGTGGATCATCACTGATGTACTGTGGATCATCACTGATGTACTGTGGATCATCACTGGTGTACTATAGATCATCACTGGTGTACTATAGATCATCACTAGGAATGAGCTTCGTGTTCGAGTCGAACATACGTTCGACTCGAACATTGGCTGTTCGATCGTTCGACGAAGATCGAACGATTTGGGCCGTTCGCGCCAAATTCGAGTGACGCGAACGGCCCACAATGCACTACGCCATCGCAGTGTCATCCAGGCGCTGTGATTGGCCAAGCATGCACTGTGACCCCGCATGCTTGGCCAATCACAGCGCCGGCAGCGAGGAGAGCAATGATTGGCCACAGGCAGGATGCCTGTGGCCAATTATTGCTGAGGGTGTTTAGTACACGCCCCACACTATAAAAGGCCGCCAGCACGGCGGCCTAGTGTAGTGTGTTCCGGAGCAGGGATAGAGTAGCATAGGCAGGGACAGTGACTGTTATTTCTTTCTTGCTTAACCTGGATTCCTTTAGTTTAGGGAAAGAGAAGGATAGGTAGGGAGAGTGTCAGTGTGTTTTGTGCTTCTGCTATAGTGTGCTTAAAAAAAAACATTTATTCTAGGGACAGAAAACTCTAGGTAGGGACAGTGTCAGTTTCTTTCACTCTGCAAGTCCTTGTTTCCAGGGACCTGGAAGGACAGTGAGTGAATTGTCCTTTTGCTATATTGTGATTAAAAAAAACATTTATTCTAGGGACAGAAAACTCTAGGTAGGGACAGTGTCAGTTTCTTTCACTCTGCAAGTCCTTGTTTCCAGGGACCTGGAAGGACAGTGAGTGAATTGTCCTTTTGCTATATTGTGATTAAAAAAAACATTTATTCTAGGGACAGAAAACTCTAGGTAGGGACAGTGTCAGTTTCTTTCACTCTGCAAGTCCTTGTTTCCAGGGACCTGGAAGGACAGTGAGTGAATTGTCCTTTTGCTATATTGTGATTAAAAAAAACATTTATTCTAGGGACAGAAAACTCTAGGTAGGGACAGTGTCAGTTTCTTTCACTCTGCAAGTCCTTGTTTCCAGGGACCTGGAAGGACAGTGAGTGAATTGTCCTTTTGCTATATTGTGATTAAAAAAAACATTTTTTTCTAGGGACAGAAAACTGTAGGTAGGGAGAGTATTTTTTTTCTTTCACTCTGCAAGTCCTTGTTTCCAGGGACCTGTAAGGACAGTGAGTTAATTGTCCTTGTGCTATATTGTGCTGAAAAAAACATTTATTCCAGGGACAGAAAACTCTAGGTAGGGACAGTGTCAGTTTCTTTCACTCTGCAAGTCCTTGTTTCCAGGGACCTGGAAGGACAGTGAGTGAATTGTCCTTTTGCTATATTGTGATTAAAAAAAACATTTTTTTCTAGGGACAGAAAACTGTAGGTAGGGAGAGTGTTTTTTTTCTTTCACTCTGCAAGTCCTTGTTTCCAGGGACCTGTAAGGACAGTGAGTTAATTTTCCTTGTGCTATATTGTGATTAAAAAAAACATTTATTCTAGGGACAGAAAACTCTAGGTAGGGACAGTGTCAGTTTCTTTCACTCTGCAAGTCCTTGTTTCCAGGGACCTGGAAGGACAGTGAGTGAATTGTCCTTTTGCTATATTGTGATTAAAAAAAACATTTATTCTAGGGACAGAAAACTCTAGGTAGGGACAGTGTCAGTTTCTTTCACTCTGCAAGTCCTTGTTTCCAGGGACCTGGAAGGACAGTGAGTGAATTGTCCTTTTGCTATATTGTGATTAAAAAAAACATTTATTCTAGGGACAGAAAACTCTAGGTAGGGACAGTGTCAGTTTCTTTCACTCTGCAAGTCCTTGTTTCCAGGGACCTGGAAGGACAGTGAGTGAATTGTCCTTTTGCTATATTGTGATTAAAAAAAACATTTTTTTCTAGGGACAGAAAACTGTAGGTAGGGAGAGTATTTTTTTTCTTTCACTCTGCAAGTCCTTGTTTCCAGGGACCTGTAAGGACAGTGAGTTAATTGTCCTTGTGCTATATTGTGCTGAAAAAAACATTTATTCCAGGGACAGAAAACTCTAGGTAGGGACAGTGTCAGTTTCTTTCACTCTGCAAGTCCTTGTTTCCAGGGACCTGGAAGGACAGTGAGTGAATTGTCCTTTTGCTATATTGTGATTAAAAAAAACATTTTTTTCTAGGGACAGAAAACTGTAGGTAGGGAGAGTGTTTTTTTTCTTTCACTCTGCAAGTCCTTGTTTCCAGGGACCTGTAAGGACAGTGAGTTAATTTTCCTTGTGCTATATTGTGATTAAAAAAAACATTTATTCTAGGGACAGAAAACTCTAGGTAGGGACAGTGTCAGTTTCTTTCACTCTGCAAGTCCTTGTTTCCAGGGACCTGGAAGGACAGTGAGTGAATTGTCCTTTTGCTATATTGTGATTAAAAAAAACATTTATTCTAGGGACAGAAAACTCTAGGTAGGGACAGTGTCAGTTTCTTTCACTCTGCAAGTCCTTGTTTCCAGGGACCTGGAAGGACAGTGAGTGAATTGTCCTTTTGCTATATTGTGATTAAAAAAAACATTTTTTTCTAGGGACAGAAAACTGTAGGTAGGGAGAGTGTTTTTTTTCTTTCACTCTGCAAGTCCTTGTTTCCAGGGACCTGTAAGGACAGTGAGTTAATTTTCCTTGTGCTATATTGTGATTAAAAAAAACATTTATTCTAGGGACAGAAAACTCTAGGTAGGGACAGTGTCAGTTTCTTTCACTCTGCAAGTCCTTGTTTCCAGGGACCTGGAAGGACAGTGAGTGAATTGTCCTTTTGCTATATTGTGATTAAAAAAAACATTTATTCTAGGGACAGAAAACTCTAGGTAGGGACAGTGTCAGTTTCTTTCACTCTGCAAGTCCTTGTTTCCAGGGACCTGGAAGGACAGTGAGTGAATTGTCCTTTTGCTATATTGTGATTAAAAAAAACATTTATTCTAGGGACAGAAAACTCTAGGTAGGGACAGTGTCAGTTTCTTTCACTCTGCAAGTCCTTGTTTCCAGGGACCTGGAAGGACAGTGAGTGAATTGTCCTTTTGCTATATTGTGATTAAAAAAAACATTTATTCTAGGGACAGAAAACTCTAGGTAGGGACAGTGTCAGTTTCTTTCACTCTGCAAGTCCTTGTTTCCAGGGACCTGGAAGGACAGTGAGTGAATTGTCCTTTTGCTATATTGTGATTAAAAAAAACATTTTTTTCTAGGGACAGAAAACTGTAGGTAGGGAGAGTGTTTTTTTTCTTTCACTCTGCAAGTCCTTGTTTCCAGGGACCTGTAAGGACAGTGAGTTAATTTTCCTTGTGCTATATTGTGATTAAAAAAAACATTTATTCTAGGGACAGAAAACTCTAGGTAGGGACAGTGTCAGTTTCTTTCACTCTGCAAGTCCTTGTTTCCAGGGACCTGGAAGGACAGTGAGTGAATTGTCCTTTTGCTATATTGTGATTAAAAAAAACATTTATTCTAGGGACAGAAAACTCTAGGTAGGGACAGTGTCAGTTTCTTTCACTCTGCAAGTCCTTGTTTCCAGGGACCTGGAAGGACAGTGAGTGAATTGTCCTTTTGCTATATTGTGATTAAAAAAAAAAATTTTTTCTAGGGACAGAAAACTGTAGGTAGGGAGAGTGTTTTTTTTCTTTCACTCTGCAAGTCCTTGTTTCCAGGGACCTGTAAGGACAGTGAGTTAATTTTCCTTGTGCTATATTGTGATTAAAAAAAACATTTTTTCTAGGGACAGAAAACTGTAGGTAGGGAGAGTGTTTTTTTTCTTTCACTCTGCAAGTCCTTGTTTCCAGGGACAGAGAAGGACACCTGAAGGTAGCCCTTATTGCTTTTTTCCCATCTCCCTGCAGGCCATCTATTAGAATGTCTGGAAGGCAAACAAGGAGAGGCAGACAGTCAGGAGGCAATAAAAGAGGGCAAGCAGGCTCTGTGTCTGGGGGCAACAGTGCTGGTCGTGGACGCGGTGCATTGTCATCAGCACATGGCCATGGGACACGCTTGTCCTTCTTTTCGGCAGCTGGACATGTTGAGCCACATCATGCCGAAGACTTGGTAGAGTGGATGACCAAGCCCTCCTCCTCCTCCTCATCCTCTCTCACCCAGGCTCAGGGTACTGGAAAAGCAGCTGCCAAAGCGTCGTCTTCCCTGGTATCAATGTCAGACAAATCATCAGTCACTCCTTCCCTAGACCCACCATGTCCTCCTCCTGAGGAGTCCCCCGAACTGTTTCAGCACAGTGTTGGGTACATGCTCCAGGAGGATGCCCAGCGTTTCGAAGGGTCTGATGATGAAACCCAGCTAGAGGAAGGCAGTAGCGTGAGAGCAGACAGAGGGGATGCTCAAGAAGGACACCAATCTGGCAGTCATGTTCCAGCAGCTGCAGCATACTGCCAGATTGGCTCCAGTGATGAGGAGGGAGGGGATGATGAGGTCAATGACTCCACGTGGGTGCCTAATAGGAGAGAGGAGGAGGAGGAGGATGAGGAGGAGGCACATCTCCAACGAGGCAGGATGCCCTTTGGTGGCCAGCGTAAGGGCAGTACACCGACGGAATCACACCGCAGAGCTCCGCCTGTGCAGGGCGCTGCCTCTGCCCGTCATTCAAAAAGTTCTTTGGTGTGGGCCTTTTTTGAGGCTAGTGCATCAGATCGCACAGCTGCTGTTTGCAACATATGTCTCAAGCGTATATCGCGTGGCCAAAACATCAGCCGCTTGGGTACCACATGCCTGACCAGACATATGTTGACCTGCCATGCAGCTCGTTGGCAAGCCTACCTCAAAGACCCACACCAAAGAACAAAGCGGACCTCTCCTTGCACCGCATCAGCTGGGATCTCCAACCCCACTATAACTTCAGTCCTCTCTGAAACATGCACTGAGAGGAATGAAGGTGTAGAATTAGGTGTGTCACAGCCAAGTACTTGCGCCCACTCTGCTAGCAGTACACCGACGTCCGATTCTAGCAGGCAAATTTCCCTGCCCCAGCTGCTGGACCGTCGAAAGAAGTTCACTCCCAGCCATCCACATGCCCAGCGGTTGAATGCTAGCTTGGCTAAATTGCTAGCGCTTCAACTGCTGCCTTTTCAGTTGGTAGACTCGGCCCCCTTCCGTGAGTTTGTGCAATGTGCGGTTCCTCAGTGGCAGGTTCCCAAACGCCACTTTTTCTCACGGAAGGCTATTCCGGCTCTCTACCGGCATGTGGAAGGCAATGTCTTGGCCTCGCTGGACAGGGCGGTCAGCGGTAAGGTGCATATTACCGCTGACTCATGGTCCAGCAGGCATGGACAGGGACGTTACCTTTCTTTCACGGCCCATTGGGTCACTCTTTTGGCAGCTGGGAAGGATTCAGGACAAGGTGCAGTAGTGTTGGAGGTTGTCCCACCGCCACGCCTCCAAAATGCTACTACTGGTTGTGACACACCTCTCTCCTCCACCCCCTCCTCTTCTTCTTCCTCCATGGCCTCTTCCTGTGGTTTGTCCTATGAACCAGCGGTGCTCCGTAGCCGTTCACGGGGCTACGCAAGTACGCAGGCAAAAAGATGCCATGCCGTGCTTGCGCTGGTGTGTTTGGGGGACAGAAGCCACACTGGGGCAGAGGTCCTGTCTGCTCTGCAGGGCCAGGCCGAGAGGTGGTTGACGCCACGCCAGCTTAAGCCAGGAATGGTGGTTTGCGACAATGGCACCAACCTCCTCTCCGCCCTCCGACAGGGACAACTGACCCATGTGCCCTGTGTGGCTCACGTCCTTAACCTGGTGGTGCAGCGGTTCTTGGGCAGGTACCCGGGCTTACAGGATGTCCTGAGGCAGGCCAGGAAAGTCTGTGTGCATTTCCGCAGATCTTATAATGCCAGTGCTCGCCTGGCTGAGCTGCAAAAGGAGTTGAACCTGCCCAAGAACCGCCTTATATGTGACATGCCCACCAGGTGGAACTCAACGTTGGCCATGCTGCAGCGGCTGCACACGCAGCAGAGGGCCATCAATGAGTACCTGTGCGACTACGGCACCAGGACAGGGTCAGGGGAGCTTGGTTTTTTTTCTCCACGCCAGTGGGGCATGATCAGGGATGCATGCACTGTCCTGGCACCATTTGAGGAGGCCACGAGGATGGTGAGCAGTGACAGTGCATGCATCAGTGACACTGTACCTCTTGTCCACCTGTTGGAGCACACGCTGCGTGGAATAATGGACAGGGCACTTGAGGCAGAACAGAGGCAGGAAGAGGAGGACTTCCTTGCCTCTCAAGGCCCCCTTTACCCAGACAGTGTTCCTTCTGTCCCACCCATCGCACAGGAAGAGGAGGAGGAGGAGGAGGAGGAGGAGGATTGTGTCAGCATGGAGGTGGAGGCTGGCACTCAGCATCATCAGCAGCAGTCTTTTAGGGATGATTTACAGTCCCAAGAAACCAGTGGACTTGTACGTGGCTGGGAGGAGGTGGCTGCGGATCATGTCGTCCTTAGTGACCCAGAGGACTCCGGAGCGAATGCCTCAGCAAACCTACGCTGCATGGCCTCCCTGATCCTGCAAAGTCTGCGGAAGGATCCTCGTATTCTTCGGATCAAGGAGAGGGACCATTACTGGCTGGCCACTCTCCTTGATCCACGGTACAAGGGTAAGGTTGCGGACCTTATGTTACCGTCGCAGAGGGAGCAGAGGATGAGACAACTCCGGGAGGCCTTGCAGAAAGGTCTGTGCAACGCGTTCCCAGAGACTGGGAGGTTGCAAACTCCTGGTCCTGGACAACGAGTTGCTGAGGCTTCGGCCAGTCAAAGAAGGAGCGGTGGGGAAGGTGGCCGTCTGACCGATGCGTTCAGACAATTCTTTAGTCCGCAGCCCCAAAGTATGATTGGTTCCAGCAACCATCGCCAGCGTCTGATAAACATGGTGCAGGAATATCTAGGGGCAAGGTCAGACTTGGACACCTTCCCCACCGAAAATCCTCTGGCTTACTGGGTCTTGAGGATGGATCACTGGCCAGAGCTTGCACAGTATGCAATTGAGCTACTGGCCTGTCCTGCATCCAGCGTTCTTTCGGAACGCACATTCAGTGCTGCTGGAGGATTTGTCACGGATCACAGGGTGCGCCTGTCCACCGACTCGGTTGATCGACTGACTTTCATCAAGATGAACCAGTCTTGGATCACCACCAGCTACCACACACCTGATGCTGATATAACAGACTAATTGATTTTAAAATGTCACATCCCTTCAAGACTGATGCTGATGCTGAGTGCCTGTGCTGTTATGTTGACTGGCTATCCTCCTCCTCCGAGTCCTCAATGATACGATTGATGATGATAGCTTGGAAGATCATTTTTGTTTATGGGTGCCGCCACCAGTGCCTAACGCCCAATTTTTCAGCCCCTGTTTAACAGGGGCGTGTAATTACAATTTTTGAAGCAATACTTTGCAACAGGGCTCATTGCTGTGCTCCAAGTACAGTATCTGTGAGGAGTTGCAGTGTTGTGCCACCAGTGCCTAAGGCCCAATTTTTCAGCCCCTGTTTAACAGGGGCGTGTCATTACAATTTTTGAAGCAATACTTTGCAACAGGGCTCATTGCTGTGCTCCAAGTACAGTATCTGTGAGGGGTTGCAGTGTTGTGCCACCAGTGCCTAAGGCCCAATTTTTCAGCCCCTGTTCAACAGGGGCATGTAATTACAATTCTTGATCTAATAATTCACAGCAGGGCCCATTGCTGCACCCACCAAGAGTAACTGTCAGGGCTTACAGTGTTGTGGCACCAGCACCACCATCAAAGGCCCAATTTTTACTACCACTGTTCAACAATTATATGTAATTAAAATTCCTGATATAATAGTTGACAGCAGGGCGTTCCAGCACCAACCAAGAGTAACTGTGAGTGCTTACAGTGTTGTGCCAACACCAACAACTAAGGGGCCTATTTCTGCAGAGTATATACGGCAGGTCCCTACTTTCAAACATCCAACTTACAAACGACTCCTACTTGCAAACGCAAGAAGACAACAGGAAGTGAGAGGAAATCTACCACTAGGAAGGAAAATTCTCTCCTGTAAGAATAAATATGGGAGAAAGGTGTCTCCTCTGTACTGATGCTTTATCAGCAATCCTTGTTTCAAGAAAAACACCACATTTCAAAAACAGTTGTCATTGGGACGGAAAGTGAGGTGAAATGTTCTGAACAGGGGCACAGACAGCAAAACAAATGTTACAGGGGTGATAACCCTTACCTATGTTTTCCAAAAAGTTTAAAAATAGATTTTTGGGCTGGAGCTACACTTCAACAATGTACCTGTTCAAAATTACAAACAGATTCTACATAAGAACAAACCTACAGTCCCTGTCTTGTATGCACCGCCTGTATACGGCTGTTCAGAGTATATAGGGCCTTTTTTATTTTATGTGCGGGGTTCCCCTTAATATCCATACAAGACCCAAAGGGGCTGGTAATGGGCTGGGGTAGGGGGGGGGGGGGGGTCATGGGGTAGCTATGCCATTTTTCTTAAAGAATTTCATCCATATTACCGGGACCAGACATTACATTAAAGCCGCAAGCAGTTTTAAATGGCTTTTTTTTCCTTTAGAAGTGTCATTTTGTGCAGGGACAGTTCTAAACACGGGAAACACGTGGCACTTCACAGGCATACTTTAGACACCCCCCAGGTACGATATTTAAAGGAATATTTGACTTTTTTTTTTTCACTTTATGCATCATTAAAATGACTGCTCCCGAAAAACGACCGTTTTTAAAACTTCTTTTTGCATTGATACATGTCCCCTGGTGCAGAACCCGGGTTCCCAAACCCTTTTTAGGACAATAACATGCATAATAGTTGTTATAATTAGCACTTTAGAATTCGAACGTTCGCATCCATTGTATTTAATAGGGTTCTAATGTTCGTTCGAACTTCCGGTCCGTTCGCGGGTTCTGGTGCGAACCGAACCCGGGGGTGTTCGGCTCATCACTAATCATCACTGATGTACTATGGGCCATCACTGGTGTACTATGGATCATCACTGATGTACTGTGGGCCATCACTGGTGTACTATGGGCCACCACTGATGTACTATGAGCCATCACTGATGTACTATGGATCATCACTGATGTACAGTGGATCATCACTGATGTACTATAGATCATCACTGATGTACTGTGGATCATCACTGATGTACTATAGATCATCACTGATGTACTATGGACCATCACTGATGTACTAAGGATCATCACTGATGTACTGTGGATCATCACTGGTGTACTGTGGATCATCACTGATGTACTATAGATCATCACTGATGTACTGTGGATCATCACTGATGTACTGTGGATCATCACTGATGTACTATAGATCATCACTGATGTACTAAGGATCATCACTGATGTACTGTGGATCATCACTGATGTACTGTGGATCATCACTGATGTACTGTGGATCATCACTGGTGTACTATGGATCATCACTGATGTACTGTGGGCCATCACTGGTGTACTATGGGCCATCACTGATGTACTATGAGCCATCACTGATGTACTATGGATCATCACTGATGTACAGTGGACCATCACTGTTGTACCGTGGATCATCACTGATGTTCTGAGGATCATCACTGATGTACTGTGGATCATCACTGATGTACTATGGATCATCACTAATGTACTGTGTATCATCACTGATGTACTGTGGATCATCAGTGATGTACTGTGGATCATCACTGATGTACTGAGGATCATCACTGATGTATTGTGGATCATCACTGATGTACTGAGGATCATCACTGATGTACTATGGATCATCACTAATGTACTGTGGATCATCACTGATGTACTATAGATCATCACTGATGTACTGAGGATCATCACTGATGTACTGTGGATCATCACTGATGTACTGAGGATCATCACTGATGTACTGTGGATCATCACTGATGTACTGAGGATCATCACTGATGTACTGTGGATCATCACTGATGTACTATGGACCATCACTGGTGTACTATGGATCATCACTGATGTACTATGGATCATCACTGATGTACTGTGTATCATCACTGATGTACTGTGGATCATCAGTGATGTACTGTGGATCATCACTGATGTACTGAGGATCATCACTGATGTACTGTGGATCATCACTAATGTACTGAGGATCATCACTGATGTACTATGGATCATCACTAATGTACTGTGGATCATCACTGATGTACTATATATCATCGCTGATGTACTGAGGATCATCACTGATGTACTGAGGATCATCACTGATGTACTGTGGATCATCACTGATGTACTGAGGATAGTGTTGAGCGGACCCGAACCGTAAAGTTCGGGTCCGTACCGAATTTTGGCGTTTTCCCGACCCCGGACCCGGACCCGGATTTTGCGCTAAAGTCCGGGTTCGGGTTCGGATTAGGGAATTTAATGGCGCAGTTAGAAATGCTTCAGGGGCCAGCCAATCACCATTTGATTAGCTGGTGTGCCCTTAGAAGCCATCATAGCCATGCCTACTAATGGCATGGCTGTAATTGGTCAGTGCAACATGTGACCCAGCATGTGACCAGCTTCTATATAAGAAAGAGGCACACAGCACAGATCGTCACTCTGCTTTTAGACAGTGTAGGGAAAGGATCCTGGCTGCTGTTGCTGTGAGGGAGAGAATAGGAGTTAGTCCTGATTCTGCAATCTACTGATAGAAAAGATAGGGAGACAGTGTAGTGTAGTGTAGTGTAGGGGCAGGATCCTGTTTGTGCTTTCAGGGAGAGAGATTTAGATAGGAGTCCAGATTGAGAGATATAATAGCTCAGCGATCTGCATAGGTTTATCTGTTTGTGTTGCAAGCTCAGTGCACCAGCACTAAATTACGTTGAGTGATACACCTATTCCATACTGTGGCTGTATTGTGCTCTTGCTAAAAGACCTATTTTGGTCAGAAAAAAAAAAAAGGCACTTTATTGTGCTTTTGCTAAAAAGACCCATTTTTGGGTCCCCCCCAAAAAAAAAGGCACTTTATTGTGCTGTTGCAAAAAAAAAAGGCACTTTGTTGTGCGCAAAAAAGACCTATTTTTGGGCAAAAAAAATATTTTGCAGTGTATATCTCTAGTGTGAAATAACCAATTTCTATATATTTTTCTTGTACTATGCTATACTAAAAAAAAAAAAAAACTTTTTTTTGAATAGCATTCTCTGCAGCTGTGCGATTCAGCGGTTATATACTGTGGTTGTGTTGTGCTCTTTCAAAAAACGCCATTTAGGGCCACAGAAAATATTTTGCAGTGTGAAATACACATGTGGAGGTGTGTAAAATAAACAATTTCTATATATTGTACAGTGCTATACTAAAAAAAACAACATTTTTTTTGAATAGCATTCTCTGCACTTCTATAGCTGTGCGATTCAGTGGTTAAATACTGTGGTTGTGTTGTGCTCTTTCAAAAAACGCCATTTAGGGCCACAGAAAATATTTTGCAGTGTGAAATACACATGTGGAGGTGTGTAAAATAAACAATTTCTATATATTGTACAGTGCTATACTAAAAAAAACAAATTTTTTTTTGAATAGCATTCTCTGCACTTCTATAGCTGTGCGATTCAGTGGTTAAATACTGTGGTTGTGTTGTGCTCTTTCAAAAAACGCCATTTAGGGCCACAGAAAATATTTTGCAGTGTGAAATACACATGTGGAGGTGTGTAAAATAAACAATTTCTATATATTGTACAGTGCTATACTAAAAAAAACAACATTTTTTTTGAATAGCATTCTCTGCACTACTATAGCTGTGCGATTCAGTGGTTAAATACTGTGGTTGTGTTGTGCTCTTTCAAAAAACGCCATTTAGGGCCACAGAAAATATTTTGCAGTGTGAAATACACATGTGGAGGTGTGTAAAATAAACAATTTCTATATATTGTACAGTGCTATACTAAAAAAAACAACATTTTTTTTGAATAGCATTCTCTGCACTTCTATAGCTATGCGATTCAGTGGTTAAATACTGTGGTTGTGTTGTGCTCTTTCAAAAAACGCCATTTAGGGCCACAGAAAATATTTTGCAGTGTGAAATACACATGTGGAGGTGTGTAAAATAAACAATTTCTATATATTGTACAGTGCTATACTAAAAAAAACAACATTTTTTTTGAATAGCATTCTCTGCACTTCTATAGCTGTGCGATTCAGTGGTTAAATACTGTGGTTGTGTTGTGCTCTTTCAAAAAACGCCATTTAGGGCCACAGAAAATATTTTGCAGTGTGAAATACACATGTGGAGGTGTGTAAAATAAACAATTTCTATATATTGTACAGTGCTATACTAAAAAAAAACAACATTTTTTTTGAATAGCATTCTCTGCACTTCTATAGCTGTGCGATTCAGTGGTTAAATACTGTGGTTGTGTTGTGCTCTTTCAAAAAACGCCATTTAGGGCCACAGAAAATATTTTGCAGTGTGAAATACACATGTGGAGGTGTGTAAAATAAACAATTTCTATATATTGTACAGTGCTATACTAAAAAAAAACAACATTTTTTTTGAATAGCATTCTCTGCACTTCTATAGCTGTGCGATTCAGTGGTTAAATACTGTGGTTGTGTTGTGCTCTTTCAAAAAACGCCATTTAGGGCCACAGAAAATATTTTGCAGTGTGAAATACACATGTGGAGTTGTGTAAAATAAACAATTTCTATATATTGTACAGTGCTATACTAAAAAAAACAACATTTTTTTGAATAGCATTCTCTGCACTTCTATAGCTGTGCGATTCAGTGGTTAAATACTGTGGTTGTGTTGTGCTCTATCAAAAAACGCCATTTAGGGCCACAGAAAATATTTTGCAGTGTGAAATACACATGTGGAGGTGTGTAAAATAAACAATTTCTATATATTGTACAGTGCTATACTAAAAAAAACAACATTTTTTTTTGAATAGCATTCTCTGCACTTCTATAGCTGTGCGATTCAGTGGTTAAATACTGTGGTTGTGTTGTGCTCTTTCAAAAAACGCCATTTAGATCCACAGAAAATATTTTGCAGTGTGAAATACACATGTGGAGGTGTGTAAAATAAACAATTTCTATATATTGTACAGTGCTATACTAAAAAAAACAACATTTTTTTTGAATAGCATTCTCTGCACTTCTATAGCTGTGCGATTCAGTGGTTAAATACTGTGGTTGTGTTGTGCTCTTTCAAAAAACGCCATTTAGGGCCACAGAAAATATTTTGCAGTGTGAAATACACATGTGGAGGTGTGTAAAATAAACAATTTCTATATATTGTACAGTGCTATACTAAAAAAAACAACATTTTTTTGAATAGCATTCTCTGCACTTCTATAGCTATGCGATTCAGTGGTTAAATACTGTGGTTGTGTTGTGCTCTTTCAAAAAACGCCATTTAGGGCCACAGAAAATATTTTGCAGTGTGAAATACACATGTGGAGGTGTGTAAAATAAACAATTTCTATATATTGTACAGTGCTATACTAAAAAAAACAACATTTTTTTTGAATAGCATTCTCTGCACTTCTATAGCTGTGCGATTCAGTGGTTAAATACTGTGGTTGTGTTGTGCTCTTTCAAAAAACGCCATTTAGGGCCACAGAAAATATTTTGCAGTGTGAAATACACATGTGGAGGTGTGTAAAATAAACAATTTCTATATATTGTACAGTGCTATACTAAAAAAAACAACATTTTTTTTGAATAGCATTCTCTGCACTTCTATAGCTGTGCGATTCAGTGGTTAAATACTGTGGTTGTGTTGTGCTCTTTCAAAAAACGCCATTTAGGGCCACAGAAAATATTTTGCAGTGTGAAATACACATGTGGAGGTGTGTAAAATAAACAATTTCTATATATTGTACAGTGCTATACTAAAAAAAACAACATTTTTTTTGAATAGCATTCTCTGCACTTCTATAGCTGTGCGATTCAGTGGTTAAATACTGTGGTTGTGTTGTGCTCTTTCAAAAAACGCCATTTAGGGCCACAGAAAATATTTTGCAGTGTATATCTCTAGTTGTGTGAAATAACCAATTTCTATATATTTTTCTTGTACTATGCTATACTAAAAAAAAAAAAAAAACTTTTTTTTGAATAGCATTCTCTGCAGCTGTGCGATTCAGCGGTTATATACTGTGGTTGTGTTGTGCTCTTTCAAAAAACGCCATTTAGGGCCACAGAAAATATTTTGCAGTGTGAAATACACATGTGGAGGTGTGTAAAATAAACAATTTCTATATATTTTCCTTGTACTGTGCTATACTAAAAAAAACAACCTTTTTTTTTTAATAGCATTTTCTGTAGCTGTGCGATTCAGCGGTTACGTGCTGTGGGTGTGTTGTGGTCTGGCAAAAAACGCCATTTAGGGCCACAGAAAATATTTTGCAGTGTGAAATACACATCTGGAGGTGTGTGTAAAAAAACTATTTATATATATTTTCCTTGTACTGTGCTATACTAAAAAAAACAACCTTTTTTTTTTGAATAGCATTTTCTGCAGTTCTGTAGCTGTGCGTTTCAGCCATTACGTACTGTGGGTGTGTTGTGGTCTTCCAAAAAACGCCATTTAGGGCAAGATCCTAAATTTGGAAAATATGAGGGGAAGGTCAAAGGGACGTGGTGGCCCCGGTCGTGGTGCTGCTGGTGGAGCTCCTGTTGCAGGGAGAGGACGTGGTGGATCTGTGCCAGCTACACGCACAAGTGAAACACCTTCCTCAGGTGCGAGTAGGCGACCGAGCCTACGGCGGTATTTTGTCACGCCTAATGAGGCTGTACCAATGTTTAGGCCAGGACAAGTACAGGCGATAGTAGATTGGGTTGCTGACAGTGCCTCGGGTTCCTTCACATTGTCTCCCACCCACTCTTCTGCTGAAAGATCAGAGTTGGCACCTGAAGCCCATGTCCATCAGTCTTTCACCTCACCCCCTTGCAAATCAGCCAAGCAGTCTGAGCCCCAAATCATGCAGCAGTCTCTTCTGCTTTTCGATGACTCTGTTAGCAGGGTTTCCCAGGGCCATCCACCTAGCCCTGCCCCAGAAGTGGAAGAGATTGAGTGCACCGATGCCCAACCACTTATGTTTCATGATGGGTACATGGGAGGACCATCGCAGCACGTCTCGGATGATGACGAAACACAGGTGCCAACTGCTGCTGCTTTCGCAATTGTGCAGACAGACATGGAGGGCAGGGGTGAAGACTGGGTGGAAGATGATGTGGAGGACGATGAGGTCCTCGACCCCACATGGAATCAACGTTATGCAGGTGACCAGTGTAGTTCGGAGGAAGAGGCGGTGGTCGCACAGAGCCACCAGCACAGCAGAAGAGGGAGCAGGGTGCAAAAACTGAGCATTCGTCCCCTAGACAGTACATCTGCTACTGCCCAACGCAGCAAGGGACCGAGCACACCAAAGCCAGGTCCAAGGACTTCCCTAGCGTGGCAGTTCTTCACACAGTGTGTTGATGACAAGACACGAGTGGTTTGCACGCTGTGCAATCAGAGCCTGAAGCGAGGCATAAACGTTCTCAACCTGAGCACAAGCTGCATGACCAGGCATCTAAGTGCAAAGCACGAGCTGCAGTGGAGTAGACACCTCAGAAACCAAGAAAGGTCTCTGGCTCCTCCTGCTTCCTCTTCTGCTGCAGTCTCGGCCTCTTCATCCACCTCTGTAGTGACAGTGGCACCTGTCACCCCGCAAACAGAGGATCTGCCAGCAACACTACCACCTGGGTCACCGACCATCTCCACAATGTCCCATGGAAGCGTTCAGCTCTCTATCTCCCAAACATTGGAGCGGAAGAGGAAGTACCCCCCTAGCCACCCGCGATCCCTGGCCCTGAATGCCAGCATTTCAAAATTCCTGGCCTTTGAAATGCTGTCATTCCGTCTGGTGGAGACGCAGAGTTTTAAAAGCCTGATGGCATTGGCTGTCCCGCAGTACGTCGTGCCCAGCCGCCACTACTTTTCCAGGCGAGCCATCCCTTCCCTGCACAACCAGGTGGGGGACAAAATCAGGTGTGCACTGCGCAACGCCATCTGTGGCAAGGTCCACCTAACTACGGATGCGTGGACCAGTAAGCACGGTCAGGGACGTTATATCTCCCTAACAGCACACTGGGTAAATGCAGTGGCTGCTGGGCCTGAGGCAGATAGCGGTTTGGCGCATGTCCTTCCACCACCGAGGATTGCAGGGCGCTTCAGTTTGCCTCCTGTTGCTAACTCCTCCTTCTCCGCTTCCTCATCCTCTACCGCCTCCTCATCCATTCAGCGTAACACCTTCACCACCAACTTCAGCACAGCCAGGGGTAAACGACAGCAGGCAGTTTTAAAACTTTCCTGTTTGGGGGAAAATCCCCACACCGCGCAGGAGTTGTGGAGGGACATGGAACAACAGACCGATGAGTGGTTGCTGTCAGTGAGCCTCAAGCCCGGCCTGGTGGTGTGCGATAATGGGCGAAATCTCGTAGCAGCTCTGGGTCTAGCCGGTTTGACGCACATCCCTTGCCTGGCGCATGTGCTGAACTTGGTGGTCCAGAGGTTCCTTAAAAATTACCCCAATATGCCAGAGCTGCTGCAGAAAGTGCGGGCTGTGTGTGCGCACTTTCGGCGTTCTCACCCTGCTGCTGCTCGCCTGTCAGCGCTGCAGCGTAACTTCGGCCTTCCAGCTCACCGCCTCATATGTGACGTGCCCACAAGGTGGAACTCCACCTTGCACATGCTGGCCAGACTGTGCGAGCAGCAGCAGGCAATAGTGGAGTTTCAGCTGCAGCAATCACGCGTGAGTCGCTCTGCGGAACAGCACCACTTCACCACCAATAACTGGGCCTCCATGTGAGACCTGTGTGCCTTGTTGCGCTGTTTCGAGTACTCCACCAACATGGCCAGTGCCAATGAGGCCGTTCTCAGCGTTACTATCCCAGTTCTATGCCTCCTTGAAAAAACGCTTTGTGCGATGATGGAAGAGGATGTGGCACAGGAGGATGAGGAGGAGGAGGAGGAAGCGGGATCATTTCAAAGGCTTTCAGGGCAGTCTTTCACAAGTGGCTACGAGGGTGGGTTCCTGCACCAACAAACGCCAGGTACACAATTGTCCGGCAGAAAGGGCACAGTTCTGGAGGATGACGAGGTGGAGGAGGAGATGGAGGAGGAGGAGGAGGAGGAGGAGCCATGTTCACAGCAGGGTGGCACTCAGACCAGCTCGTGGCCATTACTGGTGCGTGGCTGGGGGGATACAGAGGACACAGACGATACACCTCCCACAGAGGACAGCTTTTCTTTGCCTCTGGGCAGCCTGGCACACATGAGCGATTACATGCTGCAGTGTTTCCGCAACGACAGCCGAGTTGCCCACATTTTAACTGGTGCTGATTACTGGGTGGCCACCCTGCTGGATCCCCGTTACAAGGACAACGTACCGTCCTTAATTCCCTCACTGGAGCGGGATCGTAAGATGCGCGAGTACAAGCGCACGCTGGTAGACGCGCTGCTGGTGGCATTCCCACCTGACAGCGGGCGTACGGTGGAAGCACAAGGCGAAGGCAGAGGAGGAGGAAGAGGTCGCCAATGCAGCCGGGGCACCGGCAGCACCTCAGAAGGCAGGGTTAGCATGGCCGAAATGTGGAAAAGCTTTGTCAGCACGCCACAACAACCAGCACCACCAGCTGAGATGGAACGTCTTAGCAGGAGGCAGCATTTCACCAACATGGTTGAGCAGTATGTGTCCACAGGCCTACACGTACTGGATGACGGGTCTGCCCCCTTTAACTTCTGGGTCTCCAAATTGGGCACATGGCCTGAGCTTGCCGTTTATGCCTTGGAGGTGCTGGCCTGCCCTGCAGCCAGTGTATTATCTGAACGTGTATTTAGCACGGCAGGGGGCGTTATCACAGACAAGCGCAGCCGCCTGTCCAGAGCCAATGTGGACAAGCTCACGTTCATTAAAATGAACCAGGCATGGATCCCACAGGACTTGTCCGTACCTTGTGCAGAATAGACATGTATACCGGTGTTGTGACAAAAACTGTCCGGCCATCGGATTGTGCCCGGCCCGTACTGCGCAGGCGCAGCGCTTGCGCAGTACAGAGGACAAGGAGATTCACAAAATCTCCGAAGATGAACGGCGCCTGCGCTGTGAGTGCAGGTTCAAGCCCCACCATCCAAGAGGACATACGGTAGCACATAGTAACAGGGCCCCTCACGGGCTCGCTTCGATCGCGGCCTTGCTTGGCTCGGCTTGAACCACGGATGGTGTGGCCTTCACCTGAACTCAACACGCAGGCGCCGTTAGTCTTGGGAGATTTTTGAAATCCCCTTGTCCTACATACTCAGCAAGCGCAGTACAGGGCGGACACTATTCGACAGGGGACAGAATTCGACACATCACCGGCCTTACCCAGCCATTGTTGTATTTTTGAACCAGTGTTGGCTACCTCGTCCTCCTCCACCGCCGCTTCCACCTACACAGCCACATCCACCGCCACCTCAACCTCCTACTCCATATGGACCTCGTCCTGCTAGGCCAAGATTAAAATTTTTATTTTATTTTTTTGTAGCGCACAGATCCTTTCCCCCTTACCTGCCTTTATGTTGTTGGCTCTTCGCAGGAGGGAGAAAGGCACACCGCACTACCAGCCCGTATCATCCTATATAAAGAGGTTGAGCGGTGTACTTGACGGGCCGTGTCCACAGCCGGAGTCAAAACTCCTCCAGAGGATGATTCTCACCTCTACTGTAGGTAGAGGCAAGTCCTTTAATTGCCAGTAAAGTCAATGTCCACACCAGCTGAAACTCCAACTCTTATTCTCTCATGGCAAAATAAACTGTACTCAGATAGAAAAGGTTAGAGCAAAGAAACAGGACAGCTTAAGGTGTGGAGGAGGTCCAGGCACAAACGTAGCACATTCACTTCACTGCTTAGGTTTCTCAAACAGTTTTTGGCGCACGGTCTCTGCCACAGACATTGAGGTTGGTCTCTGCCACAGACCGGGTGTACAAGGCCCCTGCCACGGGCCTGGAGAACTTTGGTCTCAGCCACAGACCAGGGTGTATAAGGCCCCTGCCATGGGCCGGTTGAATAAGGCCTCTGATACAGTCAAGGTGACCTTGAGCTTCTCCTTCTACGAACCTAGCCCATATCAAGGGGAAGACATCTCTCCAGGGAGTCAACAGACCATTCCTTCACCGTGACTCCCGCATCGGTCTATCAGAATGATCCTCCCTTCCCTGGAACAGGGTCCCCTACACGAGGCGGCTCTGGACTCCAGGCTTTACTCCCGCCCCTAGGCCTCCATACCCAGGGCAGCAAGAACTCCAGGATAGTACCTCACCCCGGGCTAAAGGTGCCCGAGATGGAACAGGAACACATGCACCCAGGCCGAAGGCACCTGGGCGCGGACCCCACTGGACATCAGCCCCCAGGCCAAAGGTCTGTCCCTTTTATATGCTCTCCCGGCATGCACAGCAGGTTCCCCGCCCCGCTGTACTACTGCCAAGAGGGGACACAAAAGGCACCACCTGTAGGCCGCAGGGAACTGCACACCAATACTGTCCCCCGAGGACAAAATGGTCCATGAATCCTACAGAATTAGGGTATTTGAGCCTATTTACCACTCAAACACTTTCCTTAAATTTAGCACCCCGCTACATTTTTATTTCAAAGTATTTTATTTTCCCACTAGCTTATCCATTAAATTAAATAATTTATTCCAGAAAGGGCGTATTCTGGGGCATTCCCACCATATGTGTGGCATTGTGCCGTTGAGTTTCTGAGGTTCTTAATGACTTCCTGTACCTCTTCTGCTGAAAAGGGGGCCTCCAGCATATTTTTTTATTTTTTAATTTTTTTATGTTCTTTTAAGTTATTTCCTATCCACATTTGTTTGCAGAGCACTTGCCATGTTCTTAACAACATTTTGCTGCCATTTGCAGCCCTCTAGCCCTTTCCATTACTTTTTTAGAGCCTTTTTAGTCGTCAGAAGTCCGGGTCCCCATTGACTTCAATGGGGTCCGGGTCCGGGTCCGGGTTCGGGTTAAAGTTCGGTCCCGAATCCGAACTTTTTTCCGAAGTTCGGCCGAACCCGCCGGACCCGAATATCCAGCTACCCGCTCAACTCTAACTGAGGATCATCACTGATGTACTGTGGATCATCACTGATGTACTGAGGATCATCACTGATGTACTGTGGATCATCACTGATGTACTATGGGCCATCACTGGTGTACTATGGATCATCACTGATGTACTGTTGATCATCACTGATGTACTGTGGATCATCACTGATGTACTATGGACCATCATTGGTGTACTATGGATCATCACTGCTGTACTATGGATCATCACTGGTGTACTATGGATCATCCCTGATATACTATGGACCATCCCTGATGTACTATGGACCATCCCTGATGTACTGTGGATCATCACTGGTGTACTGTGGATCATCACTGATGTACTATAGATCATCACTGATGTACTGTGGATCATCACTGATGTACTATAGATCATCACTGATGTACTATGGACCATCACTGATGTACTATGGATCATCACTGATGTACTGTGGATCATCACTGATGTACTGTGGATCATCACTGATGTACTGTGGATTATCACTGATGTACTATAGATCATCACTGATGTACTATAGATCATCACTGATGTACTATGGATCATCACTGATGTACTATAGATCATCACTGATGTACTGTGGATCATCACTGATGTACTGTGGATCATCACTGGTGTACTATGGATCATCACTGATGTACCATAGATCATCACTGATGTACTGTGGATCATCACTGATGTACTATGGACCATCACTGATGTACTATGGACCATCCCTGACGTACTATGGATCATCACTGATGTACTGTGGATCATCACTGGTGTACTATGGATCATCACTGATGTACCATAGATCATCACTGATGTACTGTGGATCATCACTGATGTACTATGGACCATCACTGATGTACTATGGACCATCCCTGACGTACTATGGATCATCACTGATGTACTGAGGATCATCACTGATGTACCGTGGATCATCACTGATGTACTGAGGATCATCACTGATGTACTGTGGATCATCACTGATGTACCGTGGATCATCACTGATGTACTGAGGATCATCACTGATGTACCATGGATCATCACTGATGTACTGAGGATCATCACTGATGTACTGTGGATCATCACTGATTTACTGTGGATCATCACTGATTTACTGTGGATCATCACTGATTTACTGTGGATCATTACTGATGTACTATGGATCATCACTGATGTACCATAGATCATCACTGATGTACTGTGGATCATCACTGATGTACTATGGATCATCACTGGTGTACTATGGATCATCACTGATGTACTGTGGATCATCACTGATGTACTATGGACCATCACTGATGTACTATGGACCATCCCTGACGTACTATGGATCATCACTGATGTACTGAGGATCATCACTGATGTACCGTGGATCATCACTGATGTACTGAGGATCATCACTGATGTACTGTGGATCATCACTGATGTACCGTGGATCATCACTGATGTACTGAGGATCATCACTGATGTACCATGGATCATCACTGATGTACTGAGGATCATCACTGATGTACTGTGGATCATCACTGATTTACTGTGGATCATCACTGATTTACTGTGGATCATCACTGATTTACTGTGGATCATTACTGATGTACTATGGATCATCACTGATGTACTATGGATTATCACTGATGTACTATGGATCATCACTGATGTACAGTGGATCATCACTGATGTACTATAGATCATCACTGATGTACTATAGATCATCACTGATGTACTGTGGATCATCACTGATGTACTGTGGATCATTACTGATGTACTGTGGATCATCACTGATGTACTATGGATCATCACTGATGTACTGTGGATCATCACTGATGTACTATGGGCCATCATTGGTGTACTATGGATCATCACTGATGTACTATGGATCATCACTGATGTACTGTGAATTATCACTGATGTACTGTGGATCATCACTGATGTACTATAGATCATCACTGATGTACTATGGACCATCATTGGTGTACTATGGATCATCACTGCTGTACTATGGATCATCACTGCTGTACTATGGATCATCACTGGTGTACTATGGATCATCACTGCTGTACTATGGATCATCACTGGTGTACTATGGATCACCACTGATGTACTATGGGCCATCACTGGTGTACTATGGGCCATCACTGGTGTACTATGGACCATCACTGATGTTCTATGGACCATCACTGATTTACTGTGGATCATCACTGATGTACTATAGATCATCACTGATGTACTATGGACCATCACTGATGTACTATGGATCATTACTAATGTACTGTGGATCATCACTGATGTACTGTGGATCATCACTGATGTACTATAGATCATCACTGATGTACTATTGGTCATCACTGATGTACTATAGATTATCACTGATGTACTATGGATCATCACTGATGTACTATAGATCATCACTGATGTACTGTGGATCATCACTGATGTACTGTGGATCATCACTGGTGTACTATGGATCATCACTGATGTACCATAGATCATCACTGATGTACTGTGGATCATCACTGATGTACTATGGATCATCACTGGTGTACTATGGATCATCACTGATGTACTGTGGATCATCACTGATGTACTATGGACCATCCCTGATGTACTATGGATCATCACTGATGTACCGTGGATCATCACTGATGTACTGAGGATCATCACTGATGTACCGTGGATCATCACTGATGTACTGAGGATCATCACTGATGTACTGTGGATCATCACTGATGTACTGTGGATCATCACTGATTTACTGTGAATCATTACTGATGTACTGTGGATCATCACTGATGTACTATGGATCATCACTGATGTACTATGGATCATCACTGATGTACTATGGATCATCACTGATGTACTATGGATCATCACTGATGTACTGTGGATCATCATTGATGTACTATAGATCATCACTGATGTACAATGGGCCATCACTGGTGTACTATGGATCATCACTGATGTTCTATGGATCATCACTGATGTACTATGGACCATCCCTGATGTACCGTGGATCATCCATCGCTGATGTACTATGGATCATCACTGGTGTACTATGGATCATCACTGATGTACTATGGATCATCACTGATGTACTATGAGCCATCACTGATGTACTATGGATCATCACTGGTGTACTATGGATCATCACTGATGTACTGTGGATCATCACTGATGTACTGTGGATTAGGGATGAGCTTCGTGTTCGAGTCGAACATACGTTCGACTCGAACATCGGCTGTTCGATCGTTCGACGAAGATCGAACGATTTGGGCCGTTCGCGCCAAATTCGAGTGACGCGAACGGCCCACAATGCACTACGCCATCGCAGTGTCATCCAGGCGCTGTGATTGGCCAAGCATGCACTGTGACCCCGCATGCTTGGCCAATCACAGCGCCGGCAGCGAGGAGAGCAATGATTGGCCACAGGCAGGATGCCTGTAGCCAATTATTGCTGAGGGTGTTTAGTACACGCCCCACACTATAAAAGGCCGCCAGCACGGCGGCCTAGTGTAGTGTGTTCCGGAGCAGGGAAAGAGAAGCATAGGCAGGGACAGTGACATTTATTTTTTCTTGCTTAACCTGGATTCCTTTAGTTTAGGGAAAGAGAAGGATAGGTAGGGAGAGTGTCAGTGTGTTTTACTGTGCGAATCCTTGTTTCTAGGGACAGGGAAGGACAGTGAGGGAATTCTCCTTGTGCTATAGTGTGCTTTAAAAAAACATTTTTTCTAGGGACAGAAAACTATAGGTAGGGAGAGTGTCAGTGTGTTTTACTGTGCGAATCCTTGTTTCTAGGGACAGGGAAGGACAGTGAGGGAATTTTCCTTGTGCTATAGTGTGCTTTAAAAAAACATTTTTTCTAGGGACAGAAAACTATAGGTAGGGAGAGTGTCAGTGTGTTTTACTGTGCGAATCCTTGTTTCTAGGGACAGGGAAGGACAGTGAGGGAATTCTCCTTGTGCTATAGTGTGCTTTAAAAAAACATTTTTTCTAGGGACAGAACACTATAGGTAGGGAGAGTGTCAGTGTGTTTTACTGTGCGAATCCTTGTTTCTAGGGACAGGGAAGGACAGTGAGGGAATTCTCCTTGTGCTATAGTGTGCTTTAAAAAAACATTTTTTCTAGGGACAGAAAACTATAGGTAGGAAGAGTGTCAGTTTCTTTCACTGTGATAATCCTTGTTTCTAGGGACAAAGAAGGAAAGTGAGGGAAATTTTCCTTGTGCTATAGTGTGCTTTAAAAAAACATTTTTTCTAGGGA
This sequence comes from Rana muscosa, assembly GCA_029206835.1. NCBI lineage: Eukaryota > Metazoa > Chordata > Amphibia > Anura > Ranidae > Rana > Rana muscosa. Next base: position 337,856,950 of record CM055117.1, read on the forward strand.
CAGAAAACTATAGGTAGGAAGAGTGTCAGTTTCTTTCACTGTGATAATCCTTGTTTCTAGGGACAGGGAAGGAAAGTGAGGGAAATTCTCCTTGTGCTATAGTGTGCTTTAAAAAAACATTTTTTCTAGGGACAGAAAACTATAGGTAGGAAGAGTGTCAGTTTCTTTCACTGTGATAATCCTTGTTTCTAGGGACAGGGAAGGAAAGTGAGGGAAATTCTCCTTGTGCTATAGTGTGCTTTAAAAAAACATTTTTTCTAGGGACAGAAAACTATAGGTAGGAAGAGTGTCAGTTTCTTTCACTGTGATAATCCTTGTTTCTAGGGACAGGGAAGGACAGTGAGGGAAATTCTCCTTGTGCTATAGTGTGCTTTAAAAAAACATTTTTTCTAGGGACAGAAAACAATAGGTAGGAAGAGTGTCAGTTTCTTTCACTGTGATAATCCTTGTTTCTAGGGACAGGGAAGGAAAGTGAGGGAATTTCTCCTTGTGCTATAGTGTGCTTTAAAAAAACATTTTTTCTAGGGACAGAAAACTATAGGTAGGAAGAGTGTCAGTTTCTTTCACTGTGATAATCCTTGTTTCTAGGGACAAAGAAGGAAAGTGAGGGAAATTCTCCTTGTGCTATAGTGTGCTTTAAAAAAACATTTTTTCTAGGGACAGAAAACTATAGGTAGGAAGAGTGTCAGTTTCTTTCACTGTGATAATCCTTGTTTCTAGGGACAGGGAAGGAAAGTGAGGGAAATTCTCCTTGTGCTATAGTGTGCTTTAAAAAACATTTTTTCTAGGGACAGAAAACTATAGGTAGGAAGAGTGTCAGTTTCTTTCACTGTGATAATCCTTGTTTCTAGGGACAGGGAAGGAAAGTGAGGGAAATTCTCCTTGTGCTATAGTGTGATTTAAAAAAACATTTTTTCTAGGGACAGAAAACTATAGGTAGGAAGAGTGTCAGTTTCTTTCACTGTGATAATCCTTGTTTCTAGGGACAGGGAAGGACAGTGAGGAAAATTCTCCTTGTGCTATAGTGTGCTTTAAAAAAACATTTTTTCTAGGGACAGAAAACTATAGGTAGGAAGAGTGTCAGTTTCTTTCACTGTGATAATCCTTGTTTCTAGGGACAGGGAAGGACAGTGAGGGAAATTCTCCTTGTGCTATAGTGTGCTTTAAAAAAACATTTTTTCTAGGGACAGAAAACTATAGGTAGGAAGAGTGTCAGTTTCTTTCACTGTGATAATCCTTGTTTCTAGGGACAGGGAAGGAAAGTGAGGGGAATTCTCCTTGTGCTATAGTGTGCTTTAAAAAAACATTTTTTCTAGGGACAGAAAACTATAGGTAGGAAGAGTGTCAGTTTCTTTCACTGTGATAATCCTTGTTTCTAGGGACAGGGAAGGAAAGTGAGGGAAATTCTCCTTGTGCTATAGTGTGCTTTAAAAAAACATTTTTTCTAGGGACAGAAAACTATAGGTAGTGTGACAGCAGGAAGGTAAAGTCACCTGGTTGCATCCAGGGGGGTAGATATATTTCGCCCAGATTCAGGCTTTACGCCGATTTATACAGCTAGGTGGAGAGTTGTATAAGCCCAGCTGAGACTAGTGGGCTCATTGATGACTCATACCTCTAGGGAGAGGGCTGGGCGTCGTGCAGACAGGGAGTTGATGAGTCCAGCTGAACCTTGTCAGCTCATTTAGGCCTCTATAAGAAAGCCCAGATTCATTAGATGTTGGCTCATGCCTGGAAGCAGACCTGTGTGGACTGTCTAGGGAGAGTGAACCCCTGTGCGGTGAGAGAAAGCCTGTGTGGCTATATTTTGCTTGGACATTTAAAACCAGGGACTAGGACAGCACTAGGCTGATCCCAGTCGTTAGTTAGGAAACCTGTAAGTTTAGTCAGAGGTCAAGTTGACCAGGATTTATTTTGTGTTTGTTTTTTTTGCCTTGCTGTGTTTTTTGTCACTGTAAATAGAAAATAAACCGCACCTTTTTGATTTTGAAAACCACAACCTCCGTCTGCTGGGCCTGTTTTTGGGTGGGAAGCCCATCCCGGGGGTCAAACATACCCGCTGCCGAGCTAGCCCCCTCACAGTTGGTGGAGAACGCGGGCAGTTTTTTTTTAAGCCAGCATGGAGGAGATACTGAAACAGCTGGCTCTAGCAAATGCCAATCAACAGCAGACAAATGCAGGTTTGCAAAGGAGCCTTGCAGCCCAGCAGCAAGCTCATCAACAGAGCCTTGCAACTTTACAACAGAGTCTGGAGGCTCAGCAACAAGCCCAACAGCAATCTGAGGCCCGCTTCATAGACCTGTTGCAGAAGCAAGAGCAGAGACTACAACAACAGATGGAAGCAGTAATGCAGCAACGTCCGCAGACCGGTGAGGAAAGCCGTCCCACTAATACCGCGTCCTTTGGGGTGAGTCGTTTATTGACAAAAATGACTGGAGAGGATGATCCAGAGGTATTTTTGACCACATTTGAAAGGACCGCTGAAAGAGAAAAGTGGCCTGAGGAGCAGTGGGCTGGACTGGTGGCTCCTCTGTTAACGGGTGAATCGCAGAAAGCTTACTATGACCTAGAGCCTGACCAAGCAAAAGACTATGTGATGCTAAAAGCTGAAATATTGGCAAGGCTGGGTGTCACCCTGGCTGTCCGGGCTCAGCGTGTGCATAACTGGACTTTCCAGCTTGGAAAACCCCCCAGGTCTCAAATGTATGATCTCATTCACCTGAGCAGAAAGTGGCTACAGCCAGAGACTTTGTCCGCACCAAAGATTGTGGAACGTGTTGTAATGGATCGGTTTTTGAGAGCTCTTCCTACTGCCATCCAAAAGTGGGTAAGCCATGGAGACCCAGAGACGGCCGATGGTCTTGTGGATCGTGTGGAGAAATACTTGGCTACAGAGAACCTGACGGCCTCTTCCAGAGACACTCGGACTTTCCACCCTAAGACCAGACCATCCCCAGGGGCGGATAAGATGATTCCAAGGGGTAAGGGTGGAGAGAGTGAGAGGGTGGGAGCTCTACCCCAAGTTTGGCGAGAACAGCCTGGGAAATCAGCGGCTCAAGAGGCGGCAAGAAGGATCATTTGCTACCGCTGCCGGCAAGCGGGACATATTGCAGCAAATTGCCCGGTTTTGGAGGAACCCATGCAGTGTGACTTTCTGACGGGCAGACGTCAGTCGCTGTGTGCGACAGTCGCATGCACTGCCATTCGGGGAACTGAGAAACATTTATGCAAAATGTGTATTAATGGTAGAAATGTTGTGGTATTGCTGGATTCAGGTAGCCTTGTGACCCTGATAAAGGCTGAGTTAGTTAAAACAGAGGTCTCTGGGAATAGCAAGGTAGCCGTTATTTGTGTGCATGGGGACACCCGAGAGTATCCAGTGACTACAGTGTGTTTCGAGACCCCCAAAGGTACCCTTTCTCATCCAGTGGGCTTAGTGTCTCAGTTACCGCATGACGCCATTGTGGGAAGGGATTTTCCGAAGTTCTGGGAACTGTGGGATGATCATGAGCCCCCCACTGGTGCCCCTATGTACCAGGAATATGATAGCCAGAACTCCTCTGAGAGTGGTGAGGACTCTCCCGAATTTCCCTTGTCAGTATTGGCAGGGGAGACTCAAGAAACTGGAGAGGAGCCCACCTCCTCAGACGAAAACCTACCGTCTGTGGAGTTTTCTGATCTTGAGGTTCACAGGGAAAACTTTGCCACAGAACAGTTGAAAGACCCCGCCCTAATAAAGGCACGGGAAAACGTAGTGAAAATAGATGGCGAGTTAGTGAACCCAGATAATACCTGCACTTACCCATACTTCAGCATAGAGAAGGACCTACTGTATCGGGTGGCAAAAAGGGCAGAAGAAACCGTTGAGCAGCTGGTGGTGCCCAAACCTTACAGGAAGTTGGTGTTGGAGTTGGCCCATGGGCACATTCTTGGAGGTCATCTGGGGACAGAGAAAACCCGAGAGAGGGTATTACAGAGATTCTATTGGCCTGGGGTGATGAAGGACATAGAAAATTATTGTTCCTCCTGCCCTGTGTGTCAGAGGTCGGCCCCGATGCCACACTTCCGTAGCCCGCTGGTCCCTCTACCCATCATTGAGGTCCCGTTTGAGAGAATCGCAATGGATTTGGTAGGTCCTATAATCAAGTCCGCTAGGGGGCACCAGTACATATTGGTTATAATGGACTATGCCACCCGTTATCCAGAAGCGATCCCTCTCAGAAATACCTCGGCCAAAACCATAGCCAAAGAGCTATCTCTTGTTTTTAGCCGGGTGGGTATTTGTAAAGAACTGCTTACGGACCAAGGTACACCCTTTATGTCCCGGGTTATGAAGGAGCTGTGTAAATTGTTCAAAGTGACGCAATTACGTACATCTGTGTATCACCCCCAAACCGATGGGCTGGTTGAAAGATTCAACAAAACCCTAAAACAAATGTTGAAGAAAGTGGTGGATAGAGATGGAAAGGATTGGGACTGTCTACTTCCTTATTTGATGTTTGCTATTAGGGAGGTGCCCCAATCCTCTACGGGATTCTCCCCCTTTGAGTTACTGTATGGGAGACACCCAAGAGGGCTGTTGGATATTGCCAAGGAAACTTGGGAAAGTGAGAGTTCTCCCCACAGGAGTGTGATTGAGCATGTCGCCCTGATGCAAGATCGAATTGCACAGGTAATGCCCATCGTGAAGGAACATTTGGCCCAAGCGCAGTTGGCACAGCAGAGAGTGTACAACCGTGGAGCCAAGACCCGTACCTTTTCCCCGGGGGATAGGATATTGGTACTTGTCCCTACGGTTGAAAGTAAATTCCTTGCCAAATGGCAAGGCCCCTACGAGATAATGGAAAAAGTGAGCGAAGTGAATTACAAGGTCAGACAACCAGGAAGGCGAAAGCCCGAACAGATCTATCACGTTAATCTGATGAAAGCCTGGAGGGATAGAGAGTCCCTAGTCGCAGACACTTGGTCACCAGCTCAAACTGGTTGCGTGATTCCTGAGGTTGGAATCGCAGCCACCTTGTCACAACCCCAACAACAGGAGGTTAAGGAGTTTGTGCTTCGCAACAAGGAGGTATTCTCTGAGCTGCCGGGACAAACATCTGGGGTAGAGCATGACATTATTACCCCGCCCGGTGAAAGGGTGAAGTTAAAACCCTATCGGATCCCAGAGGCCCGACGGGAGGCAATACGGGAGGAAGTACAGAAAATGCTGAACTTAGGGGTGATAGAGGAGTCCCAAAGTGATTGGTCTAGTCCCATTGTGTTGGTGCCTAAACCGGATGGGAGCTGGCGATTTTGTAACGATTTTCGTCAGTTGAACAAAGTTACAAAATTTGACACCTACCCCATGCCACGTATAGATGAGTTGATCGACCGGCTGGGAACAGCCCGATACATGACGACTCTTGACCTCACAAAAGGGTATTGGCAAATCCCCCTGGCCAAGTCAGCCAAAGAGAAAACCGCATTTGTAACCCCAGACGGGGCGTTCCAATATAAAAGAATGCCGTTCGGGTTACAGAATGCGCCGGCCACATTCCAGCGGAAAATGGACCAGATGCTGAGGCCCCATCGGAAGTATGCTGCGGCTTACCTGGATGACGTAATTGTCCATAGCACAGATTGGGCCTCACATCTGCCAAAAGTGCAAGCAGTCCTGGACTCTGTTCGGGAAGCAGGGTTTACGGCTAACCCCAAGAAGTGTACCATTGGGCAGGAGGAGGCCAAATATCTTGGGTACACCATTGGGAGGGGAGTAATAAAACCCCAACTCAACAAAGTCGAGGCCATCCAGAGTTGGCCACGTCCCAACAGCAAGAAGCAGGTACGAGCCTTTCTGGGAATCGCTGGGTATTATCGGCGATTCATTCCCCACTTTGCTTCTAAGGCTGTGCCCCTAACCAACCTGACGAAGGGGAAAGGGTCGGTCATGATTAAATGGACCCCCGAGGCTGAGGCAGCATTCCAATTCTTGAAACAAGCCTTATGTAGCCAGCCAGTGTTGTACTCACCCGACTTCTCTAAAGACTTTGTCGTACAAAGTGATGCGTCAGATGTGGGGTTAGGAGCAGTATTGTCCCAGGTCTGGAACGGGGAAGAGCACCCAGTCATTTACCTCAGCAGGAAGTTGAAGTCCCATGAGGTAAATTACGCCACCGTTGAAAAGGAGTGTTTAGCGGTGAAGTGGGCTCTAGATTCCCTTCGGTACTACCTGCTAGGTAGGCACTTTGACATGGTTACGGATCACGCTCCGTTAAAGTGGATGGCTCAAAACAAGGAAACAAATAGAAGAGTGAATAGGTGGTTCCTGGCCCTCCAGGAATTCAACTTCACAGTAAAGCATCGCCCTGGCGTTCAAATGGGGAATGTGGATGCTTTGTCTCGAGTACATGAATGCCTGATTGCTGGTGTTCCAACCCCGAGGTTAAAACAAGAGGGGGGGGTATGTGACAGCAGGAAGGTAAAGTCACCTGGTTGCATCCAGGGGGGTAGATATATTTCGCCCAGATTCAGGCTTTACGCCGATTTATACAGCTAGGTGGAGAGTTGTATAAGCCCAGCTGAGACTAGTGGGCTCATTGATGACTCATACCTCTAGGGAGAGGGCTGGGCGTCGTGCAGACAGGGAGTTGATGAGTCCAGCTGAACCTTGTCAGCTCATTTAGGCCTCTATAAGAAAGCCCAGATTCATTAGATGTTGGCTCATGCCTGGAAGCAGACCTGTGTGGACTGTCTAGGGAGAGTGAACCCCTGTGCGGTGAGAGAAAGCCTGTGTGGCTATATTTTGCTTGGACATTTAAAACCAGGGACTAGGACAGCACTAGGCTGATCCCAGTCGTTAGTTAGGAAACCTGTAAGTTTAGTCAGAGGTCAAGTTGACCAGGATTTATTTTGTGTTTGTTTTTTTTGCCTTGCTGTGTTTTTGTCACTGTAAATAGAAAATAAACCGCACCTTTTTGATTTTGAAAACCACAACCTCCGTCTGCTGGGCCTGTTTTTGGGTGGGAAGCCCATCCCGGGGGTCACACATACCCGCTGCCGAGCTAGCCCCCTCACAGTAGGAAGAGTGTCAGTTTCTTTCACTGTGATAATCCTTGTTTCTAGGGACAGGGAAGGAAAGTGAGGGAAATTCTCCTTGTGCTATAGTGTGCTTTAAAAAAGCATTTTTTCTAGGGACAGAAAACTATAGGTAGTGTGACAGCAGGAAGGTAAAGTCACCTGGTTGCATCCAGGGGGGTAGATATATTTCTCCCAGATTCAGGCTTTATGCCGACTTATACAACTAGGGAGAGAATTGATGAAGCCCAGCTGAGGCTAGTGGGCTCATGGATGATTCATACCTCTAGGGAGAGTGCTGGGCGTCGTGCAGGCAGGGAGTTGATGAGACCAGCTGAAGCTTGTCAGCTCGTTTAAGGCCTCTATAAAAACTCCCAGCTTCATTAGGTGTTTGCTCATGCCTGGAACCAGACCTGTGTGGACTGTCTAGGGAGAGTGAACCCCTGTGCGGTGAGACAAAGCCTGTGTGGCTATTTGTTTGGACATTGACTAAACCAGGGACTTAGGGACTAGGACAGCACCAGGCTGATCCCAGTTGTTAGTTAGGAAACCTGCATGTTTAGTCAGAGGTCAAGCTGACCAGGATTTATTTTGTTTATGTTTCTTTTTGGCTTTGCTGTGTTTTTGTCACTGTACATAGAGAAATAAACCGCACCTTTTGATTTTGAAAACCACAACCTCCGTCTGCTGGCCCTGTTTTTGTGTGGGGAGCCCAACTAGGGGGTCACACACACCCGCTACCGAGTTAACCCCCTCACAGTTGGTGGAGAACCAGTGGCAGTTTTTTTTAAGCCAGCATGGAGGAGATACTGAAACAGCTGGCTCTAGCAAATGCCAATCAACAGCAGACAAATGCAGGTTTGCAAAGGAGCCTTGCAGCCCAGCAGCAAGCTCACCAACAGAGTCTGGAAGCTCAGCAACAAGCCCAGCAGCAATCTGAGGCCCGCTTCATAGACTTGTTACAGAAGCCATGGAGACCCAGAGACGGCCGGTGGTCTTGTGGATCGTGTAGAGAAATACTTGGCTACAGAGAACCTGACGGCCTCTTCCAGAGACTCTCGGACTTTCCACCCTAAGACCAGACCATCCCCAGGGGCGGATAAGAGGATTCCAAGGGGTGAGGGTGGAGAGAGTGAGAGGGTGGGAGCTCTACCCAAAGTTTGGCGAGAACAGCCTGGGAAGTCAGGGGCTCAAGAGGCAGCCAAATGGATTGTTTGCTACCGCTGCCGGCAAGCGGGACATATTGCAGCAAATTGCCCGGTTGTGGAGGAACCCATGCAATGTGACTTTCTGACGGACAGACGTCAGTCGCTGTGTGCGACAGTCGCATGCACTGCCATCCGGGGAACTGAGAAACATTTATGCAAAATGTGTATTAATGGTAGAAATGTTGTGGTATTACTGGATTCAGGTAGCCTTGTGACCCTGATAAATGCTGAATTAGTTAAAACAGAGGTCTCTGGGAATAGCAAGGTAGCTGTTATTTGTGTGCATGGGGACACCCGAGAGTATCCAGTGACTGCAGTGTGTTTCGAGACCCCCAAAGGTACCCTCTCTCATCCAGTGGGGTTAGTATCTCAATTACCGCATGATGCCATTGTGGGAAGGGATTTTCCGAAGTTCTGGGAACTGTGGGATGATCCTGAGCCCCCCACTGGTGCCCCTATGTACCAGGAATGTGATAGCCAGAACTCCTCTGAGAGTGGTGAGGACTCTCCAGAATTTCCCTTGTCAGTATTGGCAGGGGAGACTCAAGAAACTGGAGAGGAGCCCACCTCCTCAGACGAAAACCTACCGTCTGTGGAGTTTTCTGATCTGGAGGTTCACAGGGAAAATTTTGCCACAGAACAGTTAAAAGACCCCGCCCTAATAAAGGCACGGGAAAACGTAGTGGAAATAGATGGCGAGTTAGTGAACCCAGATAATACCTGCACTTACCCATACTTCAGCGTAGAGAAGGACCTACTGTATCGGGTGGCAAAAAGGGCAGAAGAAACCGTTGAGCAGCTTGTGGTGCCCAAACCTTACAGGAAGTTGGTGTTGGAGTTGGCCCATGGGCACATTCTTGGAGGTCATCTGGGGACAGAGAAAACCCGAGAGAGGGTATTACAGAGATTCTATTGGCCTGGGGTGATGAAGGACATAGAAAATTATTGTTCCTCCTGCCCTGTGTGTCAGAGGTCGGCCCCGATGCCACATTTCCGTAGCCCGCTGGTCCCTCTACCCATCATTGAGGTCCCGTTTGAGAGAATCGCAATGGATTTGGTAGGTCCTATAATCAAGTCCGCTAGGGGGCACCAGTACATATTGGTTAAAATGGACTATGCCACCTGTTATCCAGAAGCGATCCCTCTCAGAAATACCTCGGCCAAAACCATAGCCAAAGAGCTATCTCTTGTTTTTAGCCGGGTGGGTATTTGTAAAGAACTGCTTACGGACCAAGGTACACCCTTTATGTCCCGGGTTATGAAAGAGCTGTGTAAATTGTTCAAAGTGACGCAATTGCGTACATCTGTGTATCACCCCCAAACCGATGGGCTGGTTGAAAGATTCAACAAAACCCTAAAACAAATGTTGAAGAAAGTGGTGGATAGAGATGGAAAGGATTGGGACTGTCTACTTCCTTATTTGATGTTTGCTATTAGGGAGGTGCCCCAATCCTCTACGGGATTCTCCCCCTTTGAGTTACTGTATGGGAGACACCCAAGAGGGCTGTTGGATATTGCCAAGGAAACTTGGGAAAGTGAGAGTTCTCCCCACAGGAGTGTGATTGAGCATGTCGCCCTGATGCAAGATCGAATTGCACAGGTAATGCCCATCGTGAAGGAACATTTGGCCCAAGCGCAGTTGGCACAGCAGAGAGTGTACAACCGTGGAGCCAAGACCCGTACCTTTTCCCCGGGGGATAGGATATTGGTACTTGTCCCTACGGTTGAAAGTAAATTCCTTGCCAAATGGCAAGGCCCCTATGAGATAATGGAAAAAGTGAGCGAAGTGAATTACAAGGTCAGACAACCAGGAAGGCGAAAGCCCGAACAGATATATCACGTTAATCTGTTGAAAGCCTGGAGGGATAGAGAGTCCCTAGTCGCAGAAACTTGGTCACCAGCTCAAACTGGTTGCGTGATTCCGGAGGTTGGAATAGCAGCCACCTTGTCACAACCCCAACAACAGGAGGTTAAGGAGTTTGTGCTTCGCAACAAGGAGGTGTTCTCTGAGCTGCCGGGACAAACATCTGGGGTAGAGCATGATATTATTACCCCGCCCGGTGAAAGGGTGAAGTTAAAACCCTATCGAATCCCAGAGGCCCGACGGGAGGCAATACGGGAGGAAGTACAGAAAATGCTGAACTTAGGGGTGATAGAGGAGTCCCAAAGTGATTGGTCTAGTCCCATTGTGTTGGTGCCTAAACCGGATGGGAGCTGGCGATTTTGTAACGATTTTCGTCAGTTGAACAAAGTTACAAAATTTGACACCTACCCCATGCCACGTATAGATGAGTTGATCGACCGGCTGGGAACAGCCCGATACATGACGACTCTTGACCTCACAAAAGGGTATTGGCAAATTCCCCTGGCCAAGTCGGCCAAAGAGAAAACCGCATTTGTAACCCCAGACGGGGCGTTCCAATATAAGAGAATGCCGTTCGGGTTACAGAATGCGCCGGCCACATTCCAGCGGAAAATGGACCAGATACTGAGGCCCCATCGGAAGTATGCTGCGGCTTACCTGGATGACGTAATTGTCCATAGCACAGATTGGGCCTCACATCTGCCAAAAGTGCAAGCAGTCCTAGACTCTATCTGGGAAGCGGGGTTTACGGCTAACCCCAAGAAGTGTACCATTGGGCAGGAGGAGGCCAAATATCTTGGGTACACCATTGGCAGGGGAGTGATAAAACCCCAACTCAACAAAGTCGAGGCCATCCAGAGTTGGCCACGTCCCAACAGCAAAAAGCAGGTACGGGCCTTTCTGGGAATCGCGGGTTATTATCGGCGCTTCATTCCCCACTTTGCTTCTAAGGCTGTGCCCCTAACCAACCTGACGAAAGGGAAAGGGTCGGTCATGATTAAATGGACCCCCAAGGCTGAGGCAGCATTCCAATTCTTGAAACAAGCCTTATGTAGCCAGCCAGTGTTGTACTCACCCGACTTCTCTAAAGACTTTGTCGTACAAAGTGATGCGTCAGATGTGGGGTTAGGAGCAGTATTGTCCCAGGTCTGGAACGGGGAAGAGCACCCAGTCATTTACCTCAGCAGGAAGTTGAAGTCCCATGAGGTAAATTACGCCACGGTTGAAAAGGAGTGTTTAGCGGTGAAGTGGGCTCTAGATTCCCTTCGGTACTATCTGCTAGGTAGGCACTTTGACATGGTTACGGATCACGCTCCGTTAAAGTGGATGGCTCAAAACAAGGAGACAAATAGAAGAGTGAATAGGTGGTTCCTGGCCCTACAGGAATTCAACTTCACAGTAAAGCATCGCCCTGGCGTTCAAATGGGGAATGTGGATGCTTTGTCTCGAGTACATGAATGCCTGATTGCTGGTGTTCCAACCCCAAGGTTAAAACAAGAGGGGGGGGGGGTATGTGACAGCAGGAAGGTAAAGTCACCTGGTTGCATCCAGGTGGGTAGATATATTTCTCCCAGATTCAGGCTTTATGCCGACTTATACAACTAGGGAGAGAATTGATGAAGCCCAGCTGAGGCTAGTGGGCTCATGGATGATTCATACCTCTAGGGAGAGTGCTGGGCGTCGTGCAGGCAGGGAGTTGATGAGACCAGCTGAAGCTTGTCAGCTCGTTTAAGGCCTCTATAAAAACTCCCAGCTTCATTAGGTGTTTGCTCATGCCTGGAACCAGACCTGTGTGGACTGTCTAGGGAGAGTGAACCCCTGTGCGGTGAGACAAAGCCTGTGTGGCTATTTGTTTGGACATTGACTAAACCAAGGACTTAGGGACTAGGACAGCACCAGGCTGATCCCAGTTGTTAGTTAGGAAACCTGCATGTTTAGTCAGAGGTCAAGCTGACCAGGATTTATTTTGTTTATGTTTCTTTTTGGCTTTGCTGTGTTTTTGTCACTGTACATAGAGAAATAAACCACACCTTTTGATTTTGAAAACCACAACCTCCGTCTGCTGGCCCTGTTTTTGTGTGGGGAGCCCAACTAGGGGGTCACACACACCCGCTACCGAGTTAACCCCCTCACAGTAGGAAGAGTGTCAGTTTCTTTCACTGTGATAATCCTTGTTTCTAGGGACAGGGAAGGAAAGTGAGGGAAATTCTCCTTGTGCTATAGTGTGCTTTAAAAAAACATTTTTTCTAGGGACAGAAAATTTAGGTAGGAAGAGTGTCAGTTTCTTTCACTGTGATAATCCTTGTTTCTAGGGACAGGGAAGGAAAGTGAGGGAAATTCTCCTTGTGCTATAGTGTGCTTTAAAAAAACATTTTTTCTAGGGACAGAAAACTATAGGTAGGAAGAGTGTCAGTTTCTTTCACTGTGATAATCCTTGTTTCTAGGGACAGGGAAGGAAAGTGAGGGAAATTCTCCTTGTGCTATAGTGTGCTTTAAAAAAACATTTTTTCTAGGGACAGAAAACTATAGGTAGGAAGAGTGTCAGTTTCTTTCACTGTGATAATCCTTGTTTCTAGGGACAGGGAAGGAAAGTGAGGGAAATTCTCCTTGTGCTATAGTGTGCTTTAAAAAAACATTTTTTCTAGGGACAGAAAACTATAGGTAGGAAGAGTGTCAGTTTCTTTCACTGTGATAATCCTTGTTTCTAGGGACAGGGAAGGAAAGTGAGGGAAATTCTCCTTGTGCTATAGTGTGCTTTAAAAAAACATTTTTTCTAGGGACAGAAAACTATAGGTAGGAAGAGTGTCAGTTTCTTTCACTGTGATAATCCTTGTTTCTAGGGACAGGGAAGGAAAGTGAGGGGAATTCTCCTTGTGCTATAGTGTGCTTTAAAAAAACATTTTTTCTAGGGACAGAAAACTATAGGTAGGAAGAGTGTCAGTTTCTTTCACTGTGATAATCCTTGTTTCTAGGGACAGGGAAGGAAAGTGAGGGAAATTCTCCTTGTGCTATAGTGTGCTTTAAAAAAACATTTTTTCTAGGGACAGAAAACTATAGGTAGGAAGAGTGTCAGTTTCTTTCACTGTGATAATCCTTGTTTCTAGGGACAGGGAAGGAAAGTGAGGGAAATTCTCCTTGTGCTATAGTGTGCTTTAAAAAAACATTTTTTCTAGGGACAGAAAACTATAGGTAGGAAGAGTGTCAGTTTCTTTCACTGTGATAATCCTTGTTTCTAGGGACAGGGAAGGAAAGTGAGGGGAATTCTCCTTGTGCTATAGTGTGCTTTAAAAAAACATTTTTTCTAGGGACAGAAAACTATAGGTAGGAAGAGTGTCAGTTTCTTTCACTGTGATAATCCTTGTTTCTAGGGACAGGGAAGGAAAGTGAGGGAAATTCTCCTTGTGCTATAGTGTGCTTTAAAAAAACATTTTTTCTAGGGACAGAAAACTATAGGTAGGAAGAGTGTCAGTTTCTTTCACTGTGATAATCCTTGTTTCTAGGGACAGGGAAGGAAAGTGAGGGAAATTCTCCTTGTGCTATAGTGTGCTTTAAAAAAACATTTTTTCTAGGGACAGAAAACTATAGGTCGGAAGAGTGTCAGTTTCTTTCACTGTGATAATCCTTGTTTCTAGGGACAGGGAAGGAAAGTGAGGGAAATTCTCCTTGTGCTATAGTGTGCTTTAAAAAAACATTTTTTCTAGGGACAGAAAACTATAGGTAGGAAGAGTGTCAGTTTCTTTCACTGTGATAATCCTTGTTTCTAGGGACAGGGAAGGACAGTGAGGAAAATTCTCCTTGTGCTATAGTGTGCTTTAAAAAAACATTTTTTCTAGGGACAGAAAACTATAGGTAGGAAGAGTGTCAGTTTCTTTCACTGTGATAATCCTTGTTTCTAGGGACAGGGAAGGAAAGTGAGGGAAATTCTCCTTGTGCTATAGTGTGCTTTAAAAAAACATTTTTTCTAGGGACAGAAAACTATAGGTAGGAAGAGTGTCAGTTTCTTTCACTGTGATAATCCTTGTTTCTAGGGACAGGGAAGGAAAGTGAGGGAAATTCTCCTTGTGCTATAGTGTGCTTTAAAAAAACATTTTTTCTAGGGACAGAAAACTATAGGTAGGAAGAGTGTCAGTTTCTTTCACGGTGATAATCCTTGTTTCTAGGGACAGGGAAGGAAAGTGAGGGAAATTCTCCTTGTGTTATAGTGTGCTTTAAAAAAACATTTTTTCTAGGGACAGAAAACTATAGGTAGGAAGAGTGTCAGTTTCTTTCACTGTGATAATCCTTGTTTCTAGGGACAGGGAAGGAAAGTGAGGGAAATTCTCCTTGTGCTATAGTGTGCTTTAAAAAAACATTTTTTCTAGGGACAGAAAACTATAGGTAGGAAGAGTGTCAGTTTCTTTTACTGTGATAATCCTTGTTTCTAGGGACAGGGAAGGAAAGTGAGGGAAATTCTCCTTGTGCTATAGTGTGCTTTAAAAAAACATTTTTTCTAGGGACAGAAAACTATAGGTAGGAAGAGTGTCAGTTTCTTTCACTGTGATAATCCTTGTTTCTAGGGACAGGGAAGGAAAGTGAGGGAAATTCTCCTTGTGCTATAGAGTGCTTTAAAAAAACATTTTTTCTAGGGACAGAAAACTATAGGTAGGAAGAGTGTCAGTTTCTTTCACTGTGATAATCCTTGTTTCTAGGGACAGGGAAGGAAAGTGAGGGAAATTCTCCTTGTGCTATAGTGTGCTTTAAAAAAACATTTTTTCTAGGGACAGAAAACTATAGGTAGGAAGAGTGTCAGTTTCTTTCACTGTGATAATCCTTGTTTCTAGGGACAGGGAAGGAAAGTGAGGGAAATTCTCCTTGTGCTATAGTGTGCTTTAAAAAAACATTTTTTCTAGGGACAGAAAACTATAGGTAGGAAGAGTGTCAGTTTCTTTCACTGTGATAATCCTTGTTTCTAGGGACAGGGAAGGAAAGTGAGGGAAATTCTCCTTGTGCTATGGTGTGCTTTAAAAAAACATTTTTTCTAGGGACAGAAAACTATAGGTAGGAAGAGTGTCAGTTTCTTTCACTGTGATAATCCTTGTTTCTAGGGACAGGGAAGGAAAGTGAGGGAAATTCTCCTTGTGCTATAGTGTGCTTTAAAAAAACATTTTTTCTAGGGACAGAAAACTATAGGTAGGAAGAGTGTCAGTTTCTTTCACTGTGATAATCCTTGTTTCTAGGGACAGGGAAGGACAGTGAGGAAAATTCTCCTCGTGCTATAGTGTGCTTTAAAAAAACATTTTTTCTAGGGACAGAAAACTATAGGTAGGAAGAGTGTCAGTTTCTTTCACTGTGATAATCCTTGTTTCTAGGGACAGGGAAGGAAAGTGAGGGAAATTCTCCTTGTGCTATAGTGTGCTTTAAAAAAACATTTTTTCTAGGGACAGAAAACTATAGGTAGGAAGAGTGTCAGTTTCTTTCACTGTGATAATCCTTGTTTCTAGGGACAGGGAAGGAAAGTGAGGGAAATTCTCCTTGTGCTATAGTGTGCTTTAAAAAAACATTTTTTCTAGGGACAGAAAACTATAGGTAGGAAGAGTGTCAGTTTCTTTCACTGTGATAATCCTTGTTTCTAGGGACAGGGAAGGACAGTGAGGAAAATTCTCCATGTGCTATAGTGTGCTTTAAAAAAACATTTTTTCTAGGGACAGAAAACTATAGGTAGGAAGAGTGTCAGTTTCTTTCACTGTGATAATCCTTGTTTCTAGGGACAGGGAAGGAAAGTGAGGGAAATTCTCCTTGTGCTATAGTGTGCTTTAAAAAAACATTTTTTCTAGGGACAGAAAACTATAGGTAGGAAGAGTGTCAGTTTCTTTCACTGTGATAATCCTTGTTTCTAGGGACAGGGAAGGAAAGTGAGGGAAATTCTCCTTGTGCTATAGTGTGCTTTAAAAAAACATTTTTTCTAGGGACAGAAAACTATAGGTAGGAAGAGTGTCAGTTTCTTTCACTGTGATAATCCTTGTTTCTAGGGACAGGGAAGGAAAGTGAGGGAAATTCTCCTTGTGCTATAGTGTGCTTTAAAAAAACATTTTTTTCTAGGGACAGAAAACTATAGGTAGGAAGAGTGTCAGTTTCTTTCACTGTGATAATCCTTGTTTCTAGGGACAGGGAAGGAAAGTGAGGGAAATTCTCCTTGTGCTATAGTGTGCTTTAAAAAAACATTTTTTCTAGGGACAGAAAACTATAGGTAGGAAGAGTGTCAGTTTCTTTCACTGTGATAATCCTTGTTTCTAGGGACAGGGAAGGACAGTGAGGAAAATTCTCCTTGTGCTATAGTGTGCTTTAAAAAAACATTTTTTCTAGGGACAGAAAACTATAGGTAGGAAGAGTGTCAGTTTCTTTCACTGTGATAATCCTTGTTTCTAGGGACAGGGAAGGAAAGTGAGGGGAATTCTCCTTGTGCTATAGTGTGCTTTAAAAAAACATTTTTTCTAGGGACAGAAAACTATAGGTAGGAAGAGTGTCAGTTTCTTTCACTGTGATAATCCTTGTTTCTAGGGACAGGGAAGGAAAGTGAGGGAAATTCTCCTTGTGCTATAGTGTGCTTTAAAAAAACATTTTTTCTAGGGACAGAAAACTATAGGTAGGAAGAGTGTCAGTTTCTTTCACTGTGATAATCCTTGTTTCTAGGGACAGGGAAGGACAGTGAGGAAAATTCTCCTTGTGCTATAGTGTGCTTTAAAAAAACATTTTTTCTAGGGACAGAAAACTATAGGTAGGAAGAGTGTCAGTTTCTTTCACTGTGATAATCCTTGTTTCTAGGGACAGGGAAGGACAGTGAGGGAAATTCTCCTTGTGCTATAGTGTGCTAAAGCATTCCTCATCAACCATCTTTGAAATCCTTGTTTTTTTGGACAGTCAGGGAAATTGTCGTTGTGCTATTCTGTGCAAAAGCAATCATCCTCAACCATATTTAGAAATCCTTAAGTAAAGGGACAGAGAAGGACACCTGAAGGTAGCCCTTATTGCTTTTTTCCCATCTCCCTGCAGGCCATCTATTAGAATGTCTGGAAGGCAAACAAGGAGAGGCAGACAGTCAGGAGGCAATAAAAGAGGGCAAGCAGGCTCTGTGTCTGGGGGCAACAGTGCTGGTCGTGGACGCGGTGCATTGTCATCAGCACATGGCCATGGGACACGCTTGTCCTTCTTTTCGGCAGCTGGACATGTTGAGCCACATCATGCCGAAGACTTGGTAGAGTGGATGACCAAGCCCTCCTCCTCCTCCTCATCCTCTCTCACCCAGGCTCAGGGTACTGGAAAAGCAGCTGCCAAAGCGTCCTCTTCCCTGGTATCAATGTCAGACTCATCATCAGTCACTCCTTCCCTAGACCCACCATGTCCTCCTCCTGAGGAATCCCCCGAACTGTTTGAGCACAGTGTTGGGTACATGCTCCAGGAGGATGCCCAGCGTTTCGAAGGGTCTGATGATGAAACCCAGCTATAGGAAGGCAGTAGCGTGAGAGCAGACAGAGGGGATGCTCAAGAAGGACACCAAACTGGCAGTCATGTTCCAGCAGCTGCAGCATACTGCCAGATTGGCTCCAGTGATGAGGAGGGAGGGGATGATGAGGTCACTGACTCCACGTGGGTGCCTAATAGGAGAGAGGAGGAGGAGGAGGATGAGGAGGAGGCACATCTCCAACGAGGCAGGATGCCCTTTGGTGGCCAGCGTAAGGGCAGTACACCGACGGAATCACACCGCAGAGCTCCGCCTGTGCAGGGCGCTGCCTCTGCCCGTCATTCAAAAAGTTCTTTGGTGTGGGCCTTTTTTGAGGCTAGTGCATCAGATCGCACAGCTGCTGTTTGCAACATATGTCTCAAGCGTATATCCCTTGGCCAAAACATCAGCCGCTTGGGTACCACATGCCTGACCAGACATATGTTGACCTGCCATGCAGCTCGTTGGCAAGCCTACCTCAAAGACCCACACCAAAGAACAAAGCGGACCTCTCCTTGCACCGCATCAGCTGGGATCTCCAACCCCACTATAACTTCAGTCCTCTCTGAAACATGCACTGAGAGGAATGAAGGTGTACAATTAGGTGTGTCACAGCCAAGTACTTGCGGCCACTCTGCTAGCAGTACACCGAC
Source organism: Rana muscosa (assembly GCA_029206835.1). Classification (NCBI taxonomy): domain Eukaryota; kingdom Metazoa; phylum Chordata; class Amphibia; order Anura; family Ranidae; genus Rana; species Rana muscosa. Next base: position 337,875,208 of record CM055117.1, read on the forward strand.
GTCCGATTCTAGCAGGCAAATTTCCCTGCCCCAGCTGCTGGACCGTCGAAAGAAGTTCACTCCCAGCCATCCACATGCCCAGCGGTTGAATGCTAGCTTGGCTAAATTGCTAGCGCTTCAACTGCTGCCTTTTCAGTTGGTAGACTCGGCCCCCTTCCGTGAGTTTGTGCAATGTGCGGTTCCTCAGTGGCAGGTTCCCAAACGCTACTTTTTCTCACGGAAGGCTATTCCGGCTCTCTACCGGCATGTGGAAGGCAATGTCTTGGCCTCGCTGGACAGGGCGGTCAGCGGTAAGGTGCATATTACCGCTGACTCATGGTCCAGCAGGCATGGACAGGGACGTTACCTTTCTTTCACGGCCCATTGGGTCACTCTTTTGGCAGCTGGGAAGGATGCAGGACAAGGTGCAGTAGTGTTGGAGGTTGTTCCACCGCCACGCCTCCAAAATGCTACTACTGGTTGTGACACACCTCTCTCCTCCACCCCCTCCTCTTCTTCTTCCTCCATGGCCTCTTCTTGTGGTTTGTCCTCGGAACCAGCGGTGCTCCGTAGGCGTTCAAGGGGCTACGCAAGTACGCAGGCAAAAAGATGCCATGCCGTGCTTGCGCTGGTGTGTTTGGGGGACAGAAGCCACACTGGGGCAGAGGTCCTGTCTGCTCTGCAGGGCCAGGCCGAGAGGTGGTTGACGCCACGCCAGCTTAAGCCAGGAATGGTGGTTTGCGACAATGGCACCAACCTCCTCTCCGCCCTCCGACAGGGACAACTGACCCATGTGCCCTGTGTGGCTCACGTCCTTAACCTGGTGGTGCAGCGGTTCTTGGGCAGGTACCCGGGCTTACAGGATGTCCTGAGGCAGGCCAGGAAAGTCTGTGTGCATTTCCGCAGATCTTATAATGCCAGTGCTCGCCTGGCTGAGCTGCAAAAGGAGTTGAACCTGCCCAAGAACCGCCTTATATGTGACATGCCCACCAGGTGGAACTCAACGTTGGCCATGCTGCAGCGGCTGCACACGCAGCAGAGGGCCATCAATGAGTACCTGTGCGACTACGGCACCAGGACAGATGTCAGGGGAGCTTGGTTTTTTTTCTCCACGCCAGTGGGGCATGATCAGGGATGCATGCACTGTCCTGGCACCATTTGAGGAGGCCACGAGGATGGTGAGCAGTGACAGTGCATGCATCAGTGACACTGTACCTCTTGTCCACCTGTTGGAGCACACGCTGCGTGGAATAATGGACAGGGCACTTGAGGCAGAACAGAGGCAGGAAGAGGAGGACTTCCTTGCCTCTCAAGGCCCCCTTTACCCAGACAGTGTTCCTTCTGTCCCACCCATCGCACAGGAAGAGGAGGAGGAGGAGGAGGAGGATTGTGTCAGCATGGAGGTGGAGACTGGCACTCAGCATCATCAGCAGAAGTCTTTTAGGGATGATTTACATTCCCAAGAAACCAGTGGACTTGTACGTGGCTGGGAGGAGGTGGCTGCGGATCATGTCGTCCTTAGTGACCCAGAGGACTCCGGAGCGAATGCCTCAGCAAACCTACGCTGCATGGCCTCCCTGATCCTGCAAAGTCTGCGGAAGGATCCTCGTATTCTTCGGATCAAGGAGAGGGACCATTACTGGCTGGTCACTCTCCTTGATCCACGGTACAAGGGTAAGGTTGCGGACCTTATGTTACCGTCGCAGAGGGAGCAGAGGATGAGACAACTCCGGGAGGCCTTGCAGAAAGGTCTGTGCAACGCGTTCCCAGAGACTGGGAGGTTACAAACTCCTGGTCCTGGACAAAGAGTTGCTGAGGCTTCGGCCAGTCAAAGAAGGAGCGGTGGGGAAGGTGGCCGTCTGACCGATGCGTTCAGACAATTCTTTAGTCCGCAGCCCCAAAGTATGATCGGTTCCAGCAACCATCGCCAGCGTCTGATAAACATGGTGCAGGAATATCTAGGGGCAAGGTCAGACTTGGACACCTTCCCCACCGAAAATCCTCTGGCTTACTGGGTCTTGAGGATGGATCACTGGCCAGAGCTTGCACAGTATGCAATTGAGCTACTGGCCTGTCCTGCATCCAGCGTTCTTTCGGAACACACATTCAGTGCTGCTGGAGGATTTGTCACGGATCACAGGGTGCGCCTGTCCACCGACTCGGTTGATCGACTGACTTTCATCAAGATGAACCAGTCTTGGATCACCACCAGCTACCACACACCTGATGCTGATATAACAGACTAATTGATTTTAACATGTCACATCCCTTCAAGACTGATGCTGATGCTGAGTGCCTGTGTTGTTATGTTGACTGGCTATCCTCCTCCTCCGAGTCCTCAATGATACGATTGATGATGATAGCTTGGAAGATCATTTTTGTTTATGGGTGCCGCCACCAGTGGCTAAGGCCCAATTTTTCAGCCCCTGTTTTACAGGGGCGTGTAATTACAATTTGTTTAGCAATAATTTGCCATAGGGCTCATTGCTGTGCTCCAAGTACAGTATCTGTGAGGGGTTGGAGTGTTGTGGCACCAGTGCCTAAGGCCCAATTTTTCAGCCCCTGTTTAACAGGGGCGTGTCATTACAATTTTTGAAGCAATACTTTGCAACAGGGCTCATTGCTGTGCTCTAAGTACAGTATCTGTGAGGGGTTGTAGTGTTGTGCCACCAGTGCCTAAGGCCCAATTTTTCAGCCCCTGTTCAACAGGGGCATGCAATTACAATTCTTGATCTAATAATTCACAGCAGGGCCCATTGCTGCACCCACCAAGAGTAACTCTGAGGGCTTACAGTGTTGTGGCAACGCCACCACCACCACCACCACGAAAGGCCCAATTTTTCAGCCCCTGTTCAAAAGGGGCATGTAATTACAATTCTTGATCTAATAATTCACAGCAGGGCCCATTGCTGCACCCACCAAGAGTAACTCTGAGGGCTTACAGTGTTGTGGCAACGCCACCACCACCACCACCACGAAAGGCCCAATTTTTCAGCCCCTGTTCAAAAGGGGCATGTAATTACAATTCTTGATCTAATAATTCACAGCAGGGCCCATTGCTGCACCCACCAAGAGTAACTCTGAGGGCTTACAGTGTTGTGGCAACGCCACCACCACCACCACCACGAAAGGCCCAATTTTTCAGCCCCTGTTCAAAAGGGGCATGTAATTACAATTCTTGATCTAATAATTCACAGCAGGGCCCATTCCTGCACCCACCAAGAGTAACTCTGAGGGCTTACAGTGTTGTGGCAACGCCACCGCCACCACCACCACCACCACGAAAGGCCCAATTTTTCAGCCCCTGTTCAAAAGGGGCATGTAATTACAATTCTTGATCTAATAATTCACAGCAGGGCCCATTCCTGCACCCACCAAGAGTAACTCTGAGGGCTTACAGTGTTGTGGCAACACCACCACCACCACCACCACCACGAAAGGCCCAATTTTTCAGCCCCTGTTCAACAGGGGCATGCAATTACAATTCTTGATCTAATAATTCACAGCAGGGCCCATTGCTGCACCCACCAAGAGTAACTGTCAGGGCTTATAGTGTTGTGGCACCAGCACCACCATCAAAGGCCCAATTTTTACTACCACTGTTCAACAATTATATGTAATTAAAATTCCTGATATAATAGTTGACAGCAGGGCGTTCCAGCACCAACCAAGAGTAACTGTGAGTGCTTACAGTGTTGTGCCAACACCAACAACTAAGGGGCCTATTTCTGCAGAGTATATACGGCAGGTCCCTACTTTCAAACATCCAACTTACAAACGACTCCTACTTGCAAACGCAAGAAGACAACAGGAAGTGAGAGGAAATCTACCACTAGGAAGGAAAATTCTCTCCTGTAAGAATAAATATGGGAGAAAGGTGTCTCCTCTGTACTGATGCTTTATCACCAATCCTTGTTTCAAGAAAAACACCACATTTCAAAAACAGTTGTCATTGGGACGGAAAGTGAGGTGAAATGTTCTGAACAGGGGCACAGACAGCAAAACAAATGTTACAGGGGTGATAACCCTTACCTATGTTTTCCAAAAAGTTTAAAAATAGATTTTTGGGCTGGAGCTACACTTAAACAAATGTACCTGTTCAAAATTACAAACAGATTCTACATAAGAACAAACCTACAGTCCCTGTCTTGTATGCACCGCCTGTATACGGCTGTTCAGAGTATATAGGGCCTTTTTTATTTTATGTGCGGGGTTCCCCTTAATATCCATACAAGACCCAAAGGGGCTGGTAATGGGCTGGGGTAGGGGGGGGTCATGGGGTAGCTATGCCATTTTTCTTAAAGATTTTCATCCATATTACCGGGACCAGACATTACATTAAAGCCGCAAGCAGTTTTAAATGGCTTTTTTTCCCTTTAGAAGTGTCATTTTGTGCAGGGACAGTTCTAAACACGGGAAACACGTGGCACTTCACAGGCATACTTTAGACACCCCCCAGGTACGATATTTAAAGGAATATTTGACTTTTTTTTTTCACTTTATGCATCATTAAAATGACTGCTCCCGAAAAACGACCGTTTTTAAAACTTCTTTTTGCATTGATACATGTCCCCTGGTGCACAACCCGGGTTCCCAAACCCTTTTTAGGACAATAACATGCATAATAGTTGTTATAATTAGCACTTTAGAATTCGAACGTTCGCATCCATTGTATTTAATAGGGTTCTAATGTTCGTACGAACTTTCGGTCCGTTCGCGGGTTCTGGTGCGAACCGAACCCGGGGGTGTTCGGCTCATCACTACTGTGGATCATCACTGATGTACCGTGGACCATCCCTGATGTACTGTGGATCATCACTGATGTACTGTGGATCATCACTGATGTACCGTGGATCATCAGTGATGTACTGAGGATCATCACTGATGTACTGTGGATCATCACTGATGTACTGTGGATCATCACTGATGTACTATGGGCCATTACTGGTGTACTATGGATCATCACTGGTGTACTATGGATCATCACTGATGTACTATGGACCATCCCTGATGTACTATGGACCATCCCTGATGTACTGTGGATCATCACTGATGTACTGTGGATCATCACTTATGTACTATGGATCATCACTTATGTACTATGGATCATCACTGATGTACTATGAGCCATCACTGATGTACTATGGATCATCACTGATGTACTGTGGATCATCACTGATGTACTGTGGATCATCACAGATGTACTATGGGCCATTACTGGTGTACTATGGACCATCCCTGATGTACTGTGGATCATCACTGATGTACAATAGATCATCACTGATGTACTATGGGCCATCACTGGTGTACTATGGATCATCACTGATGTACTGTGGATCATCACTGATGTACTATGGATCATCACTTATGTACTTTGGATCATCACTGATGTACTATGAGCCATCACTGATGTACTATGGATCATCACTGATGTACTATGGATCATCACTGGTGTACTATGGATCATCGCTGGTGTACTGTGGACCATCCCTGATGTACTGTGGATCATCACTGATGTACTATGGATCATCACTGATGTACTGTGGATCATCACTGATGTACTATAGATCATCACTGATGTACTGTGGATCATCACTGATGTACTGTGGATCATCACTGATGTACTATGGATCATCACTGATGTACTGTGGATCATCACTGATGTACTGTGGATCATCACTGATGTACTATGAGCCATCACTGATGTACTATGGATCATCACTGGTGTACTATGGATCATCACTGATGTACTATAGATCATCACTGATGTACTGTGGATCATCACTGATGTACTGTGGATCATCACTGATGTACTATGGATCATCACTGATGTACTATGGGCCATCACTGGTGTACTATGGGCCATCACTGGCGTACTATGGGCCATCACTGGTGTACTATGGACCATCACTGATGTACTATGGACCATCACTGATTTACTGTGGATCATCACTGATGTACTATAGATCATCACTGATGTACTATGGACCATCACTGATGTACTATGGATCATCACTGATGTACTGTGGATCATCACTGATGTACTGTGGATCATCACTGATGTACTGTGGATCATCACTGATGTACTATAGATCATCACTGATGTACTGTGGATCATCACTGATGTACTGTGGATCATCACTGATGTACTATAGATCATCACTGATGTACTATGGGCCATCACTGGTGTACTATGGATCATCACTGATGTACTATGGATCATCACTGATGTACTATAGATCATCACTGATGTACTGTGGATCATCACTGATGTACTGTGGATCATCACAGATGTACTATGGGCCATTACTGGTGTACTATGGATCATCACTGGTGTACTATGGATCATCACTGATGTACTATGGACCATCCCTGATGTAATATGGACCATCCCTGATGTACTGTGGATCATCACTGATGTACTGTGGATCATCACTGATGTACTATGGATCATCACTTATGTACTATGGATCATCACTGATGTACTATGAGCCATCACTGATGTACTATGGATCATCACTGATGTACTGTGGATCATCACTGATGTACTGTGGATCATCACAGATGTACTATGGGCCATTACTGGTGTAATATGGACCATCCCTGATGTACTGTGGATCATCACTGATGTACAATAGATCATCACTGATGTACTATGGGCCATCACTGGTGTACTATGGATCATCACTGATGTACTGTGGATCATCACTGATGTACTATGGATCATCACTTATGTACTATGGATCATCACTGATGTACTATGAGCCATCACTGATGTACTATGGATCATCACTGATGTACTATGGATCATCACTGGTGTACTATGGATCATCACTGGTGTACTATGGATCATCACTGATGTACTATGGATCATCACTGATGTACTATGAACCATCCCTGATGTACCGTGGATCATCCATCACTGATGTACTATAGATCATCACTGATGTACTGTGGATCATCACTGATATACTGTGGATCATCACTGGTGTACTATGGATCATCACTGATGTACCATAGATCATCACTGATGTACTGTGGATCATCACTGATGTACTATGGATCATCACTGGTGTACTATGGATCATCACTGATGTACTGAGGATCATCACTGATGTACTATGGACCATCCCTGATGTACTATGGATCATCACTGATGTACCATAGATCATCACTGATGTACTGTGGATCATCACTGATGTACTATGGATCATCACTGGTGTACTATGGATCATCACTGATGTACTGAGGATCATCACTGATGTACTATGGACCATCCCTGATGTACTATGGATCATCACTGATGTACCGTGGATCATCACTGATGTACTGAGGATCATCACTGATGTACTATGGATCATCACTGATGTACTATGGATCATCACTGATGTACTATGGATCATCACTGATGTACTGTGGATCATCACTGATTTACTGTGAATCATTACTGATGTACTGTGGATCATCACTGATGTACTATGGATCATCACTGATGTACTATGGATCATCACTGATGTACTATGGATCATCACTGATGTACTATGGATCATCACTGATGTACTGTGGATCATCACTGATGTACTATAGATCATCACTGATGTACTATGGGCCATCACTGGTGTACTATGGATCATCACTGATGTACTATGGATCATCACTAATGTACTATGGATCATCACTGATGTACTATGAGCCATCACTGATGTACTATGGACCATCCCTGATGTACTATGGACCATCCCTGATGTACTATGGACCATCCCTGATGTACTATGGACTATCCCTGATGTACTGTGGATCATCACTGATGTACTATGGACCATCACTGGTGTACTATGGATCATCACTGATGTACTATGGATCATCACTGATGTACTATGGACCATCCCTGATGTACCGTGGATCATCCATCACTGATGTACTATGGATCATCACTGGTGTACTATGGATCATCACTGATGTACTATGGATCATCACTGATGTACTATGAGCCATCACTGATGTACTATGGATCATCACTGGTGTACTATGGATCATCACTGATGTACTGTGGATCATCACTGATGTACTGTGGATCATCACTGATGTACCGTGGACCATCCCTGATGTACTGTGGATCATCACTGATGTACTGTGGATCATCACTGATGTAACGTGGATCATCACTGATGTACTGAGGATCATCACTGATGTACTGTGGATCATCACTGATGTACTGTGGATCATCACTGATGTACTATGGGCCATCCATGATGTACTATGGACCATCCCTGATGTACTGTGGATCATCACTGATGTACTGTGGATCATCACTGATGTACTATAGATCATCACTGATGTACTGTGGATTATCACTGATGTACTGTGGATCATCACTGATGTACTATAGATCATCACTGATGTACTGTGGTTTATCACTGATGTACTGTGGATCATCACTGATGTACTATAGATCATCACTGATGTACTATGGGCCATCACTGGTGTACTATGGATCATCACTGATGTACTATGGATCATCACTGATGTACTATAGATCATCACTGATGTACTGTGGATCATCACTGATGTACTGTGGATCATCACAGATGTACTATGGGCCATTACTGGTGTACTATGGATCATCATTGGTGTACTATGGATCATCAATGATGTACTATGGATCATCACTGATGTACTATAGATCATCACTGATGTACTATGGATCATCACTGATGTACTGTGGATCATCACTGATGTACTATAGATCATCACTGATGTACTGTGGATCATCACTGATGTACTGTGGATCATTACTGATGTACTGTGGATCATCACTGATGTACTATGGATCATCACTGATGTACTGTGGATCATCACTGATGTACTATAGATCATCACTGATGTACTATGGACCATCATTGGTGTACTATGGATCATCACTGCTGTACTATGGATCATCACTGCTGTACTATGGATCATCACTGGTGTACTGTGGATCATCACTGATGTACTATGAGCCATCACTGATGTACTATGGACCATCCCTGATGTACTATGGACCATCCCTGATGTACTATGGACCATCCCTGATGTACTATGGACTATCCCTGATGTACTGTGGATCATCACTGATGTACTATGGACCATCACTGGTGTACTATGGATCATCACTGATGTACTATGGATCATCACTGATGTACTATGGACCATCCCTGATGTACCGTGGATCATCCATCACTGATGTACTATGGATCATCACTGGTGTACTATGGATCATCACTGATGTACTATGGATCATCACTGATGTACTATGAGCCATCACTGATGTACTATGGATCATCACTGGTGTACTATGGATCATCACTGATGTACTGTGGATCATCACTGATGTACTGTGGATCATCACTGATGTACCGTGGACCATCCCTGATGTACTGTGGATCATCACTGATGTACTGTGGATCACCACTGATGTACCGTGGATCATCACTGATGTACTGAGGATCATCACTGATGTACTGTGGATCATCACTGATGTACTGTGGATCATCACTGATGTACTATGGGCCATCCATGATGTACTATGGACCATCCCTGATGTACTGTGGATCATCACTGATGTACTGTGGATCATCACTGATGTACTATAGATCATCACTGATGTACTGTGGATTATCACTGATGTACTGTGGATCATCACTGATGTACTATAGATCATCACTGATGTACTGTGGTTTATCACTGATGTACTGTGGATCATCACTGATGTACTATAGATCATCACTGATGTACTATGGGCCATCACTGGTGTACTATGGATCATCACTGATGTACTATGGATCATCACTGATGTACTATAGATCATCACTGATGTACTGTGGATCATCACTGATGTACTGTGGATCATCACAGATGTACTATGGGCCATTACTGGTGTACTATGGATCATCATTGGTGTACTATGGATCATCAATGATGTACTATGGATCATCACTGATGTACTATAGATCATCACTGATGTACTATGGATCATCACTGATGTACTGTGGATCATCACTGATGTACTATAGATCATCACTGATGTACTGTGGATCATCACTGATGTACTGTGGATCATTACTGATGTACTGTGGATCATCACTGATGTACTATGGATCATCACTGATGTACTGTGGATCATCACTGATGTACTATAGATCATCACTGATGTACTATGGACCATCATTGGTGTACTATGGATCATCACTGCTGTACTATGGATCATCACTGCTGTACTATGGATCATCACTGGTGTACTATGGATCATCACTGCTGTACTATGGATCATCACTGGTGTACTATGGATCATCACTGATGTACTATAGATCATCACTGATGTACTATGGGCCATCACTGGTGTACTATGGATCATCACTGGTGTACTAAGGATCATCACTGATGTACTATGGGCCATCACTGGTGTACTATGGGCCATCACTGGCGTACTATGGACCATCACTGGTGTACTATGGACCATCACTGATGTACTATGGACCATCACTGATTTACTGTGGATCATCACTGATGTACTATAGATCATCACTGATGTACTATGGACCATCACTGATGTACTATGGATCATCACTGATGTACTATGGACCATCCCTGATGTACTATGGATCATCACTGATGTACTGTGGATCATCACTGATGTACTATAGATCATCACTGATGTACTGTGGATCATCACTGATGTACTGTGGATCATCACTGATGTACTATAGATCATCACTGATGTACTGTGGATCATCACTGATGTACTGTGGATCATCACTGATGTACTATAGATCATCACTGATGTACTATGGGCCATCACTGGTGTACTATGGATCATCACTGATGTACTATGGATCATCACTGATGTACTATAGATCATCACTGATGTACTGTGGATCATCACTGATGTACTGTGGATCATCACAGATGTACTATGGGCCATTACTGGTGTACTATGGATCATCACTGGTGTACTATGGGCCATCACTGGTGTACTATGGATCATCACTGATGTACTATGGATCATCACTGATGTACTATAGATCATCACTGATGTACTGTGGATCATCACTGATGTACTGTGGATCATCACAGATGTACTATGGGCCATTACTGGTGTACTATGGATCATCACTGGTGTACTATGGATCATCACTGATGTACTATGGACCATCCCTGATGTACTATGGACCATCCCTGATGTACTGTGGATCATCACTGATGTACTGTGGATCATCACTGATGTACTATGGATCATCACTTATGTACTATGGATCATCACTGATGTACTATGAGCCATCACTGATGTACTATGGATCATCACTGATGTACTGTGGATCATCACAGATGTACTATGGGCCATTACTGGTGTACTATGGACCATCCCCGATGTACTGTGGATCATCACTGATGTACAATAGATCATCACTGATGTACTATGGGCCATCACTGGTGTACTATGGATCATCACTGATGTACTGTGGATCATCACTGATGTACTATGGATCATCACTTATGTACTATGGATCATCACTGATGTACTATGAGCCATCACTGATGTACTATGGATCATCACTGATGTACTATGGATCATCACTGGTGTACTATGGATCATCACTGGTGTACTATGGATCATCACTGATGTACTATGGATCATCACTGATGTACTATGGACCATCCCTGATGTACCGTGGATCATCCATCACTGATGTACTATGGATCATCACTGATGTACTATGGATCATCACTGATGTACTGTGGATCATCACTGATGTACTGTGGATCATCACTGATGTACTATAGATCATCACTGATGTACTATGGGTCATCACTGATGTACTATAGATCATCACTGATGTACTATGGATCATCACTGATGTACTATAGATCATCACTGATGTACTGTGGATCATCACTGATATACTGTGGATCATCACTGGTGTACTATGGATCATCACTGATGTACCATAGATCATCACTGATGTACTGTGGATCATCACTGATGTACTATGGATCATCACTGGTGTACTATGGATCATCACTGATGTACTGAGGATTATCACTGATGTACTATGGACCATCCCTGATGTACTATGGATCATCACTGATGTACCGTGGATCATCACTGATGTACTGAGGATCATCACTGATGTACCGTGGATCATCACTGATGTACTGAGGATCATCACTGATGTACTGTGGATCATCACTGATGTACTGTGGATCATCACTGATTTACTGTGAATCATTACTGATGTACTGTGGATCATCACTGATGTACTATGGATCAACACTGATGTACTATGGATCATCACTGATGTACTGTGGATCATCACTGATGTACTATAGATCATCACTGATGTACTATGGGCCATCACTGGTGTACTATGGATCATCACTGATGTACTATGGATCATCACTGATGTACTATGGATCATCACTGATGTACTATGAGCCATCACTGATGTACTATGGACCATCCCTGATGTACTATGGACCATCCCTGATGTACTATGGACTATCCCTGATGTACTGTGGATCATCACTGATGTACTATGGACCATCACTGGTGTACTATGGATCATCACTGATGTACTATGGATCATCACTGATGTACTATGGACCATCCCTGATGTACCGTGGATCATCCATCACTGATGTACTATGGATCATCACTGGTGTACTATGGATCATCACTGATGTACTATGGATCATCACTGATGTACTATGAGCCATCACTGATGTACTATGGATCATCACTGGTGTACTATGGATCATCACTGATGTACTGTGGATCATCACTGATGTACTGTGGATCATCACTGATGTACCGTGGACCATCCCTGATGTACTGTGGATCATCACTGATGTACTGTGGATCATCACTGATGTACCGTGGATCATCACTGATGTACTGAGGATCATCACTGATGTACTGTGGATCATCACTGATGAACTGTGGATCATCACTGATGTACTATGGGCCATCCCTGATGTACTATGGACCATCCCTGATGTACTGCGGATCATCACTAATGTACTGTGGATCATCACTGATGTACTATAGATCATCACTGATGTACTGTGGATCATCACTGATGTACTGTGGATCATCACTGATGTACTATAGATCATCACTGATGTACTGTGGTTTATCACTGATGTACTGTGGATCATCACTGATGTACTATAGATCATCACTGATGTACTATGGGCCATCACTGGTGTACTATGGATCATCACTGATGTACTATGGATCATCACTGATGTACTATAGATCATCACTGATGTACTGTGGATCATCACTGATGTACTGTGGATCATCACAGATGTACTATGGGCCATTACTGGTGTACTATGGATCATCATTGGTGTACTATGGATCATCACTGATGTACTATGGATCATCACTGATGTACTATAGATCATCACTGATGTACTATGGATCATCACTGATGTACTGTGGATCATCACTGATGTACTATAGATCATAACTGATGTACTGTGGATCATCACTGATGTACTGTGGATCATTACTGATGTACTGTGGATCATCACTGATGTACTATGGATCATCACTGATGTACTGTGGATCATCACTGATGTACTATGGGCCATCACTGGTGTACTATGGATCATCACTGATGTACTGTGTATTATCACTGATGTACTGTGGATCATCACTGATGTACTATAGATCATCACTGATGTACTATGGACCATCATTGGTGTACTATGGATCATCACTGCTGTACTATGGATCATCACTGATGTACTGTGGATCATCACTGATGTACTATAGATCATCACTGATGTACTGTGGATCATCACTGATGTACTGTGGATCATCACTGATGTACTATAGATCATCACTGATGTACTGTGGATCATCACTGATGTACTGTGGATCATCACTGATGTACTATAGATCATCACTGATGTACTATGGGCCATCACTGGTGTACTATGGATCATCACTGATGTACTATGGATCATCACTGATGTACTATAGATCATCACTGATGTACTGTGGATCATCACTGATGTACTGTGGATCATCACAGATGTACTATGGGCCATTACTGGTGTACTATGGATCATCACTGGTGTACTATGGGCCATCACTGGTGTACTATGGATCATCACTGATGTACTATGGATCATCACTGATGTACTATAGATCATCACTGATGTACTGTGGATCATCACTGATGTACTGTGGATCATCACAGATGTACTATGGGCCATTACTGGTGTACTATGGATCATCACTGGTGTACTATGGATCATCACTGATGTACTATGGACCATCCCTGATGTACTATGGACCATCCCTGATGTACTGTGGATCCTCACTGATGTACTGTGGATCATCACTGATGTACTATGGATCATCACTTATGTACTATGGATCATCACTGATGTACTATGAGCCATCACTGATGTACTATGGATCATCACTGATGTACTGTGGATCATCACAGATGTACTATGGGCCATTACTGGTGTACTATGGACCATCCCTGATGTACTGTGGATCATCACTGATGTACAATAGATCATCACTGATGTACTATGGGCCATCACTGGTGTACTATGGATCATCACTGATGTACTGTGGATCATCACTGATGTACTATGGATCATCACTTATGTACTATGGATCATCACTGATGTACTATGAGCCATCACTGATGTACTATGGATCATCACTGATGTACTATGGATCATCACTGGTGTACTATGGATCATCACTGGTGTACTATGGATCATCACTGATGTACTATGGATCATCACTGATGTACTATGGACCATCCCTGATGTACCGTGGATCATCCATCACTGATGTACTATGGATCATCACTGATGTACTATGGATCATCACTGATGTACTGTGGATCATCACTGATGTACTGTGGATCATCACTGATGTACTATAGATCATCACTGATGTACTATGGGTCATCACTGATGTACTATAGATCATCACTGATGTACTATGGATCATCACTGATGTACTATAGATCATCACTGATGTACTGTGGATCATCACTGATATACTGTGGATCATCACTGGTGTACTATGGATCATCACTGATGTACCATAGATCATCACTGATGTACTGTGGATCATCACTGATGTACTATGGATCATCACTGGTGTACTATGGATCATCACTGATGTACTGAGGATTATCACTGATGTACTATGGACCATCCCTGATGTACTATGGATCATCACTGATGTACCGTGGATCATCACTGATGTACTGAGGATCATCACTGATGTACCATGGATCATCACTGATGTACTGAGGATCATCACTGATGTACTGTGGATCATCACTGATGTACTGTGGATCATCACTGATTTACTGTGAATCATTACTGATGTACTGTGGATCATCACTGATGTACTATGGATCAACACTGATGTACTATGGATCATCACTGATGTACTGTGGATCATCACTGATGTACTATAGATCATCACTGATGTACTATGGGCCATCACTGGTGTACTATGGATCATCACTGATGTACTATGGATCATCACTGATGTACTATGGATCATCACTGATGTACTATGAGCCATCACTGATGTACTATGGACCATCCCTGATGTACTATGGACCATCCCTGATGTACTATGGACTATCCCTGATGTACTGTGGATCATCACTGATGTACTATGGACCATCACTGGTGTACTATGGATCATCACTGATGTACTATGGATCATCACTGATGTACTATGGACCATCCCTGATGTACCGTGGATCATCCATCACTGATGTACTATGGATCATCACTGGTGTACTATGGATCATCACTGATGTACTATGGATCATCACTGATGTACTATGAGCCATCACTGATGTACTATGGATCATCACTGGTGTACTATGGATCATCACTGATGTACTGTGGATCATCACTGATGTACTGTGGATCATCACTGATGTACCGTGGACCATCCCTGATGTACTGTGGATCATCACTGATGTACTGTGGATCATCACTGATGTACCGTGGATCATCACTGATGTACTGAGGATCATCACTGATGTACTGTGGATCATCACTGATGAACTGTGGATCATCACTGATGTACTATGGGCCATCCCTGATGTACTATGGACCATCCCTGATGTACTGTGGATCATCACTGATGTACTGTGGATCATCACTGATGTACTATAGATCATCACTGATGTACTGTGGATCATCACTGATGTACTGTGGATCATCACTGATGTACTATAGATCATCACTGATGTACTGTGGTTTATCACTGATGTACTGTGGATCATCACTGATGTACTATAGATCATCACTGATGTACTATGGGCCATCACTGGTGTACTATGGATCATCACTGATGTACTATGGATCATCACTGATGTACTATAGATCATCACTGATGTACTGTGGATCATCACTGATGTACTGTGGATCATCACAGATGTACTATGGGCCATTACTGGTGTACTATGGATCATCATTGGTGTACTATGGATCATCACTGATGTACTATGGATCATCACTGATGTACTATAGATCATCACTGATGTACTATGGATCATCACTGATGTACTGTGGATCATCACTGATGTACTATAGATCATCACTGATGTACTGTGGATCATCACTGATGTACTGTGGATCATTACTGATGTACTGTGGATCATCACTGATGTACTATGGATCATCACTGATGTACTGTGGATCATCACTGATGTACTATGGGCCATCACTGGTGTACTATGGATCATCACTGATGTACTGTGTATTATCACTGATGTACTGTGGATCATCACTGATGTACTATAGATCATCACTGATGTACTATGGACCATCATTGGTGTACTATGGATCATCACTGCTGTACTATGGATCATCACTGCTGTACTATGGATCATCACTGGTGTACTATGGATCATCACTGCTGTACTATGGATCATCACTGGTGTACTATGGATCATCACTGATGTACTATAGATCATCACTGATGTACTATGGGCCATCACTGGTGTACTATGGATCATCACTGGTGTACTAAGGATCATCCCTAATGTACTATGGACCATCCCTGATGTACTGTGGATCATCACTGGTGTACTGTGGATCATCACTGATGTACTATAGATCATCACTGATGTACTGTGGATCATCACTGATGTACTATAGATCATCACTGATGTACTATGGGCCATCACTGGTGTACTATGGGCCATCACTGGTGTACTATGGACCATCACTGGTGTACTGTGGATCATCACTGATGTACTATAGATCATCACTGATGTACTGTGGATCATCACTGATGTACTATAGATCATCACAGATGTACTATGGGCCATCACTGGTGTACTATGGGCCATCACTGGTGTACTATGGACCATCACTGCTGTACTATGGACCATCACTGATTTACTGTGGATCATCACTGATGTACTATAGATCATCACTGGTGTACTATGGACCATCACTGATGTACTATGGATCATCACTGATGTACTGTGGATCATCACTGATGTACTGTGGATCATTACTGATGTACTATAGATCATCACTGATGTACTATGGGTCATCACTGATGTACTATGGATCATCACTGCTGTACTATGGATCATCACTGCTGTACTATGGATCATCACTGGTGTACTATGGATCATCACTGCTGTACTATGGATCATCACTGGTGTACTATGGATCATCACTGATGTGCTATAGATCATCACTGATGTACTATGGGCCATCACTGGTGTACTATGGATCATCACTGGTGTACTATGGATCATCCCTAATGTACTATGGACCATCCCTGATGTACTGTGGATCATCACTGGTGTACTGTGGATCATCACTGATGTACTATAGATCATCACTGATGTACTGTGGATCATCACTGATGTACTATAGATCATCACTGATGTACTATGGGCCATCACTGGTGTACTATGGGCCATCACTGGTGTACTATGGACCATCACTGGTGTACTGTGGATCATCACTGATGTACTATAGATCATCACTGATGTACTGTGGATCATCACTGATGTACTATAGATCATCACTGATGTACTATGGGCCATCACTGGTGTACTTTGGGCCATCACTGGTGTACTATGGACCATCACTGATGTACTATGGACCATCACTGATTTACTGTGGATCATCACTGATGTACTATAGATCATCACTGATGTACTATGGACCATCACTGATGTACTATGGATCATCACTGATGTACTGTGGATCATCACTGATGTACTGTGGATCATCACTGATGTACTATAGATCATCACTGATGTACTATGGGTCATCACTGATGTACTATAGATCATCACTGATGTACTATGGATCATCACTGATGTACTATAGATCATCACTGATGTACTGTGGATCATCACTGATGTACTGTGGATCATCACTGGTGTACTATGGATCATCACTGATGTACCATAGATCATCACTGATGTACTGTGGATCATCACTGATGTACTATGGATCATCACTGGTGTACTATGGATCATCACTGATGCACTGTGGATCATCACTGATGTACTATGGACCATCCCTGATGTACTATGGATCATCACTGATGTACCGTGGATCATCACTGATGTACTGAGGATCATCACTGATGTACCGTGGATCATCACTGATGTACTGAGGATCATCACTGATGTACTGTGGATCATCACTGATGTACTGTGGATCATCACTGATTTACTGTGAATCATTACTGATGTACTGTGGATCATCACTGATGTACTATGGATCATCACTGATGTACTATGGATCATCACTGATGTACTATGGATCATCACTGATGTACTGTGGATCATCACTGATGTACTATAGATCATCACTGATGTACTATGGGCCATCACTGGTGTACTATGGATCATCACTGATGTACTATGGATCATCACTGATGTACTATGGATCATCACTGATGTACTATGAGCCATCACTGATGTACTATGGACCATCCCTGATGTACTATGGACCATCCCTGATGTACTATGGACCATCCCTGATGTACTATGGACTATCCCTGATGTACTGTGGATCATCACTGATGTACTATGGACCATCACTGGTGTACTATGGATCATCACTGATGTACTATGGATCATCACTGATGTACTATGGACCATCCCTGATGTACCGTGGATCATCCATCACTGATGTACTATGGATAATCACTGGTGTACAATGGATCATCACTGATGTACTATGGATCATCACTGATGTACTATGGACCATCACTGATGTACTATGGATCATCACTGATGTACTGTGGATCATCACTGATGTACTGTGGATCATCACTGATGTACTATAGATCATCACTGATGTACTATGGGTCATCACTGATGTACTATAGATCATCAGTGATGTACTATAGATCATCACTGATGTACTGTGGATCATCACTGATGTACTGTGGATCATCACTGGTGTACTATGGATCATCACTGATGTACCATAGATCATCACTGATGTACTGTGGATCATCACTGATGTACTATGGATCATCACTAGTGTACTATGGATCATCACTGATGTACTGTGGATCATCACTGATGTACTATGGACCATCCCTGATGTACTATGGATCATCACTGATGTACCGTGGATCATCACTGATGTACTGAGGATCATCACTGATGTACCGTGGATCATCACTGATGTACTGAGGATCATCACTGATGTACTGTGGATCATCACTGATGTACTGTGGATCATCACTGATTTACTGTGAATCATTACTGATGTACTATGGATCATCACTGATGTACTATGGATCATCACTGATGTACTATGGATCATCACTGATGTACTGTGGATCATCACTGATGTACTATAGATCATCACTGATGTACTATGGGCCATCACTGGTGTACTATGGATCATCACTGATGTACTATGGATCATCACTGATGTACTATGAGCCATCACTGATGTACTATGGACCATCCCTGATGTACTATGGACCATCCCTGATGTACTATGGACTATCCCTGATGTACTGTGGATCATCACTGATGTACTATGGACCATCACTGGTGTACTATGGATCATCACTGATGTACTATGGATCATCACTGATGTACTATGGACCATCCCTGATGTACCGTGGATCATCCATCACTGATGTACTATGGATAATCACTGGTGTACTATGGATCATCACTGATGTACTATGGATCATCACTGATGTACTATGAGCCATCACTGATGTACTATGGATCATCACTGGTGTACTATGGATCATCACTGGTGTACTATGGATCATCACTGATGTACTATGGATCATCACTGATGTACTATGAGCCATCACTGATGTACTATGGGCCATCACTGGTGTACTATGGATCATCACTGATGTACTATGGATCATCACTGATGTACTATGGACCATCCCTGATGTACTATGGACCATCCCTGATGTACTATGGACTATCCCTGATGTACTGTGGATCATCACTGATGTACTATGGACCATCACTGGTGTACTATGGATCATCACTGATGTACTATGGATCATCACTAATGTACTATGGACCATCCCTGATGTACCGTGGATCATCCATCACCGATGTACTATGGATCATCACTGGTGTACTATGGATCATCACTGATGTACTATGGATCATCACTGATGTACTATGAGCCATCACTGATGTACTATGGATCATCACTGGTGTACTATGGATCATCACTGATGTACTGTGGATCATCACTGATGTACTGTGGATCATCACTGATGTACCGTGGACCATCCCTGATGTACTGTGGATCATCACTGATGTACTGTGGATCATCACTGATGTACCGTGGATCATCACTGATGTACTGAGGATCATCACTGATGTACTGTGGATCATCACTGATGTACTGTGGATCATCACTGATGTACTATGGGCCATCCCTGATGTACTATGGACCATCCCTGATGTACTGTGGATCATCACTGATGTACTGTGGATCATCACTGATGTACTATAGATCATCACTGATGTACTGTGGATCATCACTGATGTACTGTGGATCATCACTGATGTACTATAGATCATCACTGATGTACTGTGGTTTATCACTGATGTACTGTGGATCATCACTGATGTACTATAGATCATCACTGATGTACTATGGGCCATCACTGGTGTACTATGGATCATCACTGATGTACTATGGATCATCACTGATGTACTATAGATCATCACTGATGTACTGTGGATCATCACTGATGTACTGTGGATCATCACAGATGTACTATGGGCCATTACTGGTGTACTATGGATCATCATTGGTGTACTATGGATCATCACTGATGTACTATGGATCATCACTGATGTACTATAGATCATCACTGATGTACTATGGATCATCACTGATGTACTGTGGATCATCACTGATGTACTATAGATCATCACTGATGTACTGTGGATCATCACTGATGTACTGTGGATCATTACTGATGTACTGTGGATCATCACTGATGTACTATGGATCATCACTGATGTACTGTGGATCATCACTGATGTACTATTGGCCATCACTGGTGTACTATGGATCATCACTGATGTACTGTGTATTATCACTGATATACTGTGGATCATCACTGATGTACTATAGATCATCACTGATGTACTATGGACCATCATTGGTGTACTATGGATCATCACTGCTGTACTATGGATCATCACTGCTGTATACTATGGATCATCACTGGTGTACTATGGATCATCACTGCTGTACTATGGATCATCACTGGTGTACTATGGATCATCACTGATGTACTATAGATCATCACTGATGTACTATGGGCCATCACTGGTGTACTAAGGATCATCCCTAATGTACTATGGACCATCCCTGATGTACTGTGGATCATCACTGGTGTACTGTGGATCATCACTGATGTACTATAGATCATCACTGATGTACTGTGGATCATCACTGATGTACTATAGATCATCACTGATGTACTATGGGCCATCACTGGTGTACTATGGGCCATCACTGGTGTACTATGGACCATCACTGGTGTACTGTGGATCATCACTGATGTACTATAGATCATCACTGATGTACTGTGGATCATCACTGATGTACTATAGATCATCACAGATGTACTATGGGCCATCACTGGTGTACTATGGGCCATCACTGGTGTACTATGGACCATCACTGATGTACTATGGACCATCACTGATTTACTGTGGATCATCACTGATGTACTATAGATCATCACTGATGTACTATGGACCATCACTGATGTACTATGGACCATCACTGATGTACTATGGATCATCACTGATGTACTATGGATCATCACTGCTGTACTATGGATCATCACTGCTGTACTATGGATCATCACTGGTGTACTATGGATCATCACTGCTGTACTATGGATCATCACTGGTGTACTATGGATCATCACTGATGTGCTATAGATCATCACTGATGTACTATGGGCCATCACTGGTGTACTATGGATCATCACTGGTGTACTATGGATCATCCCTAATGTACTATGGACCATCCCTGATGTACTGTGGATCATCACTGGTGTACTGTGGATCATCACTGATGTACTATAGATCATCACTGATGTACTGTGGATCATCACTGATGTACTATAGATCATCACTGATGTACTATGGGCCATCACTGGTGTACTATGGGCCATCACTGGTGTACTATGGACCATCACTGGTGTACTGTGGATCATCACTGATGTACTATAGATCATCACTGATGTACTGTGGATCATCACTGATGTACTATAGATCATCACTGATGTACTATGGGCCATCACTGGTGTACTTTGGGCCATCACTGGTGTACTATGGACCATCACTGATGTACTATGGACCATCACTGATTTACTGTGGATAATCACTGATGTACTATAGATCATCACTGATGTACTATGGAACATCACTGATGTACTATGGATCATCACTGATGTACTGTGGATCATCACTGATGTACTGTGGATCATCACTGATGTACTATAGATCATCACTGATGTACTATGGGTCATCACTGATGTACTATAGATCATCACTGATGTACTATGGATCATCACTGATGTACTATAGATCATCACTGATGTACTGTGGATCATCACTGATGTACTGTGGATCATCACTGGTGTACTATGGATCATCACTGATGTACCATAGATCATCACTGATGTACTGTGGATCATCACTGATGTACTATGGATCATCACTGGTGTACTATGGATCATCACTGATGTACTGTGGATCATCACTGATGTACTATGTACCATCCCTGATGTACTATGGATCATCACTGATGTACCGTGGATCATCACTGATGTACTGAGGATCATCACTGATGTACCGTGGATCATCACTGATGTACTGAGGATCATCACTGATGTACTGTGGATCATCACTGATGTACTGTGGATCATCACTGATTTACTGTGAATCATTACTGATGTACTGTGGATCATCACTGATGTACTATGGATCATCACTGATGTACTATGGATCATCACTGATGTACTATGGATCATCACTGATGTACTGTGGATCATCACTGATGTACTATAGATCATCACTGATGTACTATGGGCCATCACTGGTGTACTATGGATCATCACTGATGTACTATGGATCATCACTGATGTACTATGGATCATCACTGATGTACTATGAGCCATCACTGATGTACTATGGACCATCCCTGATGTACTATGGACCATCCCTGATGTACTATGGACCATCCCTGATGTACTATGGACTATCCCTGATGTACTGTGGATCATCACTGATGTACTATGGACCATCACTGGTGTACTATGGATCATCACTGATGTACTATGGATCATCACTGATGTACTATGGACCATCCCTGATGTACCGTGGATCATCCATCACTGATGTACTATGGATAATCACTGGTGTACTATGGATCATCACTGATGTACTATGGATCATCACTGATGTACTATGAGCCATCACTGATGTACTATGGCTCATCACTGGTGTACTATGGATCATCACTGATGTACTGTGGATCATCACTGATGTACTGTGGATCATCACTGATGTACCGTGAACCATCCCTGATGTACTGTGGATCATCACTGATGTACTGTGGATCATCACTGATGTACCGTGGATCATCACTGATGTATTGAGGATCATCACTGATGTACTGTGGATCATCACTGATGTACTGTGGATCATCACTGATGTACTATGGGCCATTCCTGATGTACTATGGACCATTCCTGATGTACTGTGGATCATCACTGATGTACTATAGATCATCACTGATGTACTGTGGATCATCACTGATGTACTGTGGATCATCACTGATGTACTATAGATCATCACTGATGTACTGTGGTTTATCACTGATGTACTGTGGATCATCACTGATGTACTATAGATCATCACTGATGTACTATGGGCCATCACTGGTGTACTATGGATCATCACCGATGTACTATGGATCATCACTGATGTACTATAGATCATCACTGATGTACTGTGGATCATCACTGATGTACTGTGGATCATCACAGATGTACTATGGGCCATTACTGGTGTACTATGGATCATCACTGGTGTACTATGGATCATCACTGATGTACTATGGATCATCACTGATGTACTATAGATCATCACTGATGTACTATGGATCATCACTGATGTACTGTGGATCATCACTGATGTACTATAGATCATCACTGATGTACTGTGGATCATCACTGATGTACTGTGGATCATTACTGATGTACTGTGGATCATCACTGATGTACTATGGATCATCACTGATGTACTGTGGATCATCACTGATGTAATTTGGGCCATCACTGGTGTACTATGGATCATCACTGATGTACTGTGTATTATCACTGATGTACTGTGGATCATCACTGATGTACTATAGATCATCACTGATGTACTATGGACCATCATTGGTGTACTATGGATCATCACTGCTGTACTATGGATCATCACTGCTGTACTATGGATCATCACTGCTGTACTATGGATCATCACTGGTGTACTATGGATCATCACTGCTGTACTATGGATCATCACTGGTGTACTATGGATCATCACTGATGTACTATAGATCATCACTGATGTACTATGGGCCATCACTGGTGTACTATGGATTATCACGGGTGTACTATGGATCATCCCTAATGTACTATGGACCATCCCTGATGTACTGTGGATCATCACTGGTTTACTGTGGATCATCACTGATGTGCTATAGATCATCACTGATGTACCGTGGATCATCACTGATGTACTATAGATCATCACTGATGTACTATGGGCCATCACTGGTGTACTATGGGCCACCACTGGTGTACTATGGACCATCACTGGTGTACTGTGGATCATCACTGATGTACTATAGATCATCACTGATGTACTGTGGATCATCACTGATGTACTATAGATCATCACTGATGTACTATGGGCCATCACTGGTGTACTATGGGCCATCACTGGTGTACTATGGACCATCACTGATGTACTATGGACCATCACTGATTTACTGTGGATCATCACTGATGTACTATAGATCATCACTGATGTACTATGGACCATCACTGATGTACTATGGATCATCACTGATGTACTGTGGATCATCACTGATGTACTGTGGATCATCACTGATGTACTATAGATCATCACTGATGTACTATGGGTCATCACTGATGTACTATAGATCATCACTGATGTACTATGGATCATCACTGATGTACTATAGATCATCACTGATGTACTGTGGATCATCACTGATGTACTGTGGATCATCACTGGTGTACTATGGATCATCACTGATGTACCATAGATCATCACTGATGTACTGTGGATCATCACTGATGTACTATGGATCATCACTGGTGTACTATGGATCATCACTGATGTACTGTGGATCATCACTGATGTACTATGGACCATCACTGATGTACTATGGACCATCCCTGACGTACTATGGATCATCACTGATGTACTGAGGATCATCACTGATGTACCATGGATCATCACTGATGTACTGAGGATCATCACTGATGTACTGTGGATCATCACTGATGTACCGTGGATCATCACTGATGTACTGAGGATCATCACTGATGTACCGTGGATCATCACTGATGTACTGAGGATCATCACTGATGTACTGTGGATCATCACTGATGTACTATGGATCATCACTGATGTACTATGGATTGTCACTGATGTACTATGGATCATCCCTGATGTACTATGGACCATCCCTGATGTACTGTGGATCATCACTGATGTACTATGGACCATCACTGGTGTACTATGGATCATCACTGATGTACTATGGATCATCACTGATGTACTATGGACCATCCCTGATGTACCGTGAATCATCCATCACTGATGTACTATGGATAATCACTGGTGTACTATGGATCATCACTGATGTACTATGGATCATCACTGATGTACTATGAGCCATCACTGATGTACTATGGATCATCACTGGTGTACTATGGATCTTCACTGATGTACTGTGGATCATCACTGATGTACTGTGGATCATCACTGATGTACCGTGGACCATCCCTGATGTACTGTGGATCATCACTGATGTACTGTGGATCATCACTGATGTACCGTGGATCATCACTGATGTATTGAGGATCATCACTGATGTACTGTGGATCATCACTGATGTACTGTGGATCATCACTGATGTACTATGGGCCATTCCTGATGTACTATGGACCATCCCTGATGTACTGTGGATCATCACTGATGTACTGTGGATCATCACTGATGTACTATAGATCATCACTGATGTACTGTGGATCATCACTGATGTACTGTGGATCATCACTGATGTACTATAGATCATCACTGATGTACTGTGGTTTATCACTGATGTACTGTGGATCATCACTGATGTACTATAGATCATCACTGATGTACTATGGGCCATCACTGGTGTACTATGGATCATCACCGATGTACTATTGATCATCACTGATGTACTATAGATCATCACTGATGTACTGTGGATCATCACTGATGTACTGTGGATCATCACAGATGTACTATGGGCCATTACTGGTGTACTATGGATCATCACTGGTGTACTATGGATCATCACTGATGTACTATGGATCATCACTGATGTACTATAGATCATCACTGATGTACTATGTATCATCACTGATGTACTGTGGATCATCACTGATGTACTATAGATCATCACTGATGTACTGTGGATCATCACTGATGTACTGTGGATCATTACTGATGTACTGTGGATCATCACTGATGTACTATGGATCATCACTGATGTACTGTGGATCATCACTGATGTACTATGGGCCATCACTGGTGTACTATGGATCATCACTGATGTACTGTGTATTATCACTGATGTACTGTGGATCATCACTGATGTACTATAGATCATCACTGATGTACTATGGACCATCATTGGTGTACTATGGATCATCACTGCTGTACTATGGATCATCACTGCTGTACTATGGATCATCACTGGTGTACTATGGATCATCACTGCTGTACTATGGATCATCACTGGTGTACTATGGATCATCACTGATGTACTATAGATCATCACTGATGTACTATGGGCCATCACTGGTGTACTATGGATTATCACTGGTGTACTATGGATCATCCCTAATGTACTATGGATCATCCCTAATGTACTATGGACCATCCCTGATGTACTGTGGATCATCACTGGTTTACTGTGGATCATCACTGATGTGCTATAGATCATCACTGATGTACTGTGGATCATCACTGATGTACTATAGATCATCACTGATGTACTATGGGCCATCACTGGTGTACTATGGGCCACCACTGGTGTACTATGGACCATCACTGGTGTACTGTGGATCATCACTGATGTACTATAGATCATCACTGATGTACTGTGGATCATCACTGATGTACTATAGATCATCACTGATGTACTATGGGCCATCACTGGTGTACTATGGGCCATCACTGGTGTACTATGGACCATCACTGATGTACTATGGACCATCACTGATTTACTGTGGATCATCACTGATGTACTATAGATCATCACTGATGTACTATGGACCATCACTGATGTACTATGGATCATCACTGATGTACTGTGGATCATCACTGATGTACTGTGGATCATCACTGATGTACTATAGATCATCACTGATGTACTATGGGTCATCACTGATGTACTATAGATCATCACTGATGTACTATGGATCATCACTGATGTACTATAGATCATCACTGATGTACTGTGGATCATCACTGATGTACTGTGGATCATCACTGGTGTACTATGGATCATCACTGATGTACCATAGATCATCACTGATGTACTGTGGATCATCACTGATGTACTATGGATCATCACTGGTGTACTATGGATCATCACTGATGTACTGTGGATCATCACTGATGTACTATGGACCATCACTGATGTACTATGGACCATCCCTGACGTACTATGGATCATCACTGATGTACTGAGGATCATCACTGATGTACTGAGGATCATCACTGATGTACCGTGGATCATCACTGATGTACTGAGGATCATCACTGATGTACTGTGGATCATCACTGATGTACCGTGGATCATCACTGATGTACTGAGGATCATCACTGATGTACCGTGGATCATCACTGATGTACTGAGGATCATCACTGATGTACTGTGGATCATCACTGATTTACTGTGGATCATCACTGATTTACTGTGGATCATTACTGATGTACTGTGGATCATCACTGATGTACTGTGGATCATCACTGATGTACTATGGATTATCACTGATGTACTATGGATCATCACTGATGTACTGTGGATCATCACTGATGTACTATAGATCATCACTGATGTACTGTGGATCATCACTGATGTACTGTGGATCATTACTGATGTACTGTGGATCACCACTGATGTACTATGGATCATCACTGATGTACTGTGGATCATCACTGATGTACTATGGGCCATCACTGGTGTACTATGGATCATCACTGATGTACTATGGATCATCACTGATGTACTGTGAATTATCACTGATATACTGTGGATCATCACTGATGTACTATAGATCATCACTGATGTACTATGGACCATCATTGGTGTACTATGGATCATCACTGCTGTACTATGGATCATCACTGCTGTACTATGGATCATCACTGCTGTACTATGGATCATCACTGGTGTACTATGGATCATCACTGCTGTACTATGGATCATCACTGGTGTACTATGGATCATCACTGATGTACTATAGATCATCACTGATGTACTATGGGCCATCACTGGTGTACTATGGATCATCACTGGTGTACTATGGATCATCCCTAATGTACTATGGACCATCCCTGATGTACTGTGGATCATCACTGGTGTACTGTGGATCATCACTGATGTACTATAGATCATCACTGATGTACTGTGGATCTATAGATCATCACTGATGTACTGTGGATCATCACTGATGTACTGTAGATCATCACTGATGTACTATGGGCCATCACTGGTGTACTATGGACCATCACTGGTGTACTGTGGATCATCACTGATGTACTATAGATCATCACTGATGTACTGTGGATCATCACTGATGTACTATAGATCATCACTGATGTACTATGGGCCATCACTGGTGTACTATGGGCCATCACTGGTGTACTATGGACCATCACTGATGTACTATGGACCATCACTGATTTACTGTGGATCATCACTGATGTACTATAGATCATCACTGATGTACTATGGACCATCACTGATGTACTATGGATCATTACTAATGTACTGTGGATCATCACTGATGTACTGTGGATCATCGCTGATGTACTATACATCATCACTGATGTACTATGGGTCATCACTGATGTACTATAGATCATCACTGATGTACTATGGATCATCACTGATGTACTGTGGATCATCACTGATGTACTATGGACCATCCCTGATGTACTATGGATCATCACTGATGTACCGTGGATCATCACTGATGTACTGAGGATCATCACTGATGTACCATGGATCATCACTGATGTACTGAGGATCATCACTGATGTACTGTGGATCATCACTGATGTACTGTGGATCATCACTGATTTACTGTGAATCATTACTGATGTACTGTGGATCATCACTGATGTACTATGGATCATCACTGATGTACTATGGATCATCACTGATGTACTATGGATCATCACTGATGTACTGTGGATCATCACTGATGTACTATAGATCATCACTGATGTACTATGGGCCATCACTGGTGTACTATGGATCATCACTGATGTACTATGGATCATCACTGATGTACTATGGATCATCACTGATGTACTATGAGCCATCACTGATGTACTATGGACCATCCCTGATGTACTATGGACCATCCCTGATGTACTATGGACCATCCCTGATGTACTATGGACTATCCCTGATGTACTGTGGATCATCACTGATGTACTATAGATCATCACTGATGTACTGTGGATCATCACTGATGTACTGTGGATCATTACTGATGTACTGTGGATCACCACTGATGTACTATGGATCATCACTGATGTACTGTGGATCATCACTGATGTACTATGGATCATCACTGATGTACTGTGAATTATCACTGATATACTGTGGATCATCACTGATGTACTATAGATCATCACTGATGTACTATGGACCATCATTGGTGTACTATGGATCATCACTGCTGTACTATGGATCATCACTGCTGTACTATGGATCATCACTGATTTACTGTGGATCATCACTGATGTACTATGGACCATCACTGGTGTACTATGGGCCATCACTAGTGTACTATGGACCATCACTGATGTACTATGGACCATCACTGATTTACTGTGGATCATCACTGATGTACTATAGATCATCACTGATGTAACATTTCTGTCTTTGCAGATGACACCAAGCTATGCAGTGGAATAACATCCTTACAGGATGTCGCCAATTTACAAGCCGACCTCAATGCTCTGTCTAATTGGGCGACTATGTGGCAGATGAGGTTTAATGTTGATAAATGTAAAGTTATGCACTTGGGGGCTAATAATATGAATGCATCATACATACTAGGGGGAGTACAACTGGGGGGATCCGTAGTGGAGAAGGATCTGGGGGTTTTGGTAGATCATAAGCTCAATAATGGCATGCAATGCCAAGCTGCGGTTTCCAAAGCGAGCAAGGTCCTTTCTTGTATTAAGAGAGGTATGGTCTCCAGAGAGAGAGATATCATTTTGCCCCTGTTCAAATCATTAGTAAGACCTCATCTGGAATATGCAGTTCAGTTTTGGGCCCCAGTTCTCAAAAAGGATATTGGGGAACTGGAGAAAGTGCAGAGAAGGGCAACCAAACTGATAAGAGGCATGGAGGAGCTCAGCTATGAGGAGAGATTAGAGGAACTGAATTTATTCTCTCTTGAGAAGAGGAGATTAAGGGGGGATATGATCAACATGTACAAATACATAAGGGGTCCATATAGTGAACTTGGTGTTCAGTTATTCACTTTACGGTCAACACAAAGGACAAGGGGGCACTCTTTGCGTCTAGAGGAAAAGAGATTTCACCTCCAAATACGGAAAGGTTTTTTCACAGTAAGAGCTGTGAAAATGTGGAATAGACTCCCTGTAGAGGTGGTTCTGGCCAGCTCAGTAGATTGCTTTAAGAAGGGCCTGGATTCTTTCTTAAATGTACATAATATAACTGGGTACTGACATTTATAGGTAAAGTTGATCCAGGGAATATCCGATTGCCTCTCGGGGGATCAGGAAGGAATTTTTTCCCCTGCTGTAGCAAATTGGATCATGCTCTTCTGGGGTTTTTTTGCCTTCCTCTGGATCAACTGTGGGTATAGAATTGGGTATATGGGATTGTACGATATATGTTTATTTTATTTTTTTTATTTTTTTTACGGTTGAACTGGATGGACTTGCGTCTTTTTTCAACCTGACTAACTATGTAACTATGTAACTATGTAACTATGTAACTATGTAACTATGGACCATCACTGATGTACTATGGATCATCACTGATGTACAGTGGATCATCACTGATGTACTGTGGATTATCACTGTAGTACTATAGATCATCACTGATGTACTATGGGTCATCACTGATGTACTATAGATCATCACTGATGTACTATGGATCATCACTGATGTACTATAGATCATCACTGATGTACTGTGGATCATCACTGATGTACTGTGGATCATCACTGGTGTACTATGGATCATCACTGATGTACCATAGATCATCACTGATGTACTGTGGATCATCACTGATGTACTATGGATCATCACTGGTGTACTATGGATCATCACTGATGTACTGTGGATCATCACTGATGTACTATGGACCATCACTGATGTACTATGGACCATCCCTGACGTACTATGGATCATCACTGATGTACTGAGGATCATCACTGATGTACCGTGGATCATCACTGATGTACTGAGGATCATCACTGATGTACTGTGGATCATCACTGATGTACCGTGGATCATCACTGATGTACTGAGGATCATCACTGATGTACCGTGGATCATCACTGATGTACTGAGGATCATCACTGATGTACTGTGGATCATCACTGATTTACTGTGGATCATCACTGATTTACTGTGGATCATTACTGATGTACTGTGGATCATCACTGATGTACTATGGATCATCACTGATGTACTATGGATTATCACTGATGTACTATGGATCATCACTGATGTACTGTGGATCATCACTGATGTACTATAGATCATCACTGATGTACTGTGGATCATCACTGATGTACTGTGGATCATTACTGATGTACTGTGGATCATCACTGATGTACTATGGATCATCACTGATGTACTGTGGATCATCACTGATGTACTATGGGCCATCATTGGTGTACTATGGATCATCACTGATGTACTATGGATCATCACTGATGTACTGTGAATTATCACTGATGTACTGTGGATCATCACTGATGTACTATAGATCATCACTGATGTACTATGGACCATCATTGGTGTACTATGGATCATCACTGCTGTACTATGGATCATCACTGCTGTACTATGGATCATCACTGATGTACTATAGATCATCACTGATGTACTGTGGATCATCACTGATGTACTGTGGATCATCACTGATGTACTATGGATCATCACTGATGTACTATGGACCATCCCTGATGTACTGTGGATCATCACTGATGTACTGTGGATCATCACTGATGTACTATGGATCATCACTTATGTACTATGGATCATCACTGATGTACTATGAGCCATCACTGATGTACTGTGGATCATCACTGATGTACTGTGGATCATCACAGATGTACTATGGGCCATTACTGGTGTACTATGGACCATCCCTGATGTACTGTGGATCATCACTGATGTACAATAGATCATCACTGATGTACTATGGGCCATCACTGGTGTACTATGGATCATCACTGATGTACTGTGGATCATCACTGATGTACTATGGATCATCACTTATGTACTATGGATCATCACTGATGTACTATGAGCCATCACTGATGTACTATGGATCATCACTGATGTACTATGGATCATCACTGGTGTACTATGGATCATCACTGGTGTACTGTGGACCATCCCTGATGTACTGTGGATCATCACTGATGTACTATGGATCATCACTGATGTACTGTGGATTATCACTGATGTACTATAGATCATCACTGATGTACTGTGGATCATCACTGATGTACTGTGGATCATCACTGATGTACTATGGATCATCACTGATGTACTGTGGATCATCACTGATGTACTGTGGATCATCACTGATGTACTATGAGCCATCACTGATGTACTATGGATCATCACTGGTGTACTATGGATCATCACTGATGTACTATAGATCATCACTGATGTACTGTGGATCATCACTGATGTACTGTGGATCATCACTGATGTACTATGGATCATCACTGATGTACTATGGGCCATCACTGGTGTACTATGGGCCATCACTGGCGTACTATGGGCCATCACTGGTGTACTATGGACCATCACTGATGTACTATGGACCATCACTGATTTACTGTGGATCATCACTGATGTACTATAGATCATCACTGATGTACTATGGACCATCACTGATGTACTATGGATCATCACTGATGTACTGTGGATTATCACTGATGTACTGTGGATCATCACTGATGTACTATAGATCATCACTGATGTACTATGGGTCATCACTGATGTACTATAGATCATCACTGATGTACTATGGATCATCACTGATGTACTATAGATCATCACTGATGTACTGTGGATCATCACTGATATACTGTGGATCATCACTGGTGTACTATGGATCATCACTGATGTACCATAGATCATCACTGATGTACTGTGGATCATCACTGATGTACTATGGATCATCACTGGTGTACTATGGATCATCACTGATGTACTATGGACCATCCCTGATGTACTATGGATCGTCACTGATGTACCATGGATCATCACTGATGTACTGAGGATCATCACTGATGTACCGTGGATCATCACTGATGTACTGAGGATCATCACTGATGTACTGTGGATCATCACTGATGTACTGTGGATCATCACTGATTTACTGTGAATCATTACTGATGTACTGTGGATCATCACTGATGTACTATGGATCATCACTGATGTACTATGGATCATCACTGATGTTCTATGGATCATCACTGATGTACTATGGATCATCACTGATGTACTGTGGATCATCACTGATGTACTATAGATCATCACTGATGTACTATGGGCCATCACTGGTGTACTATGGATCATCACTGATGTACTATGGATCATCACTGATGTACTATGGATCATCACTGATGTACTATGAGCCATCACTGATGTACTATGGACCATCCCTGATGTACTATGGACCATCCCTGATGTAATGTGGACCATCCCTGATGTACTATGGACTATCCCTGATGTACTGTGGATCATCACTGATGTACTATGGACCATCACTGGTGTACTATGGATCATCACTGATGTACTATGGATCATCACTGATGTACTATGGACCATCCCTGATGTACCGTGGATCATCCATCACTGATGTACTATGGATCATCACTGGTGTACTATGGATCATCACTGATGTACTATGGATCATCACTGATGTACTATGAGCCATCACTGATGTACTATGGATCATCACTGGTGTACTATGGATCATCACTGATGTACTGTGGATCATCACTGATGTACTGTGGATCATCACTGATGTACCGTGGACCATCCCTGATGTACTGTGGATCATCACTGATGTACTGTGGATCATCACTGATGTACCGTGGATCATCACTAATGTACTGAGGATCATCACTGATGTACTGTGGATCATCACTGATGTACTGTGGATCATCACTGATGTACTATGGGCCATCCCTGATGTACTATGGACCATCCCTGATGTACTGTGGATCATCACTGATGTACTGTGGATCATCACTGATGTACTATAGATCATCACTGATGTACTGTGGATCATCACTGATGTACTGTGGATCATCACTGATGTACTATAGATCATCACTGATGTACTGTGGTTTATCACTGATGTACTGTGGATCATCACTGATGTACTATAGATCATCACTGATGTACTATGGGCCATCACTGGTGTACTATGGATCATCACTGATGTACTATGGATCATCACTGATGTACTATAGATCATCACTGATGTACTGTGGATCATCACTGATGAACTGTGGATCATCACAGATGTACTATGGGCCATTACTTGTGTACTATGGATCATCACTGGTGTACTATGGAATATCACTGATGTACTATGGATCATCACTGATGTACTATAGATCATCACTGATGTACTATGGATCATCACTGATGTACTGTGGATCATCACTGATGTACTATAGATCATCACTGATGTACTGTGGATCATCACTGATGTACTGTGGATCATTACTGATGTACTGTGGATCATCACTGATGTACTATGGATCATCACTGATGTACTGTGGATCATCACTGATGTACTATGGGCCATCACTGGTGTACTATGGATCATCACTGATGTACTGTGTATTATCACTGATGTACTGTGGATCATCACTGATGTACTATAGATCATCACTGATGTACTATGGACCATCATTGGTGTACTATGGATCATCACTGCTGTACTATGGATCATCACTGCTGTACTATGGATCATCACTGGTGTACTATGGATCATCACTGCTGTACTATGGATCATCACTGGTGTACTATGGATCATCACTGATGTACTATAGATCATCACTGATGTACTATGGGCCATCACTGGTGTACTATGGATCATCACTGGTGTACTATGGATCATCCCTAATGTACTATGGACCATCCCTGATGTACTGTGAATCATCACTGGTGTACTGTGGATCATCACTGATGTACTATAGATCATCACTGATGTACTGTGGATCATCACTGATGTACTATAGATCATCACTGATGTACTATGGGCCATCACTGGTGTACTATGGGCCATCACTGGTGTACTATGGACCATCACTGGTGTACTGTGGATCATCACTGATGTACTATAGATCATCACTGATGTACTGTGGATCATCACTGATGTACTATAGATCATCACAGATGTACTATGGGCCATCACTGGTGTACTATGGGCCATCACTGGTGTACTATGGACCATCACTGATGTACTATGGACCATCACTGATTTACTGTGGATCATCACTGATGTACTATAGATCATCACTGATGTACTATGGACCATCACTGATGTACTATGGATCATCACTGATGTACTGTGGATCATCACTGATGTACTGTGGATCATCACTGATGTACTATAGATCATCACTGCTGTACTATGGATCATCACTGGTGTACTATGTATCATCACTGCTGTACTATGGATCATCACTGGTGTACTATGGATCATCACTGATGTGCTATAGATCATCACTGATGTACTATGGGCCATCACTGGTGTACTATGGATCATCACTGGTGTACTATGGATCATCCCTAATGCACTATGGACCATCCCTGATGTACTGTGGATCATCACTGATGTACTATAGATCATCACTGATGTACTATGGGCCATCACTGGTGTACTATGGGCCATCACTGGTGTACTATGGACCATCACTGGTGTACTGTGGATCATCACTGATGTACTATAGATCATCACTGATGTACTGTGGATCATCACTGATGTACTATAGATCATCACTGATGTACTATGGGCCATCACTGGTGTACTATGGGCCATCACTGGTGTACTATGGACCATCACTGATGTACTATGGACCATCACTGATTTACTGTGGATCATCACTGATGTACTATAGATCATCACTGATGTACTATGGACCATCACTGATGTACAATGGATCATCACTGATGTACTGTGGATCATCACTGATGTACTATAGATCATCACTGATGTACTATGGGTCATCACTGATGTACTATAGATCATCACTGATGTACTATGGATCATCTCTGATGTACTATAGATCATCACTGATGTACTGTGGATCATCACTGATGTACTGTGGATCATCACTGGTGTACTATGGATCATCACTGATGTACCATAGATCATCACTGATGTACTGTGGATCATCACTGATGTACTATGGATCATCACTGGTGTACTATGGATCATCACTGATGTACTGTGGATCATCACTGATGTACTATGGACCATCCCTGATGTACTATGGATCATCACTAATGTACCGTGAATCATCACTGATGTACTGAGGATCATCACTGATGTACCGTGGATCATCACTGATGTACTGAGGATCATCACTGATGTACTGTGGATCATCACTGATGTACTGTGGATCATCACTGATTTACTGTGATTCATTACTGATGTACTGTGGATCATCACTGATGTACTATGGATCATCACTGATGTACTATGGATCATCACTGATGTACTATGGATCATCACTGATGTACTGTGGATCATCACTGATGTACTGTAGATCATCACTGATGTACTATGGGCCATCACTGGTGTACTATGGATCATCACTGATGTACTATGGATCATCACTGATGTACTATGGATCATCACTGATGTACTATGAGCCATCACTGATGTACTATGGACCATCACTGATGTACTATGGATCATCACTGATGTACAGTGGATCATCACTGATGTACTGTGGATTATCACTGTAGTACTATAGATCATCACTGATGTAATATGGGTCATCACTGATGTACTATAGATCATCACTGATGTACTATGGATCATCACTGATGTACTATAGATCATCACTGATGTACTGTGGATCATCACTGATGTACTGTGGATCATCACTGGTGTACTATGGATCATCACTGATGTACCATAGATCATCACTGATGTACTGTGGATCATCACTGATGTACTATGGATCATCACTGGTGTACTATGGATCATCACTGATGTACTGTGGATCATCACTGATGTACTATGGACCATCACTGATGTACTATGGACCATCCCTGACGTACTATGGATCATCACTGATGTACTGAGGATCATCACTGATGTACCGTGGATCATCACTGATGTACTGAGGATCATCACTGATGTACTGTGGATCATCACTGATGTACCGTGGATCATCACTGATGTACTGAGGATCATCACTGATGTACCGTGGATCATCACTGATGTACTGAGGATCATCACTGATGTACTGTGGATCATCACTGATTTACTGTGGATCATCACTGATTTACTGTGGATCATTACTGATGTACTGTGGATCATCACTGATGTACTATGGATCATCACTGATGTACTATGGATTATCACTGATGTACTATGGATCATCACTGATGTACTGTGGATCATCACTGATGTACTATAGATCATCACTGATGTACTGTGGATCATCACTGATGTACTGTGGATCATTACTGATGTACTGTGGATCATCACTGATGTACTATGGATCATCACTGATGTACTGTGGATCATCACTGATGTACTATGGGCCATCATTGGTGTACTATGGATCATCACTGATGTACTATGGATCATCACTGATGTACTGTGAATTATCACTGATGTACTGTGGATCATCACTGATGTACTATAGATCATCACTGATGTACTATGGACCATCATTGGTGTACTATGGATCATCACTGCTGTACTATGGATCATCACTGCTGTACTATGGATCATCACTGATGTACTATAGATCATCACTGATGTACTGTGGATCATCACTGATGTACTGTGGATCATCACTGATGTACTATGGATCATCACTGATGTACTATGGACCATCCCTGATGTACTGTGGATCATCACTGATGTACTGTGGATCATCACTGATGTACTATGGATCATCACTTATGTACTATGGATCATCACTGATGTACTATGAGCCATCACTGATGTACTGTGGATCATCACTGATGTACTGTGGATCATCACAGATGTACTATGGGCCATTACTGGTGTACTATGGACCATCCCTGATGTACTGTGGATCATCACTGATGTACAATAGATCATCACTGATGTACTATGGGCCATCACTGGTGTACTATGGATCATCACTGATGTACTGTGGATCATCACTGATGTACTATGGATCATCACTTATGTACTATGGATCATCACTGATGTACTATGAGCCATCACTGATGTACTATGGATCATCACTGGTGTACTATGGATCATCACTGGTGTACTGTGGACCATCCCTGATGTACTGTGGATCATCACTGATGTACTATGGATCATCACTGATGTACTGTGGATTATCACTGATGTACTATAGATCATCACTGATGTACTGTGGATCATCACTGATGTACTGTGGATCATCACTGATGTACTATGGATCATCACTGATGTACTGTGGATCATCACTGATGTACTGTGGATCATCACTGATGTACTATGAGCCATCACTGATGTACTATGGATCATCACTGGTGTACTATGGATCATCACTGATGTACTATAGATCATCACTGATGTACTGTGGATCATCACTGATGTACTATGGATCATCACTGATGTACTTTGGGCCATCACTGGTGTACTATGGGCCATCACTGGCGTACTATGGGCCATCACTGGTGTACTATGGACCATCACTGATGTACTATGGACCATCACTGATTTACTGTGGATCATCACTGATGTACTATAGATCATCACTGATGTACTATGGACCATCACTGATGTACTATGGATCATCACTGATGTACTGTGGATCATCACTGATGTACTGTGGATCATCACTGATGTACTATAGATCATCACTGATGTACTATGGGTCATCACTGATGTACTATAGATCATCACTGATGTACTATGGATCATCACTGATGTACTATAGATCATCACTGATGTACTGTGGATCATCACTGATATACTGTGGATCATCACTGGTGTACTATGGATCATCACTGATGTACCATAGATCATCACTGATGTACTGTGGATCATCACTGATGTACTATGGATCATCACTGGTGTACTATGGATCATCACTGATGTACTATGGACCATCCCTGATGTACTATGGATCATCACTGATGTACCATGGATCATCACTGATGTACTGAGGATCATCACTGATGTACCGTGGATCATCACTGATGTACTGAGGATCATCACTGATGTACTGTGGATCATCACTGATGTACTGTGGATCATCACTGATTTACTGTGAATCATTACTGATGTACTGTGGATCATCACTGATGTACTATGGATCATCACTGATGTACTATGGATCATCACTGATGTTCTATGGATCATCACTGATGTACTATGGATCATCACTGATGTACTGTGGATCAT
This sequence comes from Rana muscosa, assembly GCA_029206835.1. Lineage (NCBI taxonomy): Eukaryota > Metazoa > Chordata > Amphibia > Anura > Ranidae > Rana > Rana muscosa. The sequence continues at coordinate 337,916,179 of CM055117.1, forward strand.
CACTGATGTACTATAGATCATCACTGATGTACTATGGGCCATCACTGGTGTACTATGGATCATCACTGATGTACTATGGATCATCACTGATGTACTATGGATCATCACTGATGTACTATGAGCCATCACTGATGTACTATGGACCATCCCTGATGTACTATGGACCATCCCTGATGTAATGTGGACCATCCCTGATGTACTATGGACTATCCCTGATGTACTGTGGATCATCACTGATGTACTATGGACCATCACTGGTGTACTATGGATCATCACTGATGTACTATGGATCATCACTGATGTACTATGGACCATCCCTGATGTACCATGGATCATCCATCACTGATGTACTATGGATCATCACTGGTGTACTATGGATCATCACTGATGTACTATGGATCATCACTGATGTACTATGAGCCATCACTGATGTACTATGGATCATCACTGGTGTACTATGGATCATCACTGATGTACTGTGGATCATCACTGATGTACTGTGGATCATCACTGATGTACCGTGGACCATCCCTGATGTACTGTGGATCATCACTGATGTACTGTGGATCATCACTGATGTACCGTGGATCATCACTAATGTACTGAGGATCATCACTGATGTACTGTGGATCATCACTGATGTACTGTGGATCATCACTGATGTACTATGGGCCATCCCTGATGTACTATGGACCATCCCTGATGTACTGTGGATCATCACTGATGTACTGTGGATCATCACTGATGTACTATAGATCATCACTGATGTACTGTGGATCATCACTGATGTACTGTGGATCATCACTGATGTACTATAGATCATCACTGATGTACTGTGGTTTATCACTGATGTACTGTGGATCATCACTGATGTACTATAGATCATCACTGATGTACTATGGGCCATCACTGGTGTACTATGGATCATCACTGATGTACTATGGATCATCACTGATGTACTATAGATCATCACTGATGTACTGTGGATCATCACTGATGTACTGTGGATCATCACAGATGTACTATGGGCCATTACTGGTGTACTATGGATCATCACTGGTGTACTATGGAATATCACTGATGTACTATGGATCATCACTGATGTACTATAGATCATCACTGATGTACTATGGATCATCACTGATGTACTGTGGATCATCACTGATGTACTATAGATCATCACTGATGTACTGTGGATCATCACTGATGTACTGTGGATCATTACTGATGTACTGTGGATCATCACTGATGTACTATGGATCATCACTGATGTACTGTGGATCATCACTGATGTACTATGGGCCATCACTGGTGTACTATGGATCATCACTGATGTACTGTGTATTATCACTGATGTACTGTGGATCATCACTGATGTACTATAGATCATCACTGATGTACTATGGACCATCATTGGTGTACTATGGATCATCACTGCTGTACTATGGATCATCACTGCTGTACTATGGATCATCACTGGTGTACTATGGATCATCACTGCTGTACTATGGATCATCACTGGTGTACTATGGATCATCACTGATGTACTATAGATCATCACTGATGTACTATGGGCCATCACTGGTTTACTATGGATCATCACTGGTGTACTATGGATCATCCCTAATGTACTATGGACCATCCCTGATGTACTGTGAATCATCACTGGTGTACTGTGGATCATCACTGATGTACTATAGATCATCACTGATGTACTGTGAATCATCACTGATGTACTATAGATCATCACTGATGTACTATGGGCCATCACTGGTGTACTATGGGCCATCACTGGTGTACTATGGACCATCACTGGTGTACTGTGGATCATCACTGATGTACTATAGATCATCACTGGTGTACTGTGGATCATCACTGATGTACTATAGATCATCACAGATGTACTATGGGCCATCACTGGTGTACTATGGGCCATCACTGATGTACTATGGACCATCACTGATGTACTATGGACCATCACTGATTTACTGTGGATCATCACTGATGTACTATAGATCATCACTGATGTACTATGGACCATCACTGATGTACTATGGATCATCACTGATGTACTGTGGATCATCACTGATGTACTGTGGATCATCACTGATGTACTATAGATCATCACTGCTGTACTATGGATCATCACTGGTGTACTATGGATCATCACTGCTGTACTATGGATCATCACTGGTGTACTATGGATCATCACTGATGTGCTATAGATCATCACTGATGTACTATGGGCCATCACTGGTGTACTATGGATCATCACTGGTGTACTATGGATCATCCCTAATGTACTATGGACCATCCCTGATGTACTGTGGATCATCACTGATGTACTATAGATCATCACTGATGTACTATGGGCCATCACTGGTGTACTATGGGCCATCACTGGTGTACTATGGACCATCACTGGTGTACTGTGGATCGTCACTGATGTACTATAGATCATCACTGGTGTACTGTGGATCATCACTGATGTACTATAGATCATCACTGATGTACTATGGGCCATCACTGGTGTACTATGGATCATCACTGATGTACTATGGATCATCACTGATGTACTATGGATCATCACTGATGTACTATGAGCCATCACTGATGTACTATGGACCATCCCTGATGTACTATGGACCATCCCTGATGTAATGTGGACCATCCCTGATGTACTATGGACTATCCCTGATGTACTGTGGATCATCACTGATGTACTATGGACCATCACTGGTGTACTATGGATCATCACTGATGTACTATGGATCATCACTGATGTACTATGGACCATCCCTGATGTACCATGGATCATCCATCACTGATGTACTATGGATCATCACTGGTGTACTATGGATCATCACTGATGTACTATGGATCATCACTGATGTACTATGAGCCATCACTGATGTACTATGGATCATCACTGGTGTACTATGGATCATCACTGATGTACTGTGGATCATCACTGATGTACTGTGGATCATCACTGATGTACCGTGGACCATCCCTGATGTACTGTGGATCATCACTGATGTACTGTGGATCATCACTGATGTACCGTGGATCATCACTAATGTACTGAGGATCATCACTGATGTACTGTGGATCATCACTGATGTACTGTGGATCATCACTGATGTACTATGGGCCATCCCTGATGTACTATGGACCATCCCTGATGTACTGTGGATCATCACTGATGTACTGTGGATCATCACTGATGTACTATAGATCATCACTGATGTACTGTGGATCATCACTGATGTACTGTGGATCATCACTGATGTACTATAGATCATCACTGATGTACTGTGGTTTATCACTGATGTACTGTGGATCATCACTGATGTACTATAGATCATCACTGATGTACTATGGGCCATCACTGGTGTACTATGGATCATCACTGATGTACTATGGATCATCACTGATGTACTATAGATCATCACTGATGTACTGTGGATCATCACTGATGTACTGTGGATCATCACATATGTACTATGGGCCATTACTGGTGTACTATGGATCATCACTGGTGTACTATGGAATATCACTGATGTACTATGGATCATCACTGATGTACTATAGATCATCACTGATGTACTATGGATCATCACTGATGTACTGTGGATCATCACTGATGTACTATAGATCATCACTGATGTACTGTGGATCATCACTGATGTACTGTGGATCATTACTGATGTACTGTGGATCATCACTGATGTACTATGGATCATCACTGATGTACTGTGGATCATCACTGATGTACTATGGGCCATCACTGGTGTACTATGGATCATCACTGATGTACTGTGTATTATCACTGATGTACTGTGGATCATCACTGATGTACTATAGATCATCACTGATGTACTATGGACCATCATTGGTGTACTATGGATCATCACTGCTGTACTATGGATCATCACTGCTGTACTATGGATCATCACTGGTGTACTATGGATCATCACTGCTGTACTATGGATCATCACTGGTGTACTATGGATCATCACTGATGTACTATAGATCATCACTGATGTACTATGGGCCATCACTGGTTTACTATGGATCATCACTGGTGTACTATGGATCATCCCTAATGTACTATGGACCATCCCTGATGTACTGTGAATCATCACTGGTGTACTGTGGATCATCACTGATGTACTATAGATCATCACTGATGTACTGTGAATCATCACTGATGTACTATAGATCATCACTGATGTACTATGGGCCATCACTGGTGTACTATGGGCCATCACTGGTGTACTATGGACCATCACTGGTGTACTGTGGATCATCACTGATGTACTATAGATCATCACTGATGTACTGTGGATCATCACTGATGTACTATAGATCATCACAGATGTACTATGGGCCATCACTGGTGTACTATGGGCCATCACTGATGTACTATGGACCATCACTGATGTACTATGGACCATCACTGATTTACTGTGGATCATCACTGATGTACTATAGATCATCACTGATGTACTATGGACCATCACTGATGTACTATGGATCATCACTGATGTACTGTGGATCATCACTGATGTACTGTGGATCATCACTGATGTACTATAGATCATCACTGCTGTACTATGGATCATCACTGGTGTACTGTGGATCATCACTGCTGTACTATGGATCATCACTGGTGTACTATGGATCATCACTGATGTGCTATAGATCATCACTGATGTACTATGGGCCATCACTGGTGTACTATGGATCATCACTGGTGTACTATGGATCATCCCTAATGTACTATGGACCATCCCTGATGTACTGTGGATCATCACTGATGTACTATAGATCATCACTGATGTACTATGGGCCATCACTGGTGTACTATGGGCCATCACTGGTGTACTATGGACCATCACTGGTGTACTGTGGATCATCACTGATGTACTATAGATCATCACTGATGTACTGTGGATCATCACTGATGTACTATAGATCATCACTGATGTACTATGGGCCATCACTGGTGTACTATGGGCCATCACTGGTGTACTATGGACCATCACTGATGTACTATGGACCATCACTGATTTACTGTGGATCATCACTGATGTACTATAGATCATCACTGATGTACTATGGACCATCACTGATGTACTATGGATCATCACTGATGTACTGTGGATCATCACTGATGTACTGTGGATCATCACTGATGTACTATAGATCATCACTGATGTACTATGGGTCATCACTGATGTACTATAGATCATCACTGATGTACTATGGATCATCACTGATGTACTATAGATCATCACTGATGTACTGTGGATCATCACTGATGTACTGTGGATCATCACTGGTGTACTATGGATCATCACTGATGTACCATAGATCATCACTGATGTACTGTGGATCATCACTGATGTACTATGGATCATCACTGGTGTACTATGGATCATCACTGATGTACTGTGGATCATCACTGATGTACTATGGACCATCCCTGATGTACTATGGATCATCACTAATGTACTGTGGATCATCACTGATGTACTGAGGATCATCACTGATGTACCGTGGATCATCACTGATGTACTGAGGATCATCACTGATGTACTGTGGATCATCACTGATGTACTGTGGATCATCACTGCTTTACTGTGAATCATTACTGATGTACTGTGGATCATCACTGATGTACTATGGATCATCACTGATGTACTATGGATCATCACTGATGTACTATGGATCATCACTGATGTACTGTGGATCATCACTGATGTACTATAGATCATCACTGATGTACTATGGGCCATCACTGGTGTACTATGGATCATCACTGATGTACTATGGATCATCACTGATGTACTATGGATCATCACTGATGTACTATGAGCCATCACTGATGTACTATGGACCATCCCTGATGTACTATGGACCATCCCTGATGTACTATGGACCATCCCTGATGTACTATGGACTATCCCTGATGTACTGTGGATCATCACTGATGTACTATGGACCATCACTGGTGTACTATGGATCATCACTGATGTACTATGGATCATCACTGATGTACTATGGACCATCCCTGATGTACCGTGGATCATCCATCACTGATGTACTATGGATAATCACTGGTGTACTATGGATCATCACTGATGTACTATGGATCATCACTGATGTACTATGAGTCATCACTGATGTACCGTGAACCATCCCTGATGTACTGTGGATCATCACTGATGTACTGTGGATCATCACTGATGTACCGTGGATCATCACTGATGTATTGAGGATCATCACTGATGTACTGTGGATCATCACTGATGTACTGTGGATCATCACTGATGTACTATGGGCCATTCCTGATGTACTATGGACCATCCCTGATGTACTGTGGATCATCACTGATGTACTGTGGATCATCACTGATGTACTATAGATCATCACTGATGTACTGTGGATCATCACTGATGTACTGTGGATCATCACTGATGTACTATAGATCATCACTGATGTACTGTGGTTTATCACTGATGTACTGTGGATCATCACTGATGTACTATAGATCATCACTGATGTACTATGGGCCATCACTGGTGTACTATGGATCATCACCGATGTACTATGGATCATCACTGATGTACTATAGATCATCACTGATGTACTGTGGATCATCACTGATGTACTGTGGATCATCACAGATGTACTATGGGCCATTACTGGTGTACTATGGATCATCACTGGTGTACTATGGATCATCACTGATGTACTATGGATCATCACTGATGTACTATAGATCATCACTGATGTACTATGGATCATCACTGATGTACTGTGGATCATCACTGATGTACTATAGATCATCACTGATGTAATGTGGATCATCACTGATGTACTGTGGATCATTACTGATGTACTGTGGATCATCACTGATGTTCTATGGATCATCACTGATGTACTGTGGATCATCACTGATGTACTATGGGCCATCACTGGTGTACTATGGATCATCACTGATGTACTGTGTATTATCACTGATGTACTGTGGATCATCACTGATGTACTATAGATCATCACTGATGTACTATGGACCATCATTGGTGTACTATGGATCATCACTGCTGTACTATGGATCATCACTGCTGTACTATGGATCATCACTGGTGTACTATGGATCATCACTGCTGTACTATGGATCATCACTGGTGTACTATGGATCATCACTGATGTACTATAGATCATCACTGATGTACTATGGGCCATCATTGGTGTACTATGGATTATCACTGGTGTACTATGGATCATCCCTAATGTACTATGGACCATCCCTGATGTACTGTGGATCATCACTGGTTTACTGTGGATCATCACTGATGTGCTATAGATCATCACTGATGTACTGTGGATCATCACTGATGTACTATTGATCATCACTGATGTACTATGGGCCATCACTGGTGTACTATGAGCCACCACTGGTGTACTATGGACCATCACTGTTGTACTGTGGATCATCACTGATGTACTATAGATCATCACTGATGTACTGTGGATCATCACTGATGTACTATAGATCATCACTGATGTACTATGGGCCATCACTGGTGTACTATGGGCCATCACTGTTGTACTATGGACCATCACTGATGTACTATGGACCATCACTGATTTACTGTGGATCATCACTGATGTACTATAGATCATCACTGATGTACTATGGACCATCACTGATGTACTATGGATCATCACTGATGTACTGTGGATCATCACTGATGTACTGTGGATCATCACTGATGTACTATAGATCATCACTGATGTACTATGGGTCATCACTGATGTACTATAGATCATCACTGATGTACTATGGGTCATCACTGATGTACTATAGATCATCACTGATGTACTATGGATCATCACTGATGTACTATAGATCATCACTGATGTACTGTGGATCATCACTGATGTACTGTGGATCATCACTGGTGTACTATGGATCATCACTGATGTACCATAGATCATCACTGATGTACTGTGGATCATCACTGATGTACTATGGATCATCACTGGTGTACTATGGATCATCACTGATGTACAGTGGATCATCACTGATGTACTATGGACCATCACTGATGTACTATGGACCATCCCTGACGTACTATGGATCATCACTGATGTACTGAGGATCATCACTGATGTACTGAGGATCATCACTGATGTACCGTGGATCATCACTGATGTACTGAGGATCATCACTGATGTACCGTGGATCATCACTGATGTACTGAGGATCATCACTGATGTACTGTGGATCATCACTGATGTACTGTGGATCATCACTGATTTACTGTGAATCATTACTGATGTACTGTGGATCATCACTGATGTACTATGGATCATCACTGATGTACTATGGATCATCACTGATGTACTATGGATCATCACTGATGTACTGTGGATCATCACTGATGTACTATAGATCATCACTGATGTAATGTGGATCATCACTGATGTACTGTGGATCATCACTGATGTTCTATGGATCATCACTGATGTACTGTGGATCATCACTGATGTACTATGGGCCATCACTGGTGTACTATGGATCATCACTGATGTACTGTGTATTATCACTGATGTACTGTGGATCATCACTGATGTACTATAGATCATCACTGATGTACTATGGACCATCATTGGTGTACTATGGATCATCACTGCTGTACTATGGATCATCACTGCTGTACTATGGATCATCACTGGTGTACTATGGATCATCACTGCTGTACTATGGATCATCACTGGTGTACTATGGATCATCACTGATGTACTATAGATCATCACTGATGTACTATGGGCCATCATTGGTGTACTATGGATTATCACTGGTGTACTATGGATCATCCCTAATGTACTATGGACCATCCCTGATGTACTGTTGATCATCACTGGTTTACTGTGGATCATCACTGATGTGCTATAGATCATCACTGATGTACTGTGGATCATCACTGATGTACTATTGATCATCACTGATGTACTATGGGCCATCACTGGTGTACTATGGGCCACCACTGGTGTACTATGGACCATCACTGTTGTACTGTGGATCATCACTGATGTACTATAGATCATCACTGATGTACTATGGGCCATCACTGGTGTACTATGGGCCATTACTGTTGTACTATGGACCATCACTGATGTACTATGGACCATCACTGATTTACTGTGGATCATCACTGATGTACTATAGATCATCACTGATGTACTATGGACCATCACTGATGTACTATGGATCATCACTGATGTACTGTGGATCATCACTGATGTACTGTGGATCATCACTGATGTACTATAGATCATCACTGATGTACTATGGGTCATCACTGATGTACTATAGATCATCACTGATGTACTATGGGTCATCACTGATGTACTATAGATCATCACTGATGTACTATGGATCATCACTGATGTACTATAGATCATCACTGATGTACTGTGGATCATCACTGATGTACTGTGGATCATCACTGGTGTACTATGGATCATCACTGATGTACCATAGATCATCACTGATGTACTGTGGATCATCACTGATGTACTATGGATCATCACTGGTGTACTATGGATCATCACTGATGTACAGTGGATCATCACTGATGTACTATGGACCATCACTGATGTACTATGGACCATCCCTGACGTACTATGGATCATCACTGATGTACTGAGGATCATCACTGGTGTACTGAGGATCATCACTGATGTACCGTGGATCATCACTGATGTACTGAGGATCATCACTGATGTACCGTGGATCATCACTGATGTACTGAGGATCATCACTGATGTACCGTGGATCATCACTGATGTACTGAGGATCATCACTGATGTACTGTGGATCATCACTGATGTACTGTGGATCATCACTGATTTACTGTGAATCATTACTGATGTACTGTGGATCATCACTGATGTACTATGGATCATCACTGATGTACTATGGATCATCACTGATGTACTATGGATCATCACTGATGTACTGTGGATCATCACTGATGTACTATAGATCATCACTGATGTACTATGGGCCATCACTGGTGTACTATGGATCATCACTGATGTACTATGGATCATCACTGATGTATTATGGATCATCACTGATTTACTATGAGCCATCACTGATGTACTATGGACCATCCCTGATGTACTATGGACCATCCCTGATGTACTATGGACCATCCCTGATGTACTATGGACTATCCCTGATGTACTGTGGATCATCACTGATGTACTATGGACCATCACTGGTGTACTATGGATCATCACTGATGTACTATGGATCATCACTGATGTACTATGGACCATCCCTGATGTACCGTGGATCATCCATCACTGATGTACTATGGATAATCACTGGTGTACTATGGATCATCACTGATGTACTATGGATCATCACTGATGTACTATGAGTCATCACTGATGTACCGTGAACCATCCCTGATGTACTGTGGATCATCACTGATGTACTGTGGATCATCACTGATGTACCGTGGATCATCACTGATGTATTGAGGATCATCACTGATGTACTGTGGATCATCACTGATGTACTGTGGATCATCACTGATGTACTATGGGCCATTCCTTATGTACTATGGACCATCCCTGATGTACTGTGGATCATCACTGATGTACTGTGGATCATCACTGATGTACTATAGATCATCACTGATGTACTGTGGATCATTACTGATGTACTGTGGATCATCACTGATGTACTATAGATCATCACTGATGTACTGTGGTTTATCACTGATGTACTGTGGATCATCACTGATGTACTATAGATCATCACTGATGTACTATGGGCCATCACTGGTGTACTATGGATCATCACCGATGTACTATGGATCATCACTGATGTACTATAGATCATCACTGATGTACTGTGGATCATTACTGATGTACTGTGGATCATCACAGATGTACTATGGGCCATTACTGGTGTACTATGGATCATCACTGGTGTACTATGGATCATCACTGATGTACTATGGATCATCACTGGTGTACTATGGATCATCACTGATGTACTATGGATCATCACTGATGTACTATGGATCATCACTGATGTACTGTGGATCATCACTGATGTACTATAGATCATAACTGATGTAATGTGGATCATCACTGATGTACTATGGATCATCACTGATGTACTGTGGATCATCACTGATGTACTGTGGGCCATCACTGGTGTACTATGGATCATCACTGATGTACTGTGTATTATCACTGATGTACTGTGGATCATCACTGATGTACTATAGATCATCACTGATGTACTATAGACCATCATTGGTGTACTATGGATCATCACTGCTGTACTATGGATCATCACTGGTGTACTATGGATCATCACTGCTGTACTATGGATCATCACTGGTGTACTATGGATCATCACTGATGTACTATAGATCATCACTGATGTACTATGGGCCATCATTGGTGTACTATGGATTATCACTGGTGTACTATGGATCATCCCTAATGTACTATGGACCATCCCTGATGTAATGTGGATCATCACTGGTTTACTGTGGATCATCACTGATGTGCTATAGATCATCACTGATGTACTGTGGATCATCACTGATGTACTATTGATCATCACTGATGTACTATGGGCCATCACTGGTGTACTATGGGCCACCACTGGTGTACTATGGACCATCACTGTTGTACTGTGGATCATCACTGATGTACTATAGATCATCACTGATGTACTGTGGATCATCACTGATGTACTATAGATAATCACTGATGTACTATGGGCCATCACTGGTGTACTATGGGCCATCACTGTTGTACTATGGACCATCACTGATGTACTATGGACCATCACTGATTTACTGTGGATCATCACTGATGTACTATAAATCATCACTGATGTACTATGGACCATCACTTATGTACTATGGATCATCACTAATGTACTGTGGATCATCACTGATGTACTGTGGATCATCACTGATGTACTATAGATCATCACTGATGTACTATGGGTCATCACTGATGTACTATAGATCATCACTGATGTACTATGGGTCATCACTGATGTACTATAGATCATCACTGATGTACTCTGGATCATCACTGATGTACTATAGATCATCACTGATGTACTGTGGATCATCACTGATGTACTGTGGATCATCACTGGTGTACTATGGATCATCACTGATGTACCATAGATCATCACTGATGTACTGTGAATCATCACTGATGTACTATGGATCATCACTGGTGTACTATGGATCATCACTGATGTACTGTGGATCATCACTGATGTACTATGGACCATCACTGATGTACTATGGACCATCCCTGACGTACTATGGATCATCACTGATGTACTGAGGATCATCACTGATGTACTGAGGATCATCACTGATGTACCGTGGATCATCACTGATGTACTGAGGATCATCACTGATGTACCGTGGATCATCACTGATGTACTGAGGATCATCACTGATGTACTGTGGATCATCACTGATTTACTGTGGATCATCACTGATTTACTGTGGATCATTACTGATGTACTGTGGATCATCACTGATGTACTATGGATCATCACTGATGTACTATGGATTATCACTGATGTACTATGGATCATCACTGATGTACTGTGGATCATCACTGATGTACTATAGATCATCACTGATGTACTGTGGATCATCACTGATGTACTGTGGATCATTACTGATGTACTGTGGATCATCACTGATGTACTATGGATCATCACTGATGTACTGTGGATCATCACTTATGTACTATGGGCCATCACTGGTGTACTATGGATCATCACTGATGTACTATGGATCATCACTGATGTACTGTGAATTATCACTGATATACTGTGGATCATCACTGATGTACTATAGATCATCACTGATGTACTATGGACCATCATTGGTGTACTATGGATCATCACTGCTGTACTATGGATCATCACTGGTGTACTATGGATCATCACTGCTGTACTATGGATCATCACTGGTGTACTATGGATCATCACTGATGTACTATAGATCATCACTGATGTACTGATGTACTATAGATCATCACTGATGTACTATGGGCCATCACTGGTGTACTATGGATCATCACTGGTGTACTATGGATCATCCCTAATGTACTATGGACCATCCCTGATGTACTGTGGATCATCACTGGTGTACTGTGTATCATCACTGATGTACTATAGATCATCACTGATGTACTGTGGATCTATAGATCATCACTGATGTACTGTGGATCATCACTGATGTACTATAGATCATCACTGATGTACTATGGGCCATCACTGGTGTACTATGGGCCATCACTGGTGTACTATGGACCATCACTGGTGTACTGTGGATCATCACTGATGTACTATAGATCATCACTGATGTACTGTGGATCATCACTGATGTACTATAGATCATCACTGATGTACTATGGGCCATCACTGGTGTACTATGGGCCATCACTGGTGTACTATGGACCATCACTGATGTACTATGGACCATCACTGATTTACTGTGGATCATCACTGATGTACTATAGATCATCACTGATGTACTATGGATCATCACTGATGTACTGTGGATCATCACTGATGTACTATAGATCATCACTGATGTACTGTGGATCATCACTGATGTACTGTGGATCATTACTGATGTACTGTGGATCATCACTGATGTACTATGGATCATCACTGATGTACTGTGGATCATCACTGATGTACTATGGGCCATCACTGGTGTACTATGGATCATCACTGATGTACTGTGTATTATCACTAATGTACTGTGGATCATCACTGATGTACTATAGATCATCACTGATGTACTATGGACCATCATTGGTGTACTATGGATCATCACTGCTGTACTATGGATCATCACTGCTGTACTATGGATCATCACTGGTGTACTATGGATCATCACTGCTGTACTATGGATCATCACTGGTGTACTATGGATCATCACTGATGTACTATAGATCATCACTGATGTACTATGGGCCATCACTGGTGTACTATGGATCATCACTGGTGTACTATGGATCATCCCTAATGTACTATGGACCATCCCTGATGTACTGTGGATCATCACTGGTGTACTGTGGATCATCACTGATGTACTATAGATCATCACTGATGTACTGTGGATCATCACTGATGTACTATAGATCATCACTGATGTACTATGGGCCATCACTGGTGTACTATGGGCCATCACTGGTGTACTATGGACCATCACTGGTGTACTGTGGATCATCACTGATGTACTATAGATCATCACTGATGTACTGTGGATCATCACTGATGTACTATAGATCATCACAGATGTACTATGGGCCATCACTGGTGTACTATGGGCCATCACTGGTGTACTATGGACCATCACTGATGTACTATGGACCATCACTGATTTACTGTGGATCATCACTGATGTACTATAGATCATCACTGATGTACTATGGACCATCACTGATGTACTATGGATCATCACTGATGTACTGTGGATCATCACTGATGTACTGTGGATCATCACTGATGTACTATGGATCATCACTGCTGTACTATGGATCATCACTGGTGTACTATGGATCATCACTGCTGTACTATGGATCATCACTGGTGTACTATGGATCATCACTGATGTGCTATAGATCATCACTGATGTACTATGGGCCATCACTGGTGTACTATGGATCATCACTGGTGTACTATGGATCATCCCTAATGTACTATGGACCATCCCTGATGTACTGTGGATCATCACTGGTGTACTGTGGATCATCACTGATGTACTATAGATCATCACTGATGTACTGTGGATCATCACTGATGTACTATAGATCATCACTGATGTACTATGGGCCATCACTGGTGTACTATGGGCCATCACTGGTGTACTATGGACCATCACTGGTGTACTGTGGATCATCACTGATGTACTATAGATCATCACTGATGTACTGTGGATCATCACTGATGTACTATAGATCATCACTGATGTACTATGGGCCATCACTGGTGTACTATGGGCCATCACTGGTGTACTATGGACCATCACTGATGTACTATGGACCATCACTGATTTACTGTGGATCATCACTGATGTACTATAGATCATCACTGATGTACTATGGACCATCACTGATGTACTATGGATCATCACTGATGTACTGTGGATCATCACTGATGTACTGTGGATCATCACTGATGTACTATAGATCATCACTGATGTACTATGGGTCATCACTGATGTACTATAGATCATCACTGATGTACTATGGATCATCACTGATGTACTATAGATCATCACTGATGTACTGTGGATCATCACTGATGTACTGTGGATCATCACTGGTGTACTATGGATCATCACTGATGTACCATAGATCATCACAGATGTACTGTGGATCATCACTGATGTACTATGGATCATCACTGGTGTACTATGGATCATCACTGATGTACCGTGGATCATCACTGATGTACTGAGGATCATCACTGATGTACCGTGGATCATCACTGATGTACTGAGGATCATCACTGATGTACTGTGGATCATCACTGATGTACTGTGGATCATCACTGATTTACTGTGAATCATTACTGATGTACTGTGGATCATCACTGATGTACTATGGATCATCACTGATGTACTATGGATCATCACTGATGTACTATGGATCATCACTGATGTACTGTGGATCATCACTGATGTACTATAGATCATCACTGATGTACTATGGGCCATCACTGGTGTACTATGGATCATCACTGATGTACTATGGATCATCACTGATGTACTATGGATCATCACTGATGTACTATGAGCCATCACTGATGTACTATGGACCATCCCTGATGTACTATGGACCATCCCTGATGTACTATGGACCATCCCTGATGTACTATGGACTATCCCTGATGTACTGTGGATCATCACTGATGTACTATGGACCATCAGTGGTGTACTATGGATCATCACTGATGTACTATGGATCATCACTGATGTACTATGGACCATCCCTGATGTACCGTGGATCATCCATCACTGATGTACTATGGATAATCACTGGTGTACTATGGATCATCACTGATGTACTATGGATCATCACTGATGTACTATGAGCCATCACTGATGTACTATGGATCATCACTGGTGTACTATGGATCATCACTGATGTACTGTGGATCATCACTGATGTACTGTGGATCATCACTGATGTACCGTGGACCATCCCTGATGTACTGTGGATCATCACTGATGTACTGTGGATCATCACTGATGTACCGTGGATCATCACTGATGTATTTAGGATCATCACTGATGTACTGTGGATCATCACTGATGTACTGTGGATCATCACTGATGTACTATGGGCCATTCCTGATGTACTATGGACCATCCCTGATGTACTGTGGATCATCACTGATGTACTGTGGATCATCACTGATGTACTATAGATCATCACTGATGTACTGTGGATCATCACTGATGTACTGTGGATCATCACTGATGTACTATAGATCATCACTGATGTACTGTGGTTTATCACTGATGTACTGTGGATCATCACTGATGTACTATAGATCATCACTGATGTACTATGGGCCATCACTGGTGTACTATGGATCATCACCGATGTACTATGGATCATCACTGATGTACTATAGATCATCACTGATGTACTGTGGATCATCACTGATGTACTGTGGATCATCACAGTTGTACTATGGGCCATTACTGGTGTACTATGGATCATCACTGGTGTACTATGGATCATCACTGATGTACTATGGATCATCACTGATGTACTATAGATCATCACTGATGTACTATGGATCATCACTGATGTACTGTGGATCATCACTGATGTACTATAGATCATCACTGATGTACTGTGGATCATCACTGATGTACTGTGGATCATTACTGATGTACTGCAGATCATCACTGATGTACTATGGATCATCACTGATGTACTGTGGATCATCACTGATGTACTATGGGCCATCACTGGTGTACTATGGATCATCACTGATGTACTGTGTATTATCACTGATGTACTGTGGATCATCACTGATGTACTATAGATCATCACTGATGTACTATGGACCATCATTGGTGTACTATGGATCATCACTGCTGTACTATGGATCATCACTGCTGTACTATGGATCATCACTGGTGTACTATGGATCATCACTGCTGTACTATGGATCATCACTGGTGTACTATGGATCATCACTGATGTACTATAGATCATCACTGATGTACTATGGGCCATCACTGGTGTACTATGGATTATCACTGGTGTACTATGGATCATCCCTAATGTACTATGGACCATCCCTGATGTACTGTGGATCATCACTGGTTTACTGTGGATCATCACTGATGTGCTATAGATCATCACTGATGTACTGTGGATCATCACTGATGTACTATAGATCATCACTGATGTACTATGGGCCATCACTGGTGTACTATGGGCCACCACTGGTGTACTATGGACCATCACTGGTGTACTGTGGATCATCACTGATGTACTATAGATCATCACTGATGTACTGTGAATCATCACTGATGTACTATAGATCATCACTGATGTACTATGGGCCATCACTGGTGTACTATGGGCCATCACTGGTGTACTATGGACCATCACTGATGTACTATGGACCATCACTGATTTACTGTGGATCATCACTGATGTACTATAGATCATCACTGATGTACTATGGACCATCACTGATGTACTATGGATCATCACTGATGTACTGTGGATCATCACTGATGTACTGTGGATCATCACTGATGTACTATAGATCATCACTGATGTACTATGGGTCATCACTGATGTACTATAGATCATCACTGATGTACTATGGATCATCACTGATGTACTATAGATCATCACTGATGTACTGTGGATCATCACTGATGTACTGTGGATCATCACTGGTGTACTATGGATCATCACTGATGTACCATAGATCATCACTGATGTACCGTGGATCATCACTGATGTACTGAGGATCATCACTGATGTACTGTGGATCATCACTGATGTACCGTGGATCATCACTGATGTACTGAGGATCATCACTGATGTACCGTGGATCATCACTGATGTACTGAGGATCATCACTGATGTACTATAGATCATCACTGATGTACTATGGACCATCATTGGTGTACTATGGATCATCACTGCTGTACTATGGATCATCACTGCTGTACTATGGATCATCACTGGTGTACTATGGATCATCACTGCTGTACTATGGATCATCACTGGTGTACTATGGATCATCACTGATGTACTATAGATCATCACTGATGTACTATGGGCCATCACTGGTGTACTATGGATCATCACTGGTGTACTATGGATCATCCCTAATGTACTACGGACCATCCCTGATGTACTGTGGATCATCACTGGTGTACTGTGGATCATCACTGATGTACTATAGATCATCACTGATGTACTCTGGATCTATAGATCATCACTGATGTACTGTGGATCATCACTGATGTACTATAGATCATCACTGATGTACTATGGGCCATCACTGGTGTACTATGGGCCATCACTGGTGTACTATGGACCATCACAGGTGTACTGTGGATCATCACTGATGTACTATAGATCATCACTGATGTACTGTGGATCATCACTGATGTACTATAGATCATCACTGATGTACTATGGGCCATCACTGGTGTACTATGGGCCATCACTGGTGTACTATGGACCATCACTGATGTACTATGGACCATCACTGATTTACTGTGGATCATCACTGATGTACTGTGGATCATCACTGATGTACTATAGATCATCACTGATGTACTATGGATCATCACTGATGTACTATAGATCATCACTGATGTACTGTGGATCATCACTGATGTACTGTGGATCATCACTGGTGTACTATGGATCATCACTGATGTACCATAGATCATCACTGATGTACTGTGGATCATCACTGATGTACTATGGATCATCACTGGTGTACTATGGATCATCACTGATGTACTGTGGATCATCACTGATGTACTATGGACCATCCCTGATGTACTATGGATCATCACTGATGTACCGTGGATTATCACTGATGTACTATGGATCATCACTGGTGTACTATGGGTCATCACTGATGTACTATAGATCATCACTGATGTACTATGGATCATCACTGATGTACTATAGATCATCACTGATGTACTGTGGATCATCACTGATGTACTGTGGATCATCACTGGTGTACTATGGATCATCACTGATGTACCATAGATCATCACTGATGTACTGTGGATCATCACTGATGTACTATGGATCATCACTGGTGTACTATGGATCATCACTGATGTACTGTGGATCATCACTGATGTACTATGGACCATCCCTGATGTACTATGGATCATCACTGATGTACCGTGGATCATCACTGATGTACTGAGGATCATCACTGATGTACCGTGGATCATCACTGATGTACTGAGGATCATCACTGATGTACTGTGGATCATCACTGATGTACTGTGGATCATCACTGATTTACTGTGAATCATTACTGATGTACTGTGGATCATCACTGATGTACTATGGATCATCACTGATGTACTATGGATCATCACTGATGTACTATGGATCATCACTGATGTACTGTGGATCATCACTGATGTACTATAGATCATCACTGATGTACTATGGGCCATCACTGGTGTACTATGGATCATCACTGATGTACTATGGATCATCACTGATGTACTATGGATCATCACTGATGTACTATGAGCCATCACTGATGTACTATGGACCATCCCTGATGTACTATGGACCATCCCTGATGTACTATGGACCATCTCTGATGTACTATGGACCATCCCTGATGTACTATGGACTATCCCTGATGTACTATGGATCATCACTGATGTACTGTGGATCATCACTGATGTACTATGGATCATCACTTATGTACTATGGATCATCACTGATGTACTATGAGCCATCACTGATGTACTATGGATCATCACTGATGTACTATGGATCATCACTGGTGTACTATGGATCATCACTGGTGTACTATGGATCATCACTGGTGTACTGTGGACCATCCCTGATGTACTGTGGATCATCACTGATGTACTGTGGATCATCACTGATGTACTGTGGATCATCACTGATGTACTATGGATCATCACTGATGTACTGTGGATCATTACTGATGTACTGTGGATCATCACTGATGTACTATGAGCCATCACTGATGTACTATGGATCATCACTGGTGTACTATGGATCATCACTGATGTACTATGAGCCATCACTGATGTACTATAGATCATCACTGATGTACTATGGGCCATCACTGGTGTACTATGGATCATCACTGATGTACTATGGACCATCACTGACGTACTGTGGATCATCACTGATGTACTATGGATCATCACTGGTGTACTATGGATCATCACTGATGTACTATGGATCATCACTGATGTACTGTGGATTATCACTGATGTACTGTGGATCATCACTGATGTACTATGGGCCATCACAGGTGTACTATGGATCATCACAGGTGTACTATGGATCATCACCGATGTACTATGGATCATCACTGATGTACTATGGACCATCCCTGATGTACTATGGATCATCACTGATGTACTATGGGCCATCACTGGTGTACTATGGATCATCACTGATGTACTATGGATCATCACTGATGTACTGTGTATTATCACTGATGTACTGTGGATCATCACTGGTGTACTATGGATCATCACTGATGTACTATGGACCATCATTGGTGTACTATGGATCATCACTGCTGTACTATGGATCATCACTGCTGTACTATGGATCATCACTGGTGTACTATGGATCATCACTGCTGTACTATGGATCATCACTGGTGTACTATGGATCATCACTGATGTACTATAGATCATCACTGATGTACTATGGGCCATCACTGGTGTACTATGGATCATCACTGGTGTACTATGGATCATCCCTAATGTACTATGGACCATCCCTGATGTACTGTGGATCATCACTGGTGTACTGTGGATCATCACTGATGTACTATAAATCATCACTGATGTACTGTGGATCATCACTGATGTACTATAGATCATCACTGATGTACTATGGGCCATCACTGGTGTACTATGGGCCATCACTGGTGTACTATGGACCATCACTGGTGTACTGTGGATCATCACTGATGTACTATAGATCATCACTGAGGTACTGTGGATCATCACTGATGTACTATAGATCATCACTGATGTACTATGGGCCATCACTGGTGTACTATGGGCCATCACTGGTGTACTATGGACCATCACTGATGTACTATGGACCATCACTGATTTACTGTGGATCATCACTGATGTACTATGGATCATCACTGATGTACTATGGACCATCACTGATGTACTGTGGATCATCACTGATGTACTGTGGATCATCACTGATGTACTGTGGATCATCACTGATGTACTGTGGATCATCACTGATGTACTATAGATCATCACTGATGTACTATGGTTCATCACTGATGTACTATAGATCATCACTGGTGTACTATGGGTCATCACTGATGTACTATAGATCATCACTGATGTACTATGGATCATCACTGATGTACTATAGATCATCACTGATGTACTGTGGATCATCACTGATGTACTGTGGATCATCACTGGTGTACTATGGATCATCACTGATGTACCATAGATCATCACTGATGTACTGTGGATCATCACTGATGTACTATGGATCATCACTGGTGTACTATGGATCATCACTGATGTACTGTGGATCATCACTGATGTACTATGGACCATCCCTGATGTACTATGGATCATCACTGATGTACTGTGGATCATCACTGATGTACTGAGGATCATCACTGATGTACCGTGGATCATCACTGATGTACTGAGGATCATCACTGATGTACTGTGGATCATCACTGATGTACTGTGGATCATCACTGATTTACTGTGAATCATTACTGATGTACTGTGGATCATCACTGATGTACTATGGATCATCACTGATGTACTATGGATCATCACTGATGTACTATGGATCATCACTGATGTACTATGGATCATCACTGATGTACTGTGGATCATCACTGATGTACTATAGATCATCACTGATGTACTGTGGATCATCACTGATGTACTGAGGATCATCACTGATGTACTGAGGATCATCACTGATGTACTGTGGATCATCACTGATGTACTGTGGATCATCACTGATTTACTGTGAATCATTACTGATGTACTGTGGATCATCACTGATGTACTATGGATCATCACTGATGTACTATGGATCATCACTGATGTACTATGGATCATCACTGATGTACTATGGATCATCACTGATGTACTATGGATCATCACTGATGTACTATGAGCCATCACTGATGTACTATGGACCATCCCTGATGTACTATGGACCATCCCTGATGTACTATGGACCATCTCTGATGTACTATGGACCATCCCTGATGTACTATGGACTATCCCTGATGTACTGTGGATCATCACTGATGTACTATGGACCATCACTGGTGTACTATGGATCATCACTGATGTACTATGGATCATCACTGATGTACTATGGACCATCCCTGATGTACCATGGATCATCCATCACTGATGTACTATGGATCATCACTGGTGTACTATGGATCATCACTGATGTACTATGGATCATCACTCATGTACTATGGATCATCACTGGTGTACTTTGGATCATCACTGATGTACTGTGGACCATCCCTGATGTACTGTGGATCATCACTGATGTACTGTGGATCATCACTGATGTACGGTGGATCATCACTGATGTACTGAGGATCATCACTGATGTACTGTGGATCATCACTGATGTACTGTGGATCATCACTGATGTACTATGGTCCATCCCTGATGTACTATGGACCATCCCTGATGTATTGTGGATCATCACTGATGTACTGTGGATCATCACTGATGTACTATAGATCATCACTGATGTACTGTGGATCATCACTGATGTACTGTGGATCATCACTGATGTACTATAGATCATCACTGATGTACTGTGGATCATCACTGATGTACTGTGGATCATCACTGATGTACTATAGATCATCACTGATGTACTCCGGGCCATCACTGGTGTACTATGGATCATCACTGATGTACTATGGATCATCACTGATGTACTATAGATCATCACTGATGTACTATGGATCATCACTGATGTACTGTGGATCATCACAGATGTACTATGGGCCATTACTGGTGTACTATGGATCATCACTGGTGTACTATGGATCATCACTGATGTACTATGGACCATCCCTGATGTGCTATGGACCATCCCTGATGTACTGTGGATCATCACTGATGTACTGTGGATCATCACTGATGTACTATGGATCATCACTTATGTACTATGGATCATCACTGATGTACTATGAGCCATCACTGATGTACTATGGATCATCACTGATGTACTGTGGATCATCACTGATGTACTGTGGATCATCACAGATGTACTATGGGCCATTACTGGTGTACTATGGACCATCCCTGATGTACTGTGGATCATCACTGATGTACAATAGATCATCACTGATGTACTATGGGCCATCACTGGTGTACTATGGATCATCACTGATGTACTGTGGATCATCACTGATGTACTATGGATCATCACTTATGTACTATGGATCATCACTGATGTACTATGAGCCATCACTGATGTACTATGGATCATCACTGATGTACTATGGATCATCACTGGTGTACTATGGATCATCACTGGTGTACTATGGATCATCACTGGTGTACTGTGGACCATCCCTGATGTACTGTGGATCATCACTGATGTACTGTGGATCATCACTGATGTACTGTGGATCATCACTGATGTACTATGGATCATCACTGATGTACTGTGGATCATTACTGATGTACTGTGGATCATCACTGATGTACTATGAGCCATCACTGATGTACTATGGATCATCACTGGTGTACTATGGATCATCACTGATGTACTATGAGCCATCACTGATGTACTATAGATCATCACTGATGTACTATGGGCCATCACTGGTGTACTATGGATCATCACTGATGTACTATGGACCATCACTGACGTACTGTGGATCATCACTGATGTACTATGGATCATCACTGGTGTACTATGGATCATCACTGATGTACTATGGATCATCACTGATGTACTGTGGATTATCACTGATGTACTGTGGATCATCACTGATGTACTATGGGCCATCACAGGTGTACTATGGATCATCACAGGTGTACTATGGATCATCACCGATGTACTATGGATCATCACTGATGTACTATGGACCATCCCTGATGTACTATGGATCATCACTGATGTACTATGGGCCATCACTGGTGTACTATGGATCATCACTGATGTACTATGGATCATCACTGATGTACTGTGTATTATCACTGATGTACTGTGGATCATCACTGGTGTACTATGGATCATCACTGATGTACTATGGACCATCATTGGTGTACTATGGATCATCACTGCTGTACTATGGATCATCACTGCTGTACTATGGATCATCACTGGTGTACTATGGATCATCACTGCTGTACTATGGATCATCACTGGTGTACTATGGATCATCACTGATGTACTATAGATCATCACTGATGTACTATGGGCCATCACTGGTGTACTATGGATCATCACTGGTGTACTATGGATCATCCCTAATGTACTATGGACCATCCCTGATGTACTGTGGATCATCACTGGTGTACTGTGGATCATCACTGATGTACTATAAATCATCACTGATGTACTGTGGATCATCACTGATGTACTATAGATCATCACTGATGTACTATGGGCCATCACTGGTGTACTATGGGCCATCACTGGTGTACTATGGACCATCACTGGTGTACTGTGGATCATCACTGATGTACTATAGATCATCACTGAGGTACTGTGGATCATCACTGATGTACTATAGATCATCACTGATGTACTATGGGCCATCACTGGTGTACTATGGGCCATCACTGGTGTACTATGGACCATCACTGATGTACTATGGACCATCACTGATTTACTGTGGATCATCACTGATGTACTATGGATCATCACTGATGTACTATGGACCATCACTGATGTACTGTGGATCATCACTGATGTACTGTGGATCATCACTGATGTACTGTGGATCATCACTGATGTACTATAGATCATCACTGATGTACTATGGTTCATCACTGATGTACTATAGATCATCACTGGTGTACTATGGGTCATCACTGATGTACTATAGATCATCACTGATGTACTATGGATCATCACTGATGTACTATAGATCATCACTGATGTACTGTGGATCATCACTGATGTACTGTGGATCATCACTGGTGTACTATGGATCATCACTGATGTACCATAGATCATCACTGATGTACTGTGGATCATCACTGATGTACTATGGATCATCACTGGTGTACTATGGATCATCACTGATGTACTGTGGATCATCACTGATGTACTATGGACCATCCCTGATGTACTATGGATCATCACTGAGGATCATCACTGATGTACTGTGGATCATCACTGATGTACTGTGGATCATCACTGATTTACTGTGAATCATTACTGATGTACTGTGGATCATCACTGATGTACTATGGATCATCACTGATGTACTATGGATCATCACTGATGTACTATGGATCATCACTGATGTACTATGGATCATCACTGATGTACTGTGGATCATCACTGATGTACTATAGATCATCACTGATGTACTATGGGCCATCACTGGTGTACTATGGATCATCACTGATGTACTATGGATCATCACTGATGTACTAACGATCATCACTGATGTACTATGAGCCATCACTGATGTACTATGGACCATCCCTGATGTACTATGGACCATCCCTGATGTACTATGGACCATCCCTGATGTACTATGGACTATCCCTGATGTACTGTGGATCATCACTGATGTACTATGGATCATCACTGGTGTACTATGGATCATCACTGATGTACTATGGATCGTCACTGATGTACTATGGACCATCCCTGATGTACCATGGATCATCCATCACTGATGTACTATGGATAATCACTGGTGTACTATGGATCATCACTGATGTACTATGGATCATCACTCATGTACTATGGATCATCACTGGTGTACTTTGGATCATCACTGATGTACTGTGGACCATCCCTGATGTACTGTGGATCATCACTGATGTACTGTGGATCATCACTGATGTACGGTGGATCATCACTGATGTACTGAGGATCATCACTGATGTACTGTGGATCATCACTGATGTACTGTGGATCATCACTGATGAACTATGGGCCATCCCTGGTGTACTATGGACCATCCCTGATGTATTGTGGATCATCACTGATGTACTGTGGATCATCACTGATGTACTATAGATCATCACTGATGTACTGTGGATCATCACTGATGTACTGTGGATCATCACTGATGTACTATAGATCATCACTGATGTACTGTGGATCATCACTGATGTACTGTGGATCATCACTGATGTACTATAGATCATCACTGATGTACTCCGGGCCATCACTGGTGTACTATGGATCATCACTGATGTACTATGGATCATCACTGATGTACTATAGATCATCACTGATGTACTGTGGATCATCACTGATGTACTGTGGATCATCACAGATGTACTATGGGCCATTACTGGTGTACTATGGATCATCACTGGTGTACTATGGATCATCACTGATGTACTATGGACCATCCCTGATGTACTATGGACCATCCCTGATGTACTGTGGATCATCACTGATGTACTGTGGATCATCACTGATGTACTATGGATCATCACTTATGTACTATGGATCATCACTGATGTACTATGAGCCATCACTGATGTACTATGGATCATCACTGATGTACTGTGGATCATCACTGATGTACTGTGGATCATCACAGATGTACTATGGGCCATTACTGGTGTACTATGGACCATCCCTGATGTACTGTGGATCATCACTGATGTACAATAGATCATCACTGATGTACTATGGGCCATCACTGGTGTACTATGGATCATCACTGATGTACTGTGGATCATCACTGATGTACTATGGATCATCACTTATGTACTATGGATCATCACTGATGTACTATGAGCCATCACTGATGTACTATGGATCATCACTGATGTACTATGGATCATCACTGGTGTACTATGGATCATCACTGGTGTACTATGGATCATCACTGGTGTACTGTGGACCATCCCTGATGTACTGTGGATCATCACTGATGTACTGTGGATCATCACTGATGTACTGTGGATCATCACTGATGTACTATGGATCATCACTTATGTACTATGGATCATCACTGATGTACTATGAGCCATCACTGATGTACTATGGATCATCACTGATGTACTATGGATCATCACTGGTGTACTATGGATCATCACTGGTGTACTATGGATCATCACTGGTGTACTGTGGACCATCCCTGATGTACTGTGGATCATCACTGATGTACTGTGGATCATCACTGATGTACTGTGGATCATCACTGATGTACTATGGATCATCACTGATGTACTGTGGATCATTACTGATGTACTGTGGATCATCACTGATGTACTATGAGCCATCACTGATGTACTATGGATCATCACTGGTGTACTATGGATCATCACTGATGTACTATGAGCCATCACTGATGTACTATAGATCATCACTGATGTACTATGGGCCATCACTGGTGTACTATGGATCATCACTGATGTACTATGGACCATCACTGACGTACTGTGGATCATCACTGATGTACTATGGATCATCACTGGTGTACTATGGATCATCACTGATGTACTATGGATCATCACTGATGTACTGTGGATTATCACTGATGTACTGTGGATCATCACTGATGTACTATGGGCCATCACAGGTGTACTATGGATCATCACAGGTGTACTATGGATCATCACCGATGTACTATGGATCATCACTGATGTACTATGGACCATCCCTGATGTACTATGGATCATCACTGATGTACTATGGGCCATCACTGGTGTACTATGGATCATCACTGATGTACTATGGATCATCACTGATGTACTGTGTATTATCACTGATGTACTGTGGATCATCACTGGTGTACTATGGATCATCACTGATGTACTATGGACCATCATTGGTGTACTATGGATCATCACTGCTGTACTATGGATCATCACTGCTGTACTATGGATCATCACTGGTGTACTATGGATCATCACTGCTGTACTATGGATCATCACTGGTGTACTATGGATCATCACTGATGTACTATAGATCATCACTGATGTACTATGGGCCATCACTGGTGTACTATGGATCATCACTGGTGTACTATGGATCATCCCTAATGTACTATGGACCATCCCTGATGTACTGTGGATCATCACTGGTGTACTGTGGATCATCACTGATGTACTATAAATCATCACTGATGTACTGTGGATCATCACTGATGTACTATAGATCATCACTGATGTACTATGGGCCATCACTGGTGTACTATGGGCCATCACTGGTGTACTATGGACCATCACTGGTGTACTGTGGATCATCACTGATGTACTATAGATCATCACTGAGGTACTGTGGATCATCACTGATGTACTATAGATCATCACTGATGTACTATGGGCCATCACTGGTGTACTATGGGCCATCACTGGTGTACTATGGACCATCACTGATGTACTATGGACCATCACTGATTTACTGTGGATCATCACTGATGTACTATGGATCATCACTGATGTACTATGGACCATCACTGATGTACTGTGGATCATCACTGATGTACTGTGGATCATCACTGATGTACTGTGGATCATCACTGATGTACTGTGGATCATCACTGATGTACTATAGATCATCACTGATGTACTATGGTTCATCACTGATGTACTATAGATCATCACTGGTGTACTATGGGTCATCACTGATGTACTATAGATCATCACTGATGTACTATGGATCATCACTGATGTACTATAGATCATCACTGATGTACTGTGGATCATCACTGATGTACTGTGGATCATCACTGGTGTACTATGGATCATCACTGATGTACCATAGATCATCACTGATGTACTGTGGATCATCACTGATGTACTATGGATCATCACTGGTGTACTATGGATCATCACTGATGTACTGTGGATCATCACTGATGTACTATGGACCATCCCTGATGTACTATGGATCATCACTGAGGATCATCACTGATGTACTGTGGATCATCACTGATGTACTGTGGATCATCACTGATTTACTGTGAATCATTACTGATGTACTGTGGATCATCACTGATGTACTATGGATCATCACTGATGTATTATGGATCATCACTGATGTACTATGGATCATCACTGATGTACTATGGATCATCACTGATGTACTGTGGATCATCACTGATGTACTATAGATCATCACTGATGTACTATGGGCCATCACTGGTGTACTATGGATCATCACTGATGTACTATGGATCATCACTGATGTACTAACGATCATCACTGATGTACTATGAGCCATCACTGATGTACTATGGACCATCCCTGATGTACTATGGACCATCCCTGATGTACTATGGACCATCCCTGATGTACTATGGACTATCCCTGATGTACTGTGGATCATCACTGATGTACTATGGATCATCACTGGTGTACTATGGATCATCACTGATGTACTATGGATCGTCACTGATGTACTATGGACCATCCCTGATGTACCATGGATCATCCATCACTGATGTACTATGGATAATCACTGGTGTACTATGGATCATCACTGATGTACTATGGATCATCACTCATGTACTATGGATCATCACTGGTGTACTTTGGATCATCACTGATGTACTGTGGACCATCCCTGATGTACTGTGGATCATCACTGATGTACTGTGGATCATCACTGATGTACGGTGGATCATCACTGATGTACTGAGGATCATCACTGATGTACTGTGGATCATCACTGATGTACTGTGGATCATCACTGATGTACTATGGGCCATCCCTGATGTACTATGGACCATCCCTGATGTATTGTGGATCATCACTGATGTACTGTGGATCATCACTGATGTACTATAGATCATCACTGATGTACTGTGGATCATCACTGATGTACTGTGGATCATCACTGATGTACTATAGATCATCACTGATGTACTGTGGATCATCACTGATGTACTGTGGATCATCACTGATGTACTATAGATCATCACTGATGTACTCCGGGCCATCACTGGTGTACTATGGATCATCACTGATGTACTATGGATCATCACTGATGTACTATAGATCATCACTGATGTACTGTGGATCATCACTGATGTACTGTGGATCATCACAGATGTACTATGGGCCATTACTGGTGTACTATGGATCATCACTGGTGTACTATGGATCATCACTGATGTACTATGGACCATCCCTGATGTACTATGGACCATCCCTGATGTACTGTGGATCATCACTGATGTACTGTGGATCATCACTGATGTACTATGGATCATCACTTATGTACTATGGATCATCACTGATGTACTATGAGCCATCACTGATGTACTATGGATCATCACTGATGTACTGTGGATCATCACTGATGTACTGTGGATCATCACAGATGTACTATGGGCCATTACTGGTGTACTATGGACCATCCCTGATGTACTGTGGATCATCACTGATGTACAATAGATCATCACTGATGTACTATGGGCCATCACTGGTGTACTATGGATCATCACTGATGTACTGTGGATCATCACTGATGTACTATGGATCATCACTTATGTACTATGGATCATCACTGATGTACTATGAGCCATCACTGATGTACTATGGATCATCACTGATGTACTATGGATCATCACTGGTGTACTATGGATCATCACTGGTGTACTATGGATCATCACTGGTGTACTGTGGACCATCCCTGATGTACTGTGGATCATCACTGATGTACTGTGGATCATCACTGATGTACTGTGGATCATCACTGATGTACTATGGATCATCACTGATGTACTGTGGATCATCACTGATGTACTGTGGATCATCAGTGATGTACTATGAGCCATCACTGATGTACTATGGATCATCACTGGTGTACTATGGATCATCACTGATGTACTATGAGCCATCACTAATGTACTATAGATCATCACTGATGTACTATGGGCCATCACTGGTGTACTATGGATCATCACTGATGTACTATGGACCATCACTGATGTACTGTGGATCATCACTGATGTACTATGGATCATCACTGGTGTACTATGGATCATCACTGATGTACTATGGATCATCACTGATGTACTGTGGATTATCACTGATGTACTGTGGATCATCACTAATGTACTATGGGCCATCACAGGTGTACTATGGATCATCACAGGTGTACTATGGATCATCACCAATGTACTATGGATCATCACTGATGTACTATGGACCATCCCTGATGTACTATGGATCATCACTGATGTACTATGGGCCATCACTGGTGTACTATGGATCATCACTGATGTACTATGGATCATCACTGATGTACTGTGTATTATCACTGATGTACTGTGGATCATCACTGGTGTACTATGGATCATCACTGATGTACTATGGACCATCATTGGTGTACTATGGATCATCACTGCTGTACTATGGATCATCACTGCTGTATAGGGATGAGGTTCGTGTTCGAGTCGAACATACGTTCGACTCGAACATCGGCTGTTGGATCGTTCGACGAAGATCGAACGATTTGGGCCGTTCGCGCCAAATTCGAGTGACGCGAACGGCCCACAATGCACTACGCCATCGCAGTGTCATCCAGGCGCTGTGATTGGCCAAGCATGCACTGTGACCCCGCATGCTTGGCCAATCACAGCGCCGGCAGCGAGGAGAGCAATGATTGGCCACAGGCAGGATGCCTGTGGCCAATTATTGCTGAGGGTGTTTAGTACACGCCCCACACTATAAAAGGCCGCCAGCATGGCGGCCTAGTGTAGTGTGTTCCGGAGCAGGGATAGAGCAGCATAGGCAGGGACAGTGACTTTTATTTCTTTCTTGCTTAACCTGGATTCCTTTAGTTTAGGGAAAGAGAAGGATAGGTAGGGAGAGTGTCAGTGTGTTTTGTGCTTGTGCTATAGTGTGCTTAAAAAAAAAAATTTCTAGGGACAGAAAACTGTAGGTAGGGAGAGTGTCAGTTTCTTTCACTGTGCAAGTCCTTGTTTCTAGGGACCTGGAAGGACAGTGAGTGAATTCTCCTTGTGCTATATTGTGCTTAAAAAAAACATTTTTTCTAGGGACAGAAAACTGTAGGTAGGGAGAGTGTCAGTTTCTTTCACTGTGCAAGTCCTTGTTTCCAGGGACCTGGAAGGACAGTGAGTGAATTCTCCTTGTGCTATATTGTGCTTAAAAAAAACATTTTTTCTAGGGACAGAAAACTGTAGGTAGGGAGAGTGTCAGTTTCTTTCACTGTGCAAGTCCTTGTTTCTAGGGACCTGGAAGGACAGTGAGTGAATTCTCCTTGTGCTATATTGTGCTTAAAAAAAACATTTTTTCTAGGGACAGAAAACTCTAGGTAGGGAGAGTGTCAGTTTCTTTCACTGTGCAAGTCCTTGTTTCCAGGGACCTGGAAGGACAGTGAGTGAATTCTCCTTGTGCTATATTGTGCTTAAAAAAACATTTTTTCTAGGGACAGAAAACTGTAGGTAGGGAGAGTGTCAGTTTCTTTCACTGTGCAAGTCCTTGTTTCCAGGGACCTGGAAGGACAGTGAGTGAATTCTCCTTGTGCTATATTGTGCTTAAAAAAAACATTTTTTCTAGGGACAGAAAACTGTAGGTAGGGAGAGTGTCAGTTTCTTTCACTGTGCAAGTCCTTGTTTCCAGGGACCTGGAAGGACAGTGAGTGAATGCTCCTTGTGCTATAGTGTGCTTAAAAAAAACATTTTTTCTAGGGACAGAAAACTCTAGGTAGGGAGAGTGTCAGTTTCTTTCACTGTGCAAGTCCTTGTTTCCAGGGACCTGGAAGGACAGTGAGTGAATTCTCCTTGTGCTATAGTGTGCTTAAAAAAAACATTTTTTCTAGGGACAGAAAACTGTAGGTAGGGAGAGTGTCAGTTTCTTTCACTGTGCAAGTCCTTGTTTCCAGGGACCTGGAAGGACAGTGAGTGAATTCTCCTTGTGCTATATTGTGCTTAAAAAAAACATTTTTTCTAGGGACAGAAAACTGTAGGTAGGGAGAGTGTCAGTTTCTTTCACTGTGCAAGTCCTTGTTTCCAGGGACCTGGAAGGACAGTGAGTGAATGCTCCTTGTGCTATAGTGTGCTTAAAAAAAACATTTTTTCTAGGGACAGAAAACTCTAGGTAGGAAGAGTGTCAGTTTCTTTCACTGTGCAAGTCCTTGTTTCCAGGGACCTGGAAGGACAGTGAGTGAATTCTCCTTGTGCTATAGTGTGCTTAAAAAAAACATTTTTTCTAGGGACAGAAAACTGTAGGTAGGGAGAGTGTCAGTTTCTTTCACTGTGCAAGTCCTTGTTTCCAGGGACCTGGAAGGACAGTGAGTGAATTCTCCTTGTGCTATATTGTGCTTAAAAAAAAAAAAATTCTAGGGACAGAAAACTGTAGGTAGGGAGAGTGTCAGTTTCTTTCACTGTGCAAGTCCTTGTTTCTAGGGACTGGGAAGGACAGTGAGTGAATTCTCCTTGTGCTATAGTGTGCTTAAAAAAACATTTTTTTCTAGGGACAGAAAACTGTAGGTAGGGAGAGTGTCAGTTTCTTTCACTGTGCAAGTCCTTGTTTCTAGGGACCTGGAAGGACAGTGAGTGAATTCTCCTTGTGCTATATTGTGCTTAAAAAAAACATTTTTTCTAGGGACAGAAAACTGTAGGTAGGGAGAGTGTCAGTTTCTTTCACTGTGCAAGTCCTTGTTTCCAGGGACCTGGAAGGACAGTGAGTGAATTCTCCTTGTGCTATATTGTGCTTAAAAAAAACATTTTTTCTAGGGACAGAAAACTGTAGTTAGGGAGAGTGTCAGTTTCTTTCACTGTGCAAGTCCTTGTTTCTAGGGACCTGGAAGGACAGTGAGTGAATTCTCCTTGTGCTATATTGTGCTTAAAAAAAACATTTTTTCTAGGGACAGAAAACTGTAGGTAGGGAGAGTGTCAGTTTCTTTCACTGTGCAAGTCCTTGTTTCCAGGGACCTGGAAGGACAGTGAGTGAATTCTCCTTGTGCTATATTGTGCTTAAAAAAAACATTTTTTCTAGGGACAGAAAACTGTAGGTAGGGAGAGTGTCAGTTTCTTTCACTGTGCAAGTCCTTGTTTCCAGGGACCTGGAAGGACAGTGAGTGAATTCTCCTTGTGCTATATTGTGCTTAAAAAAAACATTTTTTCTAGGGACAGAAAACTGTAGGTAGGGAGAGTGTCAGTTTCTTTCACTGTGCAAGTCCTTGTTTCCAGGGACCTGGAAGGACAGTGAGTGAATGCTCCTTGTGCTATAGTGTGCTTAAAAAAAACATTTTTTCTAGGGACAGAAAACTCTAGGTAGGGAGAGTGTCAGTTTCTTTCACTGTGCAAGTCCTTGTTTCTAGGGACTGGGAAGGACAGTGAGTGAATTCTCCTTGTGCTATAGTGTGCTTAAAAAAAACATTTTTTCTAGGGACAGAAAACTGTAGGTAGGGAGAGTGTCAGTTTCTTTCACTGTGCAAGTCCTTGTTTCTAGGGACTGGGAAGGACAGTGAGTGAATTCTCCTTGTGCTATAGTGTGCTTAAAAAAAACATTTTTTCTAGGGACAGAAAACTGTAGGTAGGGAGAGTGTCAGTTTCTTTCACTGTGCAAGTCCTTGTTTCTAGGGACCTGGAAGGACAGTGAGTGAATTCTCCTTGTGCTATATTGTGCTTAAAAAAAACATTATTTCTAGGGACAGAAAACTGTAGGTAGGGAGAGTGTCAGTTTCTTTCACTGTGCAAGTCCTTGTTTCCAGGGACCTGGAAGGACAGTGAGTGAATGCTCCTTGTGCTATAGTGTGCTTAAAAAAAACATTTTTTCTAGGGACAGAAAACTCTAGGTAGGGAGAGTGTCAGTTTCTTTCACTGTGCAAGTCCTTGTTTCCAGGGACCTGGAAGGACAGTGAGTGAATTCTCCTTGTGCTATAGTGTGCTTAAAAAAAACATTTTTTCTAGGGACAGAAAACTGTAGGTAGGGAGAGTGTCAGTTTCTTTCACTGTGCAAGTCCTTTTCTCCAGGGACCTGGAAGGACAGTGAGTGAATTCTCCTTGTGCTATATTGTGCTTAAAAAAAACATTTTTTCTAGGGACAGAAAACTGTAGGTAGGGAGAGTGTCAGTTTCTTTCACTGTGCAAGTCCTTGTTTCTAGGGACTGGGAAGGACAGTGAGTGAATTCTCCTTGTGCTATAGTGTGCTTAAAAAAACATTTTTTCTAGGGACAGAAAACTGTAGGTAGGGAGAGTGTCAGTTTCTTTCACTGTGCAAGTCCTTGTTTCTAGGGACTGGGAAGGACAGTGAGTGAATTCTCCTTGTGCTATAGTGTGCTTAAAAAAAACATTTTTTCTAGGGACAGAAAACTGTAGGTAGGGAGAGTGTCAGTTTCTTTCACTATGCAAGTCCTTGTTTCTAGGGACCTGGAAGGACAGTGAGTGAATTCTCCTTGTGCTATATTGTGCTTAAAAAAAACATTTTTTCTAGGGACAGAAAACTGTAGGTAGGGAGAGTGTCAGTTTCTTTCACTGTGCAAGTCCTTGTTTCCAGGGACCTGGAAGGACAGTGAGTGAATTCTCCTTGTGCTATATTGTGCTTAAAAAAAAATTTTTTTCTAAGGACAGAAAACTGTAGGTAGGGAGAGTGTCAGTTTCTTTCACTGTGCAAGTCCTTGTTTCTAGGGACCTGGAAGGACAGTGAGTGAATTCTCCTTGTGCTATATTGTGCTTAAAAAAAACATTTTTTCTAGGGACAGAAAACTGTAGGTAGGGAGAGTGTCAGTTTCT
Organism: Rana muscosa; assembly: GCA_029206835.1. Classification (NCBI taxonomy): domain Eukaryota; kingdom Metazoa; phylum Chordata; class Amphibia; order Anura; family Ranidae; genus Rana; species Rana muscosa. The sequence goes on from CM055117.1 coordinate 337,952,435, forward strand.
TTCACTGTGCAAGTCCTTGTTTCCAGGGACCTGGAAGGACAGTGAGTGAATTCTCCTTGTGCTATAGTGTGCTTAAAAAAAACATTTTTTCTAGGGACAGAAAACTGTAGGTAGGGAGAGTGTCAGTTTCTTTCACTGTGCAAGTCCTTGTTTCCAGGGACCTGGAAGGACAGTGAGTGAATTCTCCTTGTGCTATATTGTGCTTAAAAAAAAACATTTTTTCTAGGGACAGAAAACTGTAGGTAGGGAGAGTGTCAGTTTCTTTCACTGTGCAAGTCCTTGTTTCTAGGGACTGGGAAGGACAGTGAGTGAATTCTCCTTGTGCTATAGTGTGCTTAAAAAAAACATTTTTTCTAGGGACAGAAAACTGTAGGTAGGGAGAGTGTCAGTTTCTTTCACTGTGCAAGTCCTTGTTTCTAGGGACTGGGAAGGACAGTGAGTGAATTCTCCTTGTGCCATAGTGTGCTTAAAAAAAACATTTTTTCTAGGGACAGAAAACTGTAGGTAGGGAGAGTGTCAGTTTCTTTCACTGTGCAAGTCCTTGTTTCCAGGGACCTGGAAGGACAGTGAGTGAATTCTCCTTGTGCTATATTGTGCTTAAAAAAAACATTTTTTTCTAGGGACAGAAAACTGTAGGTAGGGAGAGTGTCAGTTTCTTTCACTGTGCAAGTCCTTGTTTCCAGGGACCTGGAAGGACAGTGAGTGAATGCTCCTTGTGCTATAGTGTGCTTAAAAAAACATTTTTTCTAGGGACAGAAAACTCTAGGTAGGGAGAGTGTCAGTTTCTTTCACTGTGCAAGTCCTTGTTTCCAGGGACCTGGAAGGACAGTGAGTGAATTCTCCTTGTGCTATAGTGTGCTTAAAAAAAACATTTTTTCTAGGGACAGAAAACTGTAGTTAGGGAGAGTGTCAGTTTCTTTCACTGTGCAAGTCCTTGTTTCCAGGAACCTGGAAGGACAGTGAGTGAATTCTCCTTGTGCTATATTGTGCTTAAAAAAAACATTTTTTCTAGGGACAGAAAACTGTGGGTAGGGAGAGTGTCAGTTTCTTTCACTGTGCAAGTCCTTGTTTCTAGGGACTGGGAAGGACAGTGAGTGAATTCTCCTTGTGCTATAGTGTGCTTAAAAAAAACATTTTTTCTAGGGACAGAAAACTGTAGGTAGGGAGAGTGTCAGTTTCTTTCACTGTGCAAGTCCTTGTTTCTAGGGACTGGGAAGGACAGTGAGTGAATTCTCCTTGTGCTATAGTGTGCTTAAAAAAAACATTTTTTCTAGGGACAGAAAACTGTAGGTAGGGAGAGTGTCAGTTTCTTTCACTGTGCAAGTCCTTGTTTCCAGGGACCTGGAAGGACAGTGAGTGAATTCTCCTTGTGCTATATTGTGCTTAAAAAAAACATTTTTTCTAGGGACAGAAAACTGTAGGTAGGGAGAGTGTCAGTTTCTTTCACTGTGCAAGTCCTTGTTTCTAGGGACTGGGAAGGACAGTGAGTGAATTCTCCTTGTGCTATAGTGTGCTTAAAAAAAACATTTTTTCTAGGGACAGAAAACTGTAGGTAGGGAGAGTGTCAGTTTCTTTCACTGTGCAAGTCCTTGTTTCTAGGGACTGGGAAGGACAGTGAGTGAATTCTCCTTGTGCTATAGTGTGCTTAAAAAAAAACATTTTTTCTAGGGACAGAAAACTGTAGGTAGGGAGAGTGTCAGTTTCTTTCACTGTGCAAGGCCTTGTTTCTAGGGACCTGGAAGGACAGTGAGTGAATTCTCCTTGTGCTATAGTGTGCTTAAAAAAAACATTTTTTCTAGGGACAGAAAACTCTAGGTAGGGAGAGTGTCAGTTTCTTTCACTGTGCAAGTCCTTGTTTCCAGGGACCTGGAAGGACAGTGAGTGAATTCTCCTTGTGCTATAGTGTGCTTAAAAAAACATTTTTTCTAGGGACAGAAAACTGTAGGTAGGGAGAGTGTCAGTTTCTTTCACTGTGCAAGTCCTTGTTTCCAGGGACCTGGAAGGACAGTGAGTGAATTCTCCTTGTGCTATATTGTGCTTAAAAAAAACATTTTTTCTAGGGACAGAAAACTGTAGGTAGGGAGAGTGTCAGTTTCTTTCACTGTGCAAGTCCTTGTTTCTAGGGACTGGGAAGGACAGTGAGTGAATTCTCCTTGTGCTATAGTGTGCTTAAAAAAAACATTTTTTCTAGGGACAGAAAACTGTAGGTAGGGAGAGTGTCAGTTTCTTTCACTGTGCAAGTCCTTGTTTCTAGGGACTGGGGAGGACAGTGAGTGAATTCTCCTTGTGCTATAGTGTGCTTAAAAAAAACATTTTTTCTAGGGACAGAAAATTGTAGGTAGTGTGAGGGGGTTAGCTCGGCAGCGGGTGTGTGTGACCCCCGGGATGGGCTCCCCACACAAAACAGGCCCAGCAAACGGAGGTTGTGGTTTTCAAAATCAAAAAGGTGCGGTTTATTTTCTATTTACAGTGACAAAACACAGCAAAGCAAATGAAACATAACCAAAATAAATCCTGGTCAAGTTGACCTCTGACTAAACATACAGGTTTCCTAACTAACAACTGGGATCAGCCTAGTGCTGTCCTAGTCCCTAAGTCCCTGGTTTAGTAAAAGTCCAAACAAATAGCCACACAGGCTTTGCCTCACCGCACAGGGGTTCACTCTCCCTAGACAGTCCACACAGGTCTGGTTCCAGGCATGAGCTAACATCTAATGAAGCTGGGAGTTCTTATAGAGGCCTAAATGAGCTGACAAGGTTCAGCTGGTCTCCTCATCTCTGTCTGCACGACGCCCCACACTCTCCCTAGAGGTATGAGTCATCCATGAGCCCACTAGCCTTAGCTGGGCTTATACAACTCTCCACCTAGTTGTATAAGTCAGCGTAAAGCCTGAATCTGGGCGAAATATATCTACCCCCCTGGATGCAACCAGGTGACTTTACCTTCCTGCTGTCACATACCCCCCCCTCTTGTTTTAACCTCGGGGTTGGAACACCAGCAATCAGGCATTCATGTACTCGAGACAAAGCATCCACATTCCCCATTTGAACGCCAGGGCGATGCTTTACTGTGAAGTTGAATTCCTGGAGGGCCAGGAACCACCTATTCACTCTTCTATTTGTTTCCTTGTTTTGAGCCATCCACTTTAACGGAGCGTGATCCGTAACCATGTCAAAGTGCCTACCTAGCAGGTAGTACCGAAGGGAATCTAGAGCCCACTTCACCGCTAAACACTCCTTTTCAACGGTGGCGTAATTTACCTCATGGGACTTCAATTTCCTGCTGAGGTAAATGACTGGGTGCTCTTCCCCGTTCCAGACCTGGGACAATACTGCTCCTAACCCCACATCTGACGCATCACTTTGTACGACAAAGTCTTTAGAGAAGTCGGGTGAGTACAACACTGGCTGGCTACATAAGGCTTGTTTCAAGAATTGGAATGCTGCCTCAGCCTCGGGGGTCCATTTAATCATGACCGACCCTTTCCCCTTCGTCAGGTTGGTTAGGGGCACAGCCTTAGAAGCAAAGTGGGGAATGAATCGCCGATAATACCCAGCGATTCCCAGAAAGGCTCGTACCTGCTTCTTGCTGTTGGGACGTGGCCAACTCTGGATGGCCTCGACTTTGTTGAGTTGGGGTTTTATTACTCCCCTCCCAATGGTGTACCCAAGATATTTGGCCTCCTCCTGCCCAATGGTACACTTCTTGGGGTTAGCCGTAAACCCCGCTTCCCGAACAGAGTCCAGGACTGCTTGCACTTTTGGCAGATGTGAGGCCCAATCTGTGCTATGGACAATTACGTCATCCAGGTAAGCCGCAGCATACTTCCGATGGGGCCTCAGCATCTGGTCCATTTTCCGCTGGAATGTGGCCGGCGCATTCTGTAACCCGAACGGCATTCTTTTATATTGGAACGCCCCGTCTGGGGTTACAAATGCGGTTTTCTCTTTGGCCGACTTGGCCAGGGGGATTTGCCAATACCCTTTTGTGAGGTCAAGAGTCGTCATGTATCGGGCTGTTCCCAGCCGGTCGATCAACTCATCTATACGTGGCATGGGGTAGGTGTCAAATTTTGTAACTTTGTTCAACTGACGAAAATCGTTACAAAATCGCCAGCTCCCATCCGGTTTAGGCACCAACACGATGGGACTAGACCAATCACTTTGGGACTCCTCTATCACCCCTAAGTTCAGCATTTTCTGTACTTCCTCCCGTATTGCCTCCCGTCGAGCCTCTGGGATCCGATAGGGTTTTAACTTCACCCTTTCACCGGGCGGGGTAATGATGTCATGCTCTACCCCAGATGTTTGTCCCGGCAGCTCAGAGAATACCTCCTTGTTGCGAAGCACAAACTCCTTAACCTCCTGTTGTTGGGGTTGTGACAAGGTGGCTGCTATTCCAACCTCAGGAATCACGCAACCAGTTTGAGCTGGTGACCAAGTGTCTGCGACTAGGGACTCTCTATCCCTCCAGGCTTTCAACAGATTAACGTGATAGATCTGTTCGGGCTTTCGCCTTCCTGGTTGTCTGACCTTGTAATTCACTTCGCTCACTTTTTCCATTATCTCGTAGGGGCCTTGCCATTTGGCAAGGAATTTACTTTCAACCGTAGGGACAAGTACCAATATCCTATCCCCCGGGGAAAAGGTACGGGTCTTGGCTCCACGGTTGTACACTCTCTGCTGTGCCAACTGCGCTTGGGCCAAATGTTCCTTCACGATGGGCATTACCTGTGCAATTCGATCTTGCATCAGGGCGACATGCTCAATCACACTCCTGTGGGGAGAACTCTCACTTTCCCAAGTTTCCTTGGCAATATCCAACAGCCCTCTTGGGTGTCTCCCATACAGTAACTCAAATGGGGAGAATCCCGTAGAGGATTGGGGCACCTCCCTAATAGCAAACATCAAATAAGGAAGTAAACAGTCCCAATCCTTTCCATCTCTATCCACCACTTTCTTCAACATTTGTTTTAGGGTTTTGTTGAATCTTTCAACCAGCCCATCGGTTTGGGGGTGATACACAGACGTACGCAATTGCGTCACTTTGAACAATTTACACAGCTCTTTCATAACCCGGGACATAAAGGGTGTACCTTGGTCCGTAAGCAGTTCTTTACAAATACCCACCCGGCTAAAAACAAGAGATAGCTCTTTGGCTATGGTTTTGGCCGAGGTATTTCGGAGAGGGATCGCTTCTGGATAACGGGTGGCATAGTCCATTATAACTAATATGTACTGGTGCCCCCTAGCGGACTTGATTATAGGACCTACCAAATCCATGGCGATCCTCTCAAACGGGACCTCAATGATGGGTAGAGGGACCAGCGGGCTACGGAAATGTGGCATCGGGGCCAACCTCTGACACACAGGGCAGGAGGAACAATAATTTTCTACGTCCTTCATCACCCCCGGCCAATAGAATCTCTGTAATACCCTCTCTCGGGTTTTCTCTGTCCCCAGATGACCTCCAAGAATGTGCCCATGGGCCAACTCCAACACCAACTTCCTGTAAGGTTTGGGCACCACAAGCTGCTCAACGGTTTCTTCTGCCCTTTTTGCCACCCGATACAGTAGGTCCTTCTCTACGCTGAAGTATGGGTAAGTGCAGGTATTATCTGGGTTCACTAACTCGCCATCTATTTTCACTACGTTTTCCCGTGCCTTTATTAGGGCGGGGTCTTTCAACTGTTCTGTGGCAAAGTTTTCCCTGTGAACCTCAAGATCAGAAAACTCCACAGACGGTAGGTTTTCGTCTGAGGAGGTGGGCTCCTCTCCAGTTTCTTGAGTCTCCCCTGCCAATACTGATAAGGGAAATTCCGGAGAGTCCTCACCACTCTCAGGGGAGTTCTGGCTATCACATTCCTGGTACATAGGGGCACCAGTGAGGGGCTCAGGATCATCCCACAGTTCCCAGAACTTCGGAAAATCCCTTCCCACAATGGCGTCATGCGGTAACTGAGATACTAAGCCCACTGGATGAGAGAGGGTACCTTTGGGGGTCTCAAAACACACTGTAGTCACTGGATACTCTCGGGTGTCCCCATGCACACAAATAACAGCTACCTTGCTATTCCCAGAGACCTCTGTTTTAACTAACTCAGCCTTTATCAGGGTCACAAGGCTACCTGAATCCAGCAATACCACAACATTTCTACCATTAACACACATTTTGCATAAATGTTTCTCAGTTCCTCGAATGGCAGTGCATGCGACTGTCGCACACAGCGACTGACGTCTGCCCGTCAGAAAGTCACACTGCATGGGTTCCTCCACAACCGGGCAATTGGCTGCAATATGTCCCGCTTGCCGGCAGCGGTAGCAAACGATCCTTCTTGCCGCCTCTTGAGCCGCTGATTTCCCAGGCTGTTCTCGCCAAACTTGGGGTAGAGCTCCCACCCTCTCACTCTCTCCACCCTCACCCCTTGGAATCCTCTTATCCGCCCCTGGGGATGGTCTGGTCTTAGGGTGGAAAGTCCGAGTGTCTCTGGAAGAGGCCGTCAGGTTCTCTGTAGCCAAGTATTTCTCCACACGATCCACAAGACCATCGGCCGTCTCTGGGTCTCCATGGCTTACCCACTTTTGGATGGCAGTAGGAAGAGCTCTCAAAAACCGATCCATTACAACACGTTCCACAATCTTTGGTGCGGACAAAGTCTCTGGCTGTAGCCACTTTCTGCTCAGGTGAATGAGATCATACATTTGAGACCTGGGGGGTTTTCCAAGCTGGAAAGTCCAGTTATGCACACGCTGAGCCCGGACAGCCTGGGTGACACCCAGCCTTGCCAATATTTCAGCTTTTAGCATCACATAGTCTTTTGCTTGGTTAGGCTCTAGGTCATAGTAAGCTTTCTGCGATTCACCAGTTAACAGAGGAGCCACCAGTCCAGCCCACTGCTCCTCAGGCCACTTTTCTCTTTCAGCGGTCCTTTCAAATGTGGTCAAAAATACCTCTGGATCATCCTCTCCAGTCATTTTTGTCAATAAACGACTCACCCCAAAGGACGCGGTATTAGTGGGACGGCTTTCCTCACTGGTCTGCGGACGTTGCTGCATTACTGCTTCCATCTGTTGTTGTAGTCTCTGCTCTTGCTTCTGCAACAGGTCTATGAAGCGGGCCTCAGATTGCTGCTGGGCTCGTTGCTGAGCCTCCAGACTCTGTTGCAAAGTTGCGTTTGTCTGCTGCTGGGCTGCAAGGCTCTGTTGTTGAGCTGCAAGGCTCTTTTGCAAACCTGCATTTGTCTGCTGTTGATTGGCATTTGCTAGAGCCAGCTGCTTCAGTATCTCCTCCATGCTGGCTTAAAAAAAACTGCCCGCATTCTCCACCAACTGTGAGGGGGTTAGCTCGGCAGCGGGTGTGTGTGACCCCCGGGATGGGCTCCCCACACAAAACAGGCCCAGCAAACGGAGGTTGTGGTTTTCAAAATCAAAAAGGTGCGGTTTATTTTCTATTTACAGTGACAAAACACAGCAAAGCAAAAGAAACATAACCAAAATAAATCCTGGTCAAGTTGACCTCTGACTAAACATACAGGTTTCCTAACTAACAACTGGGATCAGCCTAGTGCTGTCCTAGTCCCTAAGTCCCTGGTTTAGTAAAAGTCCAAACAAATAGCCACACAGGCTTTGCCTCACCGCACAGGGGTTCACTCGCCCTAGACAGTCCACACAGGTCTGGTTCCAGGCATGAGCTAACATCTAATGAAGCTGGGAGTTCTTATAGAGGCCTAAATGAGCTGACAAGGTTCAGCTGGTCTCCTCATCTCTGTCTGCACGACGCCCCACACTCTCCCTAGAGGTATGAGTCATCCATGAGCCCACTAGCCTTAGCTGGGCTTATACAACTCTCCACCTAGTTGTATAAGTCAGCGTAAAGCCTGAATCTGGGTGAAATATATCTACCCCCCTGGATGCAACCAGGTGACTTTACCTTCCTGCTGTCACAGTAGGGAGAGTGTCAGTTTCTTTCACTGTGCAAGTCCTTGTTTCTAGGGACCTGGAAGGACAGTGAGTGAATTCTCCTTGTGCTATATTGTGCTTAAAAAAAACATTTTTTCTAGGGACAGAAAACTGTAGGTAGGGAGAGTGTCAGTTTCTTTCACTGTGCAAGTCCTTGTTTCCAGGGACCTGGAAGGACAGTGAGTGAATTCTCCTTGTGCTATATTGTGCTTAAAAAAACATTTGTTCTAGGGACAGAAAACTGTAGGTAGGGAGAGTGTCAGTTTCTTTCACTGTGCAAGTCCTTGTTTCTAGGGACCTGGAAGGACAGTGAGTGAATTCTCCTTGTGCTATATTGTGCTTAAAAAAAACATTTTTTCTAGGGACAGAAAACTGTAGGTAGGGAGAGTGTCAGTTTCTTTCACTGTGCAAGTCCTTGTTTCCAGGGACCTGGAAGGACAGTGAGTGAATTCTCCTTGTGCTATATTGTGCTTAAAAAAAACATTTTTTCTAGGGACAGAAAACTTTAGGTAGGGAGAGTGTCAGTTTCTTTCACTGTGCAAGTCCTTGTTTCCAGGGACCTAGAAGGACAGTGAGTGAATGCTCCTTGTGCTATAGTGTGCTTAAAAAAAACATTTTTTCTAGGGACAGAAAACTCTAGGTAGGGAGAGTGTCAGTTTCTTTCACTGTGCAAGTCCTTGTTTCCAGGGACCTGGAAGGACAGTGAGTGAATTCTCCTTGTGCTATAGTGTGCTTAAAAAAAACATTTTTTCTAGGGACAGAAAACTGTAGGTAGGGAGAGTGTCAGTTTCTTTCACTGTGCAAGTCCTTGTTTCCAGGGACCTGGAAGGACAGTGAGTGAATTCTCCTTGTGCTATATTGTGCTTAAAAAAAACATTTTTTCTAGGGACAGAAAACTGTAGGTAGGGAGAGTGTCAGTTTCTTTCACTGTGCAAGTCCTTGTTTCTAGGGACTGGGAAGGACAGTGAGTGAATTCTCCTTGTGCTATAGTGTGCTTAAAAAAAACATTTTTTCTAGGGACAGAAAACTGTAGGTAGGGAGAGTGTCAGTTTCTTTCACTGTGCAAGTCCTTGTTTCTAGGGACTGGGAAGGACAGTGAGTGAATTCTCCTTGTGCTATAGTGTGCTTAAAAAAAAACATTTTTTCTAGGGACAAAAAACTGTAGGTAGGGAGAGTGTCAGTTTCTTTCACTGTGCAAGTCCTTGTTTCTAGGGACCTGGAAGGACAGTGAGTGAATTCTCCTTGTGCTATATTGTGCTTAAAAAAAACATTTTTTCTAGGGACAGAAAACTGTAGGTAGGGAGAGTGTCAGTTTCTTTCACTGTGCAAGTCCTTGTTTCCAGGGACCTGGAAGGACAGTGAGTGAATTCTCCTTGTGCTATATTGTGCTTAAAAAAAACATTTTTTCTAGGGACAGAAAACTGTAGGTAGGGAGAGTGTCAGTTTCTTTCACTGTGCAAGTCCTTGTTTCTAGGGACCGGGAAGGACAGTGAGTGAATTCTCCTTGTGCTATATTGTGCTTAAAAAAAACATTTTTTCTAGGGACAGAAAACTGTAGGTAGGGAGAGTGTCAGTTTCTTTCACTGTGCAAGTCCTTGTTTCCAGGGACCTGGAAGGACAGTGAGTGAATTCTCCTTGTGCTATATTGTGCTTAAAAAAAACATTTTTTCTAGGGACAGAAAACTGTAGGTAGGGAGAGTGTCAGTTTCTTTCACTGTGCAAGTCCTTGTTTCCAGGGACCTGGAAGGACAGTGAGTGAATTCTCCTTGTGCTATATTGTGCTTAAAAAAAACATTTTTTCTAGGGACAGAAAACTGTAGGTAGGGAGAGTGTCAGTTTCTTTCACTGTGCAAGTCCTTGTTTCCAGGGACCTGGAAGGACAGTGAGTGAATACTCCTTGTGCTATAGTGTGCTTAAAAAAAACATTTTTTCTAGGGACAGAAAACTCTAGGTAGGGAGAGTGTCAGTTTCTTTCACTGTGCAAGTCCTTGTTTCCAGGGACCTGGAAGGACAGTGAGTGAATTCTCCTTGTGCTATAGTGTGCTTAAAAAAAACATTTTTTCTAGGGACAGAAAACTGTAGGTAGGGAGAGTGTCAGTTTCTTTCACTGTGCAAGTCCTTGTTTCCAGGGACCTGGAAGGACAGTGAGTGAATTCTCCTTGTGCTATATTGTGCTTAAAAAAAACATTTTTTCTAGGGACAGAAAACTGTAGGTAGGGAGAGTGTCAGTTTCTTTCACTGTGCAAGTCCTTGTTTCTAGGGACTGGGAAGGACAGTGAGTGAATTCTCCTTGTGCTATAGTGTGCTTAAAAAAAACATTTTTTCTAGGGACAGAAAACTGTAGGTAGGGAGAGTGTCAGTTTCTTTCACTGTGCAAGTCCTTGTTTCTAGGGACTGGGAAGGACAGTGAGTGAATTCTCCTTGTGCTATAGTGTGCTTAAAAAAAACATTTTTTCTAGGGACAGAAAACTGTAGGTAGGGAGAGTGTCAGTTTCTTTCACTGTGCAAGTCCTTGTTTCTAGGGACCTGGAAGGACAGTGAGTGAATTCTCCTTGTGCTATATTGTGCTTAAAAAAAACATTTTTTCTAGGGACAGAAAACTGTAGGTAGGGAGAGTGTCAGTTTCTTTCACTGTGCAAGTCCTTGTTTCCAGGGACCTGGAAGGACAGTGAGTGAATTCTCCTTGTGCTATAGTGTGCTTAAAAAAAACATTTTTTCTAGGGACAGAAAACTGTAGGTAGGGAGAGTGTCAGTTTCTTTCACTGTGCAAGTCCTTGTTTCTAGGGACTGGGAAGGACAGTGAGTGAATTCTCCTTGTGCTATAGTGTGCTTAAAAAAAACATTTTTTCTAGGGACAGAAAACTGTAGGTAGGGAGAGTGTCAGTTTCTTTCACTGTGCAAGTCCTTGTTTCTAGGGACCTGGAAGGACAGTGAGTGAATTCTCCTTGTGCTATATTGTGCTTAAAAAAAACATTTTTTCTAGGGACAGAAAACTGTAGGTAGGGAGAGTGTCAGTTTCTTTCACTGTGCAAGTCCTTGTTTCCAGGGACCTGGAAGGACAGTGAGTGAATTCTCCTTGTGCTATATTGTGCTTAAAAAAAACATTTTTTCTAGGGACAGAAAACTGTAGGTAGGGAGAGTGTCAGTTTCTTTCACTGTGCAAGTCCTTGTTTCTAGGGACCTGGAAGGACAGTGAGTGAATTCTCCTTGTGCTATATTGTGCTTAAAAAAAACATTTTTTCTAGGGACAGAAAACTGTAGGTAGGGAGAGTGTCAGTTTCTTTCACTGTGCAAGTCCTTGTTTCTAGGGACCTGGAAGGACAGTGAGTGAATTCTCCTTGTGCTATATTGTGCTTAAAAAAAACATTTTTTCTAGGGACAGAAAACTGTAGGTAGGGAGAGTGTCAGTTTCTTTCACTGTGCAAGTCCTTGTTTCCAGGGACCTGGAAGGACAGTGAGTGAATTCTCCTTGTGCTATAGTGTGCTTAAAAAAAACATTTTTTCTAGGGACAGAAAACTGTAGGTAGGGAGAGTGTCAGTTTCTTTCACTGTGCAAGTCCTTGTTTCTAGGGACTGGGAAGGACAGTGAGTGAATTCTCCTTGTGCTATAGTGTGCTTAAAAAAAACATTTTTTCTAGGGACAGAAAACTGTAGGTAGGGAGAGTGTCAGTTTCTTTCACTGTGCAAGTCCTTGTTTCTAGGGACCTGGAAGGACAGTGAGTGAATTCTCCTTGTGCTATATTGTGCTTAAAAAAAACATTTTTTCTAGGGACAGAAAACTGTAGGTAGGGAGAGTGTCAGTTTCTTTCACTGTGCAAGTCCTTGTTTCCAGGGACCTGGAAGGACAGTGAGTGAATTCTCCTTGTGCTATATTGTGCTTAAAAAAAACATTTTTTCTAGGGACAGAAAACTGTAGGTAGGGAGAGTGTCAGTTTCTTTCACTGTGCAAGTCCTTGTTTCTAGGGACCTGGAAGGACAGTGAGTGAATTCTCCTTGTGCTATATTGTGCTTAAAAAAAACATTTTTTCTAGGGACAGAAAACTGTAGGTAGGGAGAGTGTCAGTTTCTTTCACTGTGCAAGTCCTTGTTTCCAGGGACCTGGAAGGACAGTGAGTGAATTCTCCTTGTGCTATATTGTGCTTAAAAAAAACATTTTTTCTAGGGACAGAAAACTGTAGGTAGGGAGAGTGTCAGTTTCTTTCACTGTGCAAGTCCTTGTTTCCAGGGACCTGGAAGGACAGTGAGTGAATTCTCCTTGTGCTATATTGTGCTTAAAAAAAACATTTTTTCTAGGGACAGAAAACTGTAGGTAGGGAGAGTGTCAGTTTCTTTCACTGTGCAAGTCCTTGTTTCCAGGGACCTGGAAGGACAGTGAGTGAATTCTCCTTGTGCTATATTGTGCTTAAAAAAAACATTTTTTCTAGGGACAGAAAACTGTAGGTAGGGAGAGTGTCAGTTTCTTTCACTGTGCAAGTCCTTGTTTCTAGGGACTGGGAAGGACAGTGAGTGAATTCTCCTTGTGCTATAGTGTGCTTAAAAAAAACATTTTTTCTAGGGACAGAAAACTGTAGGTAGGGAGAGTGTCAGTTTCTTTCACTGTGCAAGTCCTTGTTTCTAGGGACCTGGAAGGACAGTGAGTGAATTCTCCTTGTGCTATATTGTGCTTAAAAAAAACATTTTTTCTAGGGACAGAAAACTGTAGGTAGGGAGAGTGTCAGTTTCTTTCACTGTGCAAGTCCTTGTTTCCAGGGACCTGGAAGGACAGTGAGTGAATTCTCCTTGTGCTATATTGTGCTTAAAAAAAACATTTTTTCTAGGGACAGAAAACTGTAGGTAGGGAGAGTGTCAGTTTCTTTCACTGTGCAAGTCCTTGTTTCTAGGGACCTGGAAGGACAGTGAGTGAATTCTCCTTGTGCTATATTGTGCTTAAAAAAAAACTTTTTTTCTAGGGACAGAAAACTGTAGGTAGGGAGAGTGTCAGTTTCTTTCACTGTGCAAGTCCTTGTTTCCAGGGACCTGGAAGGACAGTGAGTGAATTCTCCTTGTGCTATATTGTGCTTAAAAAAAACATTTTTTCTAGGGACAGAAAACTGTAGGTAGGGAGAGTGTCAGTTTCTTTCACTGTGCAAGTCCTTGTTTCCAGGGACCTGGAAGGACAGTGAGTGAATTCTCCTTGTGCTATATTGTGCTTAAAAAAACATTTTTTCTAGGGACAGAAAACTCTAGGTAGGGAGAGTGTCAGTTTCTTTCACTGTGCAAGTCCTTGTTTCCAGGGACCTGGAAGGACAGTGAGTGAATTCTCCTTGTGCTATAGTGTGCTTAAAAAAAACATTTTTTCTAGGGACAGAAAACTGTAGGTAGGGAGAGTGTCAGTTTCTTTCACTGTGCAAGTCCTTGTTTCTAGGGACTGGGAAGGACAGTGAGTGAATTCTCCTTGTGCTATAGTGTGCTTAAAAAAAACATTTTTTCTAGGGACAGAAAACTGTAGGTAGGGAGAGTGTCAGTTTCTTTCACTGTGCAAGTCCTTGTTTCTAGGGACTGGGAAGGACAGTGAGTGAATTCTCCTTGTGCTATAGTGTGCTTAAAAAAAACATTTTTTCTAGGGACAGAAAACTGTAGGTAGGGAGAGTGTCAGTTTCTTTCACTGTGCAAGTCCTTGTTTCTAGGGACCTGGAAGGACAGTGAGTGAATTCTCCTTGTGCTATATTGTGCTTAAAAAAAAACATTTTTTCTAGGGACAGAAAACTGTAGGTAGGGAGAGTGTCAGTTTCTTTCACTGTGCAAGTCCTTGTTTCCAGGGACCTGGAAGGACAGTGAGTGAATTCTCCTTGTGCTATATTGTGCTTAAAAAAAACATTTTTTCTAGGGACAGAAAACTGTAGGTAGGGAGAGTGTCAGTTTCTTTCACTGTGCAAGTCCTTGTTTCTAGGGACCTGGAAGGACAGTGAGTGAATTCTCCTTGTGCTATATTGTGCTTAAAAAAAAACATTTTTTCTAGGGACAGAAAACTGTAGGTAGGGAGAGTGTCAGTTTCTTTCACTGTGCAAGTCCTTGTTTCCAGGGACCTGGAAGGACAGTGAGTGAATTCTCCTTGTGCTATATTGTGCTTAAAAAAAACATTTTTTCTAGGGACAGAAAACTGTAGGTAGGGAGAGTGTCAGTTTCTTTCACTGTGCAAGTCCTTGTTTCCAGGGACCTGGAAGGACAGTGAGTGAATTCTCCTTGTGCTATATTGTGCTTAAAAAAATCATTTTTTCTAGGGACAGAAAACTCTAGGTAGGGAGAGTGTCAGTTTCTTTCACTGTGCAAGTCCTTGTTTCCAGGGACCTGGAAGGACAGTGAGTGAATTCTCCTTGTGCTATAGTGTGCTTAAAAAAAACATTTTTTCTAGGGACAGAAAACTGTAGGTAGGGAGAGTGTCAGTTTCTTTCACTGTGCAAGTCCTTGTTTCTAGGGACTGGGAAGGACAGTGAGTGAATTCTCCTTGTGCTATAGTGTGCTTAAAAAAAACATTTTTTCTAGGGACAGAAAACTGTAGGTAGGGAGAGTGTCAGTTTCTTTCACTGTGCAAGTCCTTGTTTCTAGGGACTGGGAAGGACAGTGAGTGAATTCTCCTTGTGCTATAGTGTGCTTAAAAAAAACATTTTTTCTAGGGACAGAAAACTGTAGGTAGGGAGAGTGTCAGTTTCTTTCACTGTGCAAGTCCTTGTTTCTAGGGACCTGGAAGGACAGTGAGTGAATTCTCCTTGTGCTATATTGTGCTTAAAAAAAACATTTTTTCTAGGGACAGAAAACTGTAGGTAGGGAGAGTGTCAGTTTCTTTCACTGTGCAAGTCCTTGTTTCCAGGGACCTGGAAGGACAGTGAGTGAATTCTCCTTGTGCTATATTGTGCTTAAAAAAAACATTTTTTCTAGGGACAGAAAACTGTAGGTAGGGAGAGTGTCAGTTTCTTTCACTGTGCAAGTCCTTGTTTCTAGGGACCTGGAAGGACAGTGAGTGAATTCTCCTTGTGCTATATTGTGCTTAAAAAAAACATTTTTTCTAGGGACAGAAAACTGTAGGTAGGGAGAGTGTCAGTTTCTTTCACTGTGCAAGTCCTTGTTTCCAGGGACCTGGAAGGACAGTGAGTGAATTCTCCTTGTGCTATATTGTGCTTAAAAAAAACATTTTTTCTAGGGACAGAAAACTGTAGGTAGGGAGAGTGTCAGTTTCTTTCACTGTGCAAGTCCTTGTTTCCAGGGACCTGGAAGGACAGTGAGTGAATTCTCCTTGTGCTATATTGTGCTTAAAAAAAACATTTTTTCTAGGGACAGAAAACTGTAGGTAGGGAGAGTGTCAGTTTCTTTCACTGTGCAAGTCCTTGTTTCCAGGGACCTGGAAGGACAGTGAGTGAATACTCCTTGTGCTATAGTGTGCTTAAAAAAAACATTTTTTCTAGGGACAGAAAACTCTAGGTAGGGAGAGTGTCAGTTTCTTTCACTGTGCAAGTCCTTGTTTCCAGGGACCTGGAAGGACAGTGAGTGAATTCTCCTTGTGCTATAGTGTGCTTAAAAAAAACATTTTTTCTAGGGACAGAAAACTGTAGGTAGGGAGAGTGTCAGTTTCTTTCACTGTGCAAGTCCTTGTTTCCAGGGACCTGGAAGGACAGTGAGTGAATTCTCCTTGTGCTATATTGTGCTTAAAAAAACATTTTTTCTAGGGACAGAAAACTGTAGGTAGGGAGAGTGTCAGTTTCTTTCACTGTGCAAGTCCTTGTTTCTAGGGACTGGGAAGGACAGTGAGTGAATTCTCCTTGTGCTATAGTGTGCTTAAAAAAAAACATTTTTTCTAGGGACAGAAAACTGTAGGTAGGGAGAGTGTCAGTTTCTTTCACTGTGCAAGTCCTTGTTTCTAGGGACTGGGAAGGACAGTGAGTGAATTCTCCTTGTGCTATAGTGTGCTTAAAAAAAACATTTTTTCTAGGGACAGAAAACTGTAGGTAGGGAGAGTGTCAGTTTCTTTCACTGTGCAAGTCCTTGTTTCTAGGGACCTGGAAGGACAGTGAGTGAATTCTCCTTGTGCTATATTGTGCTTAAAAAAAACATTTTTTCTAGGGACAGAAAACTGTAGGTAGGGAGAGTGTCAGTTTCTTTCACTGTGCAAGTCCTTGTTTCCAGGGACCTGGAAGGACAGTGAGTGAATTCTCCTTGTGCTATAGTGTGCTTAAAAAACATTTTTTCTAGGGACAGAAAACTGTAGGTAGGGAGAGTGTCAGTTTCTTTCACTGTGCAAGTCCTTGTTTCTAGGGACTGGGAAGGACAGTGAGTGAATTCTCCTTGTGCTATAGTGTGCTTAAAAAAAACATTTTTTCTAGGGACAGAAAACTGTAGGTAGGGAGAGTGTCAGTTTCTTTCACTGTGCAAGTCCTTGTTTCTAGGGACCTGGAAGGACAGTGAGTGAATTCTCCTTGTGCTATATTGTGCTTAAAAAAAACATTTTTTCTAGGGACAGAAAACTGTAGGTAGGGAGAGTGTCAGTTTCTTTCACTGTGCAAGTCCTTGTTTCCAGGGACCTGGAAGGACAGTGAGTGAATTCTCCTTGTGCTATATTGTGCTTAAAAAAAACATTTTTTCTAGGGACAGAAAACTGTAGGTAGGGAGAGTGTCAGTTTCTTTCACTGTGCAAGTCCTTGTTTCTAGGGACCTGGAAGGACAGTGAGTGAATTCTCCTTGTGCTATATTGTGCTTAAAAAAAACATTTTTTCTAGGGACAGAAAACTGTAGGTAGGGAGAGTGTCAGTTTCTTTCACTGTGCAAGTCCTTGTTTCCAGGGACCTGGAAGGACAGTGAGTGAATTCTCCTTGTGCTATATTGTGCTTAAAAAAAACATTTTTTCTAGGGACAGAAAACTGTAGGTAGGGAGAGTGTCAGTTTCTTTCACTGTGCAAGTCCTTGTTTCCAGGGACCTGGAAGGACAGTGAGTGAATTCTCCTTGTGCTATATTGTGCTTAAAAAAAACATTTTTTCTAGGGACAGAAAACTGTAGGTAGGGAGAGTGTCAGTTTCTTTCACTGTGCAAGTCCTTGTTTCCAGGGACCTGGAAGGACAGTGAGTGAATGCTCCTTGTGCTATAGTGTGCTTAAAAAAAACATTTTTTCTAGGGACAGAAAACTCTAGGTAGGGAGAGTGTCAGTTTCTTTCACTGTGCAAGTCCTTGTTTCCAGGGACCTGGAAGGACAGTGAGTGAATTCTCCTTGTGCTATAGTGTGCTTAAAAAAAACATTTTTTCTAGGGACAGAAAACTGTAGGTAGGGAGAGTGTCAGTTTCTTTCACTGTGCAAGTCCTTGTTTCCAGGGACCTGGAAGGACAGTGAGTGAATTCTCCTTGTGCTATATTGTGCTTAAAAAAAAACATTTTTTCTAGGGACAGAAAACTGTAGGTAGGGAGAGTGTCAGTTTCTTTCACTGTGCAAGTCCTTGTTTCTAGGGACTGGGAAGGACAGTGAGTGAATTCTCCTTGTGCTATAGTGTGCTTAAAAAAAACATTTTTTCTAGGGATAGAAAACTGTAGGTAGGGAGAGTGTCAGTTTCTTTCACTGTGCAAGTCCTTGTTTCTAGGGACCTGGAAGGACAGTGAGTGAATTCTCCTTGTGCTATATTGTGCTTAAAAAAAAACATTTTTTCTAGGGACAGAAAACTGTAGGTAGGGAGAGTGTCAGTTTCTTTCACTGTGCAAGTCCTTGTTTCCAGGGACCTGGAAGGACAGTGAGTGAATTCTCCTTGTGCTATATTGTGCTTAAAAAAAACATTTTTTCTAGGGACAGAAAACTGTAGGTAGGGAGAGTGTCAGTTTCTTTCACTGTGCAAGTCCTTGTTTCTAGGGACCTGGAAGGACAGTGAGTGAATTCTCCTTGTGCTATATTGTGCTTAAAAAAAACATTTTTTCTAGGGACAGAAAACTGTAGGTAGGGAGAGTGTCAGTTTCTTTCACTGTGCAAGTCCTTGTTTCCAGGGACCTGGAAGGACAGTGAGTGAATTCTCCTTGTGCTATATTGTGCTTAAAAAAAACATTTTTTCTAGGGACAGAAAACTGTAGGTAGGGAGAGTGTCAGTTTCTTTCACTGTGCAAGTCCTTGTTTCCAGGGACCTGGAAGGACAGTGAGTGAATTCTCCTTGTGCTATATTGTGCTTAAAAAAAACATTTTTTCTAGGGACAGAAAACTCTAGGTAGGGAGAGTGTCAGTTTCTTTCACTGTGCAAGTCCTTGTTTCCAGGGACCTGGAAGGACAGTGAGTGAATTCTCCTTGTGCTATAGTGTGCTTAAAAAAAACATTTTTTCTAGGGACAGAAAACTGTAGGTAGGGAGAGTGTCAGTTTCTTTCACTGTGCAAGTCCTTGTTTCTAGGGACTGGGAAGGACAGTGAGTGAATTCTCCTTGTAATATAGTGTGCTTAAAAAAAACATTTTTTCTAGGGACAGAAAACTGTAGGTAGGGAGAGTGTCAGTTTCTTTCACTGTGCAAGTCCTTGTTTCTAGGGACTGGGAAGGACAGTGAGTGAATTCTCCTTGTGCTATAGTGTGCTTAAAAAAAACATTTTTTCTAGGGACAAAAAACTGTAGGTAGGGAGAGTGTCAGTTTCTTTCACTGTGCAAGTCCTTGTTTCTAGGGACCTGGAAGGACAGTGAGTGAATTCTCCTTGTGCTATATTGTGCTTAAAAAAAACATTTTTTCTAGGGACAGAAAACTGTAGGTAGGGAGAGTGTCAGTTTCTTTCACTGTGCAAGTCCTTGTTTCCAGGGACCTGGAAGGACAGTGAGTGAATTCTCCTTGTGCTATATTGTGCTTAAAAAAAACATTTTTTCTAGGGACAGAAAACTGTAGGTAGGGAGAGTGTCAGTATCTTTCACTGTGCAAGTCCTTGTTTCCAGGGACCTGGAAGGACAGTGAGTGAATTCTCCTTGTGCTATATTGTGCTTAAAAAAAAACATTTTTTCTAGGGACAGAAAACTGTAGGTAGGGAGAGTGTCAGTTTCTTTCACTGTGCAAGTCCTTGTTTCCAGGGACCTGGAAGGACAGTGAGTGAATACTCCTTGTGCTATAGTGTGCTTAAAAAAAACATTTTTTCTAGGGACAGAAAACTCTAGGTAGGGAGAGTGTCAGTTTCTTTCACTGTGCAAGTCCTTGTTTCCAGGGACCTGGAAGGACAGTGAGTGAATTCTCCTTGTGCTATAGTGTGCTTAAAAAAAACATTTTTTCTAGGGACAGAAAACTGTAGGTAGGGAGAGTGTCAGTTTCTTTCACTGTGCAAGTCCTTGTTTCCAGGGACCTGGAAGGACAGTGAGTGAATTCTCCTTGTGCTATATTGTGCTTAAAAAAAACATTTTTTCTAGGGACAGAAAACTGTAGGTAGGGAGAGTGTCAGTTTCTTTCACTGTGCAAGTCCTTGTTTCTAGGGACTGGGAAGGACAGTGAGTGAATTCTCCTTGTGCTATAGTGTGCTTAAAAAAAACATTTTTTCTAGGGACAGAAAACTGTAGGTAGGGAGAGTGTCAGTTTCTTTCACTGTGCAAGTCCTTGTTTCTAGGGACTGGGAAGGACAGTGAGTGAATTCTCCTTGTGCTATAGTGTGCTTAAAAAAAACATTTTTTCTAGGGACAGAAAACTGTAGGTAGGGAGAGTGTCAGTTTCTTTCACTGTGCAAGTCCTTGTTTCTAGGGACCTGGAAGGACAGTGAGTGAATTCTCCTTGTGCTATATTGTGCTTAAAAAAAACATTTTTTCTAGGGACAGAAAACTGTAGGTAGGGAGAGTGTCAGTTTCTTTCACTGTGCAAGTCCTTGTTTCCAGGGACCTGGAAGGACAGTGAGTGAATTCTCCTTGTGCTATAGTGTGCTTAAAAAAAACATTTTTTCTAGGGACAGAAAACTGTAGGTAGGGAGAGTGTCAGTTTCTTTCACTGTGCAAGTCCTTGTTTCTAGGGGCTGGGAAGGACAGTGAGTGAATTCTCCTTGTGCTATAGTGTGCTTAAAAAAAACATTTTTTCTAGGGACAGAAAACTGTAGGTAGGGAGAGTGTCAGTTTCTTTCACTGTGCAAGTCCTTGTTTCTAGGGACCTGGAAGGACAGTGAGTGAATTCTCCTTGTGCTATATTGTGCTTAAAAAAAACATTTTTTCTAGGGACAGAAAACTGTAGGTAGAGAGAGTGTCAGTTTCTTTCACTGTGCAAGTCCTTGTTTCCAGGGACCTGGAAGGACAGTGAGTGAATTCTCCTTGTGCTATATTGTGCTTAAAAAAACATTTTTTCTAGGGACAGAAAACTGTAGGTAGGGAGAGTGTCAGTTTCTTTCACTGTGCAAGTCCTTGTTTCTAGGGACCTGGAAGGACAGTGAGTGAATTCTCCTTGTGCTATAGTGTGCTTAAAAAAAACATTTTTTCTAGGGACAGAAAACTGTAGGTAGGGAGAGTGTCAGTTTCTTTCACTGTGCAAGTCCTTGTTTCTAGGGACTGGGAAGGACAGTGAGTGAATTCTCCTTGTAATATAGTGTGCTTAAAAAAAACATTTTTTCTAGGGACAGAAAACTGTAGGTAGGGAGAGTGTCAGTTTCTTTCACTGTGCAAGTCCTTGTTTCTAGGGACTGGGAAGGACAGTGAGTGAATTCTCCTTGTGCTATAGTGTGCTTAAAAAAAACATTTTTTCTAGGGACAAAAAACTGTAGGTAGGGAGAGTGTCAGTTTCTTTCACTGTGCAAGTCCTTGTTTCTAGGGACCTGGAAGGACAGTGAGTGAATTCTCCTTGTGCTATATTGTGCTTAAAAAAAACATTTTTTCTAGGGACAGAAAACTGTAGGTAGGGAGAGTGTCAGTTTCTTTCACTGTGCAAGTCCTTGTTTCCAGGGACCTGGAAGGACAGTGAGTGAATTCTCCTTGTGCTATATTGTGCTTAAAAAAAACATTTTTTCTAGGGACAGAAAACTGTAGGTAGGGAGAGTGTCAGTTTCTTTCACTGTGCAAGTCCTTGTTTCCAGGGACCTGGAAGGACAGTGAGTGAATTCTCCTTGTGCTATATTGTGCTTAAAAAAAAACATTTTTTCTAGGGACAGAAAACTGTAGGTAGGGAGAGTGTCAGTTTCTTTCACTGTGCAAGTCCTTGTTTCCAGGGACCTGGAAGGACAGTGAGTGAATACTCCTTGTGCTATAGTGTGCTTAAAAAAAACATTTTTTCTAGGGACAGAAAACTCTAGGTAGGGAGAGTGTCAGTTTCTTTCACTGTGCAAGTCCTTGTTTCCAGGGACCTGGAAGGACAGTGAGTGAATTCTCCTTGTGCTATAGTGTGCTTAAAAAAAACATTTTTTCTAGGGACAGAAAACTGTAGGTAGGGAGAGTGTCAGTTTCTTTCACTGTGCAAGTCCTTGTTTCCAGGGACCTGGAAGGACAGTGAGTGAATTCTCCTTGTGCTATATTGTGCTTAAAAAAAACATTTTTTCTAGGGACAGAAAACTGTAGGTAGGGAGAGTGTCAGTTTCTTTCACTGTGCAAGTCCTTGTTTCTAGGGACTGGGAAGGACAGTGAGTGAATTCTCCTTGTGCTATAGTGTGCTTAAAAAAAACATTTTTTCTAGGGACAGAAAACTGTAGGTAGGGAGAGTGTCAGTTTCTTTCACTGTGCAAGTCCTTGTTTCTAGGGACTGGGAAGGACAGTGAGTGAATTCTCCTTGTGCTATAGTGTGCTTAAAAAAAACATTTTTTCTAGGGACAGAAAACTGTAGGTAGGGAGAGTGTCAGTTTCTTTCACTGTGCAAGTCCTTGTTTCTAGGGACCTGGAAGGACAGTGAGTGAATTCTCCTTGTGCTATATTGTGCTTAAAAAAAACATTTTTTCTAGGGACAGAAAACTGTAGGTAGGGAGAGTGTCAGTTTCTTTCACTGTGCAAGTCCTTGTTTCCAGGGACCTGGAAGGACAGTGAGTGAATTCTCCTTGTGCTATAGTGTGCTTAAAAAAAACATTTTTTCTAGGGACAGAAAACTGTAGGTAGGGAGAGTGTCAGTTTCTTTCACTGTGCAAGTCCTTGTTTCTAGGGACTGGGAAGGACAGTGAGTGAATTCTCCTTGTGCTATAGTGTGCTTAAAAAAAACATTTTTTCTAGGGACAGAAAACTGTAGGTAGGGAGAGTGTCAGTTTCTTTCACTGTGCAAGTCCTTGTTTCTAGGGACCTGGAAGGACAGTGAGTGAATTCTCCTTGTGCTATATTGTGCTTAAAAAAAACATTTTTTCTAGGGACAGAAAACTGTAGGTAGAGAGAGTGTCAGTTTCTTTCACTGTGCAAGTCCTTGTTTCCAGGGACCTGGAAGGACAGTGAGTGAATTCTCCTTGTGCTATATTGTGCTTAAAAAAACATTTTTTCTAGGGACAGAAAACTGTAGGTAGGGAGAGTGTCAGTTTCTTTCACTGTGCAAGTCCTTGTTTCTAGGGACCTGGAAGGACAGTGAGTGAATTCTCCTTGTGCTATATTGTGCTTAAAAAAACATTTTTTCTAGGGACAGAAAACTGTAGGTAGGGAGAGTGTCAGTTTCTTTCACTGTGCAAGTCCTTGTTTCCAGGGACCTGGAAGGACAGTGAGTGAATTCTCCTTGTGCTATATTGTGCTTAAAAAAAACATTTTTTCTAGGGACAGAAAACTGTAGGTAGGGAGAGTGTCAGTTTCTTTCACTGTGCAAGTCCTTGTTTCCAGGGACCTGGAAGGACAGTGAGTGAATTCTCCTTGTGCTATATTGTGCTTAAAAAAAACATTTTTTCTAGGGACAGAAAACTGTAGGTAGGGAGAGTGTCAGTTTCTTTCACTGTGCAAGTCCTTGTTTCCAGGGACCTGGAAGGACAGTGAGTGAATGCTCCTTGTGCTATAGTGTGCTTAAAAAAAACATTTTTTCTAGGGACAGAAAACTCTAGGTAGGGAGAGTGTCAGTTTCTTTCACTGTGCAAGTCCTTGTTTCCAGGGACCTGGAAGGACAGTGAGTGAATTCTCCTTGTGCTATATTGTGCTTAAAAAAAACATTTTTTCTAGGGACAGAAAACTGTAGGTAGGGAGAGTGTCAGTTTCTTTCACTGTGCAAGTCCTTGTTTCCAGGGACCTGGAAGGACAGTGAGTGAATTCTCCTTGTGCTATATTGTGCTTAAAAAAAAACATTTTTTCTAGGGACAGAAAACTGTAGGTAGGGAGAGTGTCAGTTTCTTTCACTGTGCAAGTCCTTGTTTCCAGGGACCTGGAAGGACAGTGAGTGAATACTCCTTGTGCTATAGTGTGCTTAAAAAAAACATTTTTTCTAGGGACAGAAAACTCTAGGTAGGGAGAGTGTCAGTTTCTTTCACTGTGCAAGTCCTTGTTTCCAGGGACCTGGAAGGACAGTGAGTGAATTCTCCTTGTGCTATAGTGTGCTTAAAAAAAACATTTTTTCTAGGGACAGAAAACTGTAGGTAGGGAGAGTGTCAGTTTCTTTCACTGTGCAAGTCCTTGTTTCCAGGGACCTGGAAGGACAGTGAGTGAATTCTCCTTGTGCTATATTGTGCTTAAAAAAAACATTTTTTCTAGGGACAGAAAACTGTAGGTAGGGAGAGTGTCAGTTTCTTTCACTGTGCAAGTCCTTGTTTCTAGGGACTGGGAAGGACAGTGAGTGAATTCTCCTTGTGCTATAGTGTGCTTAAAAAAAACATTTTTTCTAGGGACAGAAAACTGTAGGTAGGGAGAGTGTCAGTTTCTTTCACTGTGCAAGTCCTTGTTTCTAGGGACTGGGAAGGACAGTGAGTGAATTCTCCTTGTGCTATAGTGTGCTTAAAAAAAACATTTTTTCTAGGGACAGAAAACTGTAGGTAGGGAGAGTGTCAGTTTCTTTCACTGTGCAAGTCCTTGTTTCTAGGGACCTGGAAGGACAGTGAGTGAATTCTCCTTGTGCTATATTGTGCTTAAAAAAAACATTTTTTCTAGGGACAGAAAACTGTAGGTAGGGAGAGTGTCAGTTTCTTTCACTGTGCAAGTCCTTGTTTCCAGGGACCTGGAAGGACAGTGAGTGAATTCTCCTTGTGCTATAGTGTGCTTAAAAAAAACATTTTTTCTAGGGACAGAAAACTGTAGGTAGGGAGAGTGTCAGTTTCTTTCACTGTGCAAGTCCTTGTTTCTAGGGACTGGGAAGGACAGTGAGTGAATTCTCCTTGTGCTATAGTGTGCTTAAAAAAAACATTTTTTCTAGGGACAGAAAACTGTAGGTAGGGAGAGTGTCAGTTTCTTTCACTGTGCAAGTCCTTGTTTCTAGGGACCTGGAAGGACAGTGAGTGAATTCTCCTTGTGCTATATTGTGCTTAAAAAAAACATTTTTTCTAGGGACAGAAAACTGTAGGTAGAGAGAGTGTCAGTTTCTTTCACTGTGCAAGTCCTTGTTTCCAGGGACCTGGAAGGACAGTGAGTGAATTCTCCTTGTGCTATATTGTGCTTAAAAAAACATTTTTTCTAGGGACAGAAAACTGTAGGTAGGGAGAGTGTCAGTTTCTTTCACTGTGCAAGTCCTTGTTTCTAGGGACCTGGAAGGACAGTGAGTGAATTCTCCTTGTGCTATATTGTGCTTAAAAAAACATTTTTTCTAGGGACAGAAAACTGTAGGTAGGGAGAGTGTCAGTTTCTTTCACTGTGCAAGTCCTTGTTTCCAGGGACCTGGAAGGACAGTGAGTGAATTCTCCTTGTGCTATATTGTGCTTAAAAAAAACATTTTTTCTAGGGACAGAAAACTGTAGGTAGGGAGAGTGTCAGTTTCTTTCACTGTGCAAGTCCTTGTTTCCAGGGACCTGGAAGGACAGTGAGTGAATTCTCCTTGTGCTATATTGTGCTTAAAAAAAACATTTTTTCTAGGGACAGAAAACTGTAGGTAGGGAGAGTGTCAGTTTCTTTCACTGTGCAAGTCCTTGTTTCCAGGGACCTGGAAGGACAGTGAGTGAATGCTCCTTGTGCTATAGTGTGCTTAAAAAAAACATTTTTTCTAGGGACAGAAAACTCTAGGTAGGGAGAGTGTCAGTTTCTTTCACTGTGCAAGTCCTTGTTTCCAGGGACCTGGAAGGACAGTGAGTGAATTCTCCTTGTGCTATAGTGTGCTTTAAAAAAACATTTTTTCTAGGGACAGAAAACTCTAGGTAGGGAGAGTGTCAGTTTCTTTCACTGTGCAAGTCCTTGTTTCCAGGGACCTGGAAGGACAGTGAGTGAATTCTCCTTGTGCTATAGTGTGCTTAAAAAAAACATTTTTTCTAGGGACAGAAAACTGTAGGTAGGGAGAGTGTCAGTTTCTTTCACTGTGCAAGTCCTTGTTTCTAGGGACTGGGAAGGACAGTGAGTGAATTCTCCTTGTAATATAGTGTGCTTAAAAAAAACATTTTTTCTAGGGACAGAAAACTGTAGGTAGGGAGAGTGTCAGTTTCTTTCACTGTGCAAGTCCTTGTTTCTAGGGACTGGGAAGGACAGTGAGTGAATTCTCCTTGTGCTATAGTGTGCTTAAAAAAAACATTTTTTCTAGGGACAAAAAACTGTAGGTAGGGAGAGTGTCAGTTTCTTTCACTGTGCAAGTCCTTGTTTCTAGGGACCTGGAAGGACAGTGAGTGAATTCTCCTTGTGCTATATTGTGCTTAAAAAAAACATTTTTTCTAGGGACAGAAAACTGTAGGTAGGGAGAGTGTCAGTTTCTTTCACTGTGCAAGTCCTTGTTTCCAGGGACCTGGAAGGACAGTGAGTGAATTCTCCTTGTGCTATATTGTGCTTAAAAAAAACATTTTTTCTAGGGACAGAAAACTGTAGGTAGGGAGAGTGTCAGTTTCTTTCACTGTGCAAGTCCTTGTTTCCAGGGACCTGGAAGGACAGTGAGTGAATTCTCCTTGTGCTATATTGTGCTTAAAAAAAACATTTTTTCTAGGGACAGAAAACTGTAGGTAGGGAGAGTGTCAGTTTCTTTCACTGTGCAAGTCCTTGTTTCCAGGGACCTGGAAGGACAGTGAGTGAATACTCCTTGTGCTATAGTGTGCTTAAAAAAAACATTTTTTCTAGGGACAGAAAACTCTAGGTAGGGAGAGTGTCAGTTTCTTTCACTGTGCAAGTCCTTGTTTCCAGGGACCTGGAAGGACAGTGAGTGAATTCTCCTTGTGCTATAGTGTGCTTAAAAAAAACATTTTTTCTAGGGACAGAAAACTGTAGGTAGGGAGAGTGTCAGTTTCTTTCACTGTGCAAGTCCTTGTTTCCAGGGACCTGGAAGGACAGTGAGTGAATTCTCCTTGTGCTATATTGTGCTTAAAAAAAACATTTTTTCTAGGGACAGAAAACTGTAGGTAGGGAGAGTGTCAGTTTCTTTCACTGTGCAAGTCCTTGTTTCTAGGGACTGGGAAGGACAGTGAGTGAATTCTCCTTGTGCTATAGTGTGCTTAAAAAAAACATTTTTTCTAGGGACAGAAAACTGTAGGTAGGGAGAGTGTCAGTTTCTTTCACTGTGCAAGTCCTTGTTTCTAGGGACTGGGAAGGACAGTGAGTGAATTCTCCTTGTGCTATAGTGTGCTTAAAAAAAACATTTTTTCTAGGGACAGAAAACTGTAGGTAGGGAGAGTGTCAGTTTCTTTCACTGTGCAAGTCCTTGTTTCTAGGGACCTGGAAGGACAGTGAGTGAATTCTCCTTGTGCTATATTGTGCTTAAAAAAAACATTTTTTCTAGGGACAGAAAACTGTAGGTAGGGAGAGTGTCAGTTTCTTTCACTGTGCAAGTCCTTGTTTCCAGGGACCTGGAAGGACAGTGAGTGAATTCTCCTTGTGCTATAGTGTGCTTAAAAAAAACATTTTTTCTAGGGACAGAAAACTGTAGGTAGGGAGAGTGTCAGTTTCTTTCACTGTGCAAGTCCTTGTTTCTAGGGACTGGGAAGGACAGTGAGTGAATTCTCCTTGTGCTATAGTGTGTTTAAAAAAAACATTTTTTCTAGGGACAGAAAACTGTAGGTAGGGAGAGTGTCAGTTTCTTTCACTGTGCAAGTCCTTGTTTCTAGGGACCTGGAAGGACAGTGAGTGAATTCTCCTTGTGCTATATTGTGCTTAAAAAAAACATTTTTTCTAGGGACAGAAAACTGTAGGTAGGGAGAGTGTCAGTTTCTTTCACTGTGCAAGTCCTTGTTTCCAGGGACCTGGAAGGACAGTGAGTGAATTCTCCTTGTGCTATATTGTGCTTAAAAAAACATTTTTTCTAGGGACAGAAAACTGTAGGTAGGGAGAGTGTCAGTTTCTTTCACTGTGCAAGTCCTTGTTTCTAGGGACCTGGAAGGACAGTGAGTGAATTCTCCTTGTGCTATATTGTGCTTAAAAAAAACATTTTTTCTAGGGACAGAAAACTGTAGGTAGGGAGAGTGTCAGTTTCTTTCACTGTGCAAGTCCTTGTTTCCAGGGACCTGGAAGGACAGTGAGTGAATTCTCCTTGTGCTATATTGTGCTTAAAAAAAACATTTTTTCTAGGGACAGAAAACTGTAGGTAGGGAGAGTGTCAGTTTCTTTCACTGTGCAAGTCCTTGTTTCCAGGGACCTGGAAGGACAGTGAGTGAATTCTCCTTGTGCTATATTGTGCTTAAAAAAAACATTTTTTCTAGGGACAGAAAACTGTAGGTAGGGAGAGTGTCAGTTTCTTTCACTGTGCAAGTCCTTGTTTCCAGGGACCTGGAAGGACAGTGAGTGAATGCTCCTTGTGCTATAGTGTGCTTAAAAAAAACATTTTTTCTAGGGACAGAAAACTCTAGGTAGGGAGAGTGTCAGTTTCTTTCACTGTGCAAGTCCTTGTTTCCAGGGACCTGGAAGGACAGTGAGTGAATTCTCCTTGTGCTATAGTGTGCTTAAAAAAAACATTTTTTCTAGGGACAGAAAACTGTAGGTAGGGAGAGTGTCAGTTTCTTTCACTGTGCAAGTCCTTGTTTCCAGGGACCTGGAAGGACAGTGAGTGAATTCTCCTTGTGCTATATTGTGCTTAAAAAAAACATTTTTTCTAGGGACAGAAAACTGTAGGTAGGGAGAGTGTCAGTTTCTTTCACTGTGCAAGTCCTTGTTTCTAGGGACTGGGAAGGACAGTGAGTGAATTCTCCTTGTGCTATAGTGTGCTTAAAAAAAACATTTTTTCTAGGGACAGAAAACTGTAGGTAGGGAGAGTGTCAGTTTCTTTCACTGTGCAAGTCCTTGTTTCTAGGGACTGGGAAGGACAGTGAGTGAATTCTCCTTGTGCTATAGTGTGCTTAAAAAAAACATTTTTTCTAGGGACAGAAAACTGTAGGTAGGGAGAGTGTCAGTTTCTTTCACTGTGCAAGTCCTTGTTTCTAGGGACCTGGAAGGACAGTGAGTGAATTCTCCTTGTGCTATATTGTGCTTAAAAAAAACATTTTTTCTAGGGACAGAAAACTGTAGGTAGGGAGAGTGTCAGTTTCTTTCACTGTGCAAGTCCTTGTTTCCAGGGACCTGGAAGGACAGTGAGTGAATTCTCCTTGTGCTATAGTGTGCTTAAAAAAAACATTTTTTCTAGGGACAGAAAACTGTAGGTAGGGAGAGTGTCAGTTTCTTTCACTGTGCAAGTCCTTGTTTCTAGGGACTGGGAAGGACAGTGAGTGAATTCTCCTTGTGCTATAGTGTGCTTAAAAAAAACATTTTTTCTAGGGACAGAAAACTGTAGGTAGGGAGAGTGTCAGTTTCTTTCACTGTGCAAGTCCTTGTTTCTAGGGACCTGGAAGGACAGTGAGTGAATTCTCCTTGTGCTATATTGTGCTTAAAAAAAACATTTTTTCTAGGGACAGAAAACTGTAGGTAGGGAGAGTGTCAGTTTCTTTCACTGTGCAAGTCCTTGTTTCCAGGGACCTGGAAGGACAGTGAGTGAATTCTCCTTGTGCTATATTGTGCTTAAAAAAAACATTTTTTCTAGGGACAGAAAACTGTAGGTAGGGAGAGTGTCAGTTTCTTTCACTGTGCAAGTCCTTGTTTCCAGGGACCTGGAAGGACAGTGAGTGAATGCTCCTTGTGCTATAGTGTGCTTAAAAAAAACATTTTTTCTAGGGACAGAAAACTCTAGGTAGGGAGAGTGTCAGTTTCTTTCACTGTGCAAGTCCTTGTTTCCAGGGACCTGGAAGGACAGTGAGTGAATTCTCCTTGTGCTATAGTGTGCTTAAAAAAAACATTTTTTCTAGGGACAGAAAACTGTAGGTAGGGAGAGTGTCAGTTTCTTTCACTGTGCAAGTCCTTGTTTCCAGGGACCTGGAAGGACAGTGAGTGAATTCTCCTTGTGCTATATTGTGCTTAAAAAAAACATTTTTTCTAGGGACAGAAAACTGTAGGTAGGGAGAGTGTCAGTTTCTTTCACTGTGCAAGTCCTTGTTTCTAGGGACTGGGAAGGACAGTGAGTGAATTCTCCTTGTGCTATAGTGTGTTTAAAAAAAACATTTTTTCTAGGGACAGAAAACTGTAGGTAGGGAGAGTGTCAGTTTCTTTCACTGTGCAAGTCCTTGCTTCTAGGGACCTGGAAGGACAGTGAGTGAATTCTCCTTGTGCTATATTGTGCTTAAAAAAAACATTTTTTCTAGGGACAGAAAACTGTAGGTAGGGAGAGTGTCAGTTTCTTTCACTGTGCAAGTCCTTGTTTCCAGGGACCTGGAAGGACAGTGAGTGAATTCTCCTTGTGCTATATTGTGCTTAAAAAAAACATTTTTTCTAGGGACAGAAAACTGTAGGTAGGGAGAGTGTCAGTTTCTTTCACTGTGCAAGTCCTTGTTTCTAGGGACCTGGAAGGACAGTGAGTGAATTCTCCTTGTGCTATATTGTGCTTAAAAAAAACATTTTTTCTAGGGACAGAAAACTGTAGGTAGGGAGAGTGTCAGTTTCTTTCACTGTGCAAGTCCTTGTTTCCAGGGACCTGGAAGGACAGTGAGTGAATTCTCCTTGTGCTATATTGTGCTTAAAAAAACCATTTTTTCTAGGGACAGAAAACTGTAGGTAGGGAGAGTGTCAGTTTCTTTCACTGTGCAAGTCCTTGTTTCCAGGGACCTGGAAGGACAGTGAGTGAATTCTCCTTGTGCTATATTGTGCTTAAAAAAAACATTTTTTCTAGGGACAGAAAACTCTAGGTAGGGAGAGTGTCAGTTTCTTTCACTGTGCAAGTCCTTGTTTCCAGGGACCTGGAAGGACAGTGAGTGAATTCTCCTTGTGCTATAGTGTGCTTAAAAAAAACATTTTTTCTAGGGACAGAAAACTGTAGGTAGGGAGAGTGTCAGTTTCTTTCACTGTGCAAGTCCTTGTTTCTAGGGACTGGGAAGGACAGTGAGTGAATTCTCCTTGTGCTATAGTGTGCTTAAAAAAAACATTTTTTCTAGGGACAGAAAACTGTAGGTAGGGAGAGTGTCAGTTTCTTTCACTGTGCAAGTCCTTGTTTCTAGGGACTGGGAAGGACAGTGAGTGAATTCTCCTTGTGCCATAGTGTGCTTAAAAAAAAATTTTTTCTAGGGACAGAAAACTGTAGGTAGGGAGAGTGTCAGTTTCTTTCACTGTGCAAGTCCTTGTTTCCAGGGACCTGGAAGGACAGTGAGTGAATTCTCCTTGTGCTATATTGTGCTTAAAAAAAACATTTTTTCTAGGGACAGAAAACTGTAGGTAGGGAGAGTGTCAGTTTCTTTCACTGTGCAAGTCCTTGTTTCTAGGGACTGGGAAGGACAGTGAGTGAATTCTCCTTGTGCTATAGTGTGCTTAAAAAAAAAAAAAATTCTACT
The DNA here is from genome assembly GCA_029206835.1 of Rana muscosa. Taxonomy (NCBI): domain Eukaryota; kingdom Metazoa; phylum Chordata; class Amphibia; order Anura; family Ranidae; genus Rana; species Rana muscosa. The sequence goes on from CM055117.1 coordinate 337,983,156, forward strand.
GACAGAAAACTGTAGGTAGGGAGAGTGTCAGTTTCTTTCACTGTGCAAGTCCTTGTTTCTAGGGACTGGGAAGGACAGTGAGTGAATTCTCCTTGTGCCATAGTGTGCTTAAAAAAAACATTTTTTCTAGGGACAGAAAACTGTAGGTAGGGAGAGTGTCAGTTTCTTTCACTGTGCAAGTCCTTGTTTCCAGGGACCTGGAAGGACAGTGAGTGAATTCTCCTTGTGCTATATTGTGCTTAAAAAAAACATTTTTTCTAGGGACAGAAAACTGTAGGTAGGGAGAGTGTCAGTTTCTTTCACTGTGCAAGTCCTTGTTTCCAGGGACCTGGAAGGACAGTGAGTGAATGCTCCTTGTGCTATAGTGTGCTTAAAAAAAACATTTTTTCTAGGGACAGAAAACTCTAGGTAGGGAGAGTGTCAGTTTCTTTCACTGTGCAAGTCCTTGTTTCCAGGGACCTGGAAGGACAGTGAGTGAATTCTCCTTGTGCTATAGTGTGCTTAAAAAAAACATTTTTTCTAGGGACAGAAAACTGTAGGTAGGGAGAGTGTCAGTTTCTTTCACTGTGCAAGTCCTTGTTTCCAGGGACCTGGAAGGACAGTGAGTGAATTCTCCTTGTGCTATATTGTGCTTAAAAAAAACATTTTTTCTAGGGACAGAAAACTGTAGGTAGGGAGAGTGTCAGTTTCTTTCACTGTGCAAGTCCTTGTTTCTAGGGACTGGGAAGGACAGTGAGTGAATTCTCCTTGTGCTATAGTGTGCTTAAAAAAAACATTTTTTCTAGGGACAGAAAACTGTAGGTAGGGAGAGTGTCAGTTTCTTTCACTGTGCAAGTCCTTGTTTCTAAGGACTGGGAAGGACAGTGAGTGAATTCTCCTTGTGCTATAGTGTGCTTAAAAAAAACATTTTTTCTAGGGACAGAAAACTGTAGGTAGGGAGAGTGTCAGTTTCTTTCACTGTGCAAGTCCTTGTTTCCAGGGACCTGGAAGGACAGTGAGTGAATTCTCCTTGTGCTATATTGTGCTTAAAAAAAACATTTTTTCTAGGGACAGAAAACTGTAGGTAGGGAGAGTGTCAGTTTCTTTCACTGTGCAAGTCCTTGTTTCTAGGGACCTGGAAGGACAGTGAGTGAATTCTCCTTGTGCTATATTGTGCTTAAAAAAAACATTTTTTCTAGGGACAGAAAACTGTAGGTAGGGAGAGTGTCAGTTTCTTTCACTGTGCAAGTCCTTGTTTCTAGGGACCTGGAAGGACAGTGAGTGAATTCTCCTTGTGCTATATTGTGCTTAAAAAAAACATTTTTTCTAGGGACAGAAAACTGTAGGTAGGGAGAGTGTCAGTTTCTTTCACTGTGCAAGTCCTTGTTTCTAGGGACCTGGAAGGACAGTGAGTGAATTCTCCTTGTGCTATATTGTGCTTAAAAAAAACATTTTTTCTAGGGACAGAAAACTGTAGGTAGGGAGAGTGTCAGTTTCTTTCACTGTGCAAGTCCTTGTTTCTAGGGACCTGGAAGGACAGTGAGTGAATTCTCCTTGTGCTATATTGTGCTTAAAAAAAACATTTTTTCTAGGGACAGAAAACTGTAGGTAGGGAGAGTGTCAGTTTCTTTCACTGTGCAAGTCCTTGTTTCAAGGGACAGAGAAGGACACCTGAAGGTAGCCCTTATTGCTTTTTTCCCATCTCCCTGCAGGCCATCTATTAGAATGTCTGGAAGGCAAACAAGGAGAGGCAGACAGTCAGGAGGCAATAAAAGAGGGCAAGCAGGCTCTGTGTCTGGGGGCAACAGTGCTGGTCGTGGACGCGGTGCATTGTCATCAGCACATGGCCATGGGACACGCTTGTCCTTCTTTTCCGCAGCTGGACATGTTGAGCCACATCATGCCGAAGACTTGGTAGAGTGGATGACCAAGCCCTCCTCCTCCTCCTCATCCTCTCTCACCCAGGCTCAGGGTACTGGCAAAGCAGCTGCCAAAGCGTCCTCTTCCCTGGTATCAATGTCAGACTCATCATCAGTCACTCCTTCCCTAGACCCACCATGTCCTCCTCCTGAGGAGTCCCCCGAACTGTTTGAGCACAGTGTTGGGTACATGCTCCAGGAGGATGCCCAGCGTTTCGAAGGGTCTGATGATGAAACCCAGCTACAGGAAGGCAGTAGGGTGAGAGCAGACAGAGGGGATGCTCAAGAAGGACACCAATCTGGCAGTCATGTTCCAGCAGCTGCAGCATACTGCCAGATTGGCTCCAGTGATGAGGAGGGAGGGGATGATGAGGTCACTGACTCCACGTGGGTGCCTAATAGGAGAGAGGAGGAGGAGGATGAGGAGGAGGCACATCTCCAACGAGACAGGATGCCCTTTGGTGGCCAGCGTAAGGGCAGTACACCGACGGAATCACACCGCAGAGCTCCGCCTGTGCAGGGCGCTGCCTCTGCCCGTCATTCAAAAAGTTCCTTGGTGTGGGCCTTTTTTGAGGCTAGTGCATCAGATCGCACAGCTGCTGTTTGCAACATATGTCTCAAGCGTATATCGCGTGGCCAAAACATCAGCCGCTTGGGTACCACATGCCTGACCAGACATATGTTGACCTGCCATGCAGCTCGTTGGCAAGCCTACCTCAAAGACCCACACCAAAGAACAAAGCGGACCTCTCCTTGCACCGCATCAGCTGGGATCTCCAACCCCACTATAACTTCAGTCCTCTCTGAAACATGCACTGAGAGGAATGAAGGTGTAGAATTAGGTGTGTCACAGCCAAGTACTTGCGGCCACTCTGCTAGCAGTACACCGACGTCCGATTCTAGCAGGCAAATTTCCCTGCCCCAGCTGCTGGACCGTCAAAAGAAGTTCACTCCCAGCCATCCACATGCCCAGCGGTTGAATGCTAGCTTGGCTAAATTGCTAGCGCTTCAACTGCTGCCTTTTCAGTTGGTAGACTCGGCCCCCTTCCGTGAGTTTGTGCAATGTGCAGTTCCTCAGTGGCAGATTCCCAAACGCCACTTTTTCTCACGGAAGGCTATTCCAGCTCTCTACCGGCATGTGGAAGGCAATGTCTTGGCCTCGCTGGACAGGGCGGTCAGCGGTAAGGTGCATATTACCGCTGACTCATGGTCCAGCAGGCATGGACAGGGACGTTACCTTTCTTTCACGGCCCATTGGGTCACTCTTTTGGCAGCTGGGAAGGATGCAGGACAAGGTGCAGTAGTGTTGGAGGTTGTCCCACCGCCACGCCTCCAAAATGCTACTACTGGTTGTGACACACCTCTCTCCTCCACCCCCTCCTCTTCTTCTTCCTCCATGGCCTCTTCCTGTGGTTTGTCCTATGAACCAGCGGTGCTCCGTAGCCGTTCACGGGGCTACGCAAGTACGCAGGCAAAAAGATGCCATGCCGTGCTTGCGCTGGTGTGTTTGGGGGACAGAAGCCACACTGGGGCAGAGGTCCTGTCTGCTCTGCAGGGCCAGGCCGAGAGGTGGTTGACGCCACGCCAGCTTAAGCCAGGAATGGTGGTTTGCGACAATGGCACCAACCTCCTCTCCGCCCTCCGACAGGGACAACTGACCCATGTGCCCTGTGTGGCTCACGTCCTTAACCTGGTGGTGCAGCGGTTCTTGGGCAGGTACCCGGGCTTACAGGATGTCCTGAGGCAGGCCAGGAAAGTCTGTGTGCATTTCCGCAGATCTTATAATGCCAGTGCTCGCCTGGCTGAGCTGCAAAAGGAGTTGAACCTGCCCAAGAACCGCCTTATATGTGACATGCCCACCAGGTGGAACTCAACGTTGGACATGCTGCAGCGGCTGCACACGCAGCAGAGGGCCATCAATGAGTACCTGTGCGACTACGGCACCAGGACAGGGTCAGGGGAGCTTGGTTTTTTTTCTCCACGCCAGTGGGGCATGATCAGGGATGCATGCACTGTCCTGGCACCATTTGAGGAGGCCACGAGGATGGTGAGCAGTGACAGTGCATGCATCAGTGACACTGTACCTCTTGTCCACCTGTTGGAGCACACGCTGCGTGGAATAATGGACAGGGCACTTGAGGCAGAACAGAGGCAGGAAGAGGAGGACTTCCTTGCCTCTCAAGGCCCCCTTTACCCAGACAGTGTTCCTTCTGTCCCACCCATCGCACAGGAAGAGGAAGAGGAGGAGGAGGAGGAGGATTGTGTCAGCATGGAGGTGGAGGCTGGCACTCAGCATCATCAGCAGCAGTCTTTTAGGGATGATTTACAGTCCCAAGAAACCAGTGGACTTGTACGTGGCTGGGAGGAGGTGACTGCGGATCATGTCGTCCTTAGTGACCCAGAGGACTCCGGAGCGAATGCCTCAGCAAACCTACGCTGCATGGCCTCCCTGATCCTGCAAAGTCTGCGGAAGGATCCTCGTATTCTTCGGATCAAGGAGAGGGACCATTACTGGCTGGCCACTCTCCTTGATCCACGGTACAAGGGTAAGGTTGCGGACCTTATGTTACCGTCGCAGAGGGAGCAGAGGATGAGACAACTCCGGGAGGCCTTGCAGAAAGGTCTGTGCAACGCGTTCCCAGAGACTGGGAGGTTACAAACTCCTGGTCCAGGACAACGAGTTGCTGAGGCTTCGGCCAGTCAAAGAAGGAGCGGTGGGGAAGGTGGCCGTCTGACCGATGCGTTCAGACAATTCTTTAGTCCGCAGCCCCAAAGTATGATTGGTTCCAGCAACCATCGCCAGCGTCTGATAAACATGGTGCAGGAATATCTAGGGGCAAGGTCAGACTTGGACACCTTCCCCACCGAAAATCCTCTGGCTTACTGGGTCTTGAGGATGGATCACTGGCCAGAGCTTGCACAGTATGCAATTGAGCTACTGGCCTGTCCTGCATCCAGCGTTCTTTCGGAACGCACATTCAGTGCTGCTGGAGGATTTGTCACGGATCACAGGGTGCGCCTGTCCACCGACTCGGTTGATCGACTGACTTTCATCAAGATGAACCAGTCTTGGATCACCACCAGCTACCACACACCTGATGCTGATATAACAGACTAATTGATTTTAACATGTCACGTCCCTTCAAGACTGATGCTGATGCTGAGTGCCTGTGCTGTTATGTTGACTGGCTATCCTCCTCCTCCGAGTCCTCAATGATACGATTGATGATGATAGCTTGGAAGATCATTTTTGTTTATGGGTGCCGCCACCAGTGGCTAAGGCCCAATTTTTCAGCCCCTGTTTTACAGGGGCGTGTACTTACAATTTTTTTAGCAATAATTTGCCATAGGGCTCATTGCTGTGCTCCAAGTACAGTATCTGTGAGGGGTTGTAGTGTTGTGCCACCAGTGCCTAATACCCAATTTTTCAGCCCCTGTTTAACAGGGGCGTGTCATTACAATTTTTGAAGCAATACTTTGCAACAGGGCTCATTGCTGTGCTCCAAGTACAGTATCTGTGAGGGGTTGTAGTGTTGTGCCACCAGTGCCTAAGGCCCAATTTTTCAGCCCCTGTTCAACAGGGGCATGCAATTACAATTCTTGATGTAATAATTCACAGCAGGGCCCATTCCTGCACCCACCAAGAGTAAGTCTGAGGGCTTACAGTGTTGTGGCAACGCCACCACCACCACCACCACGAAAGGCCCAATTTTTCAGCCCCTGTTCAAAAGGGGCATGTAATTACAATTCTTGATCTAATAATTCACAGCAGGGCCCATTCCTGCACCCACCAAGAGTAACTCTGAGGGCTTACAGTGTTGTGGCAACACCACCACCACCACCACCACCACGAAAAGCCCAATTTTTCAGCCCCTGTTCAACAGGGGCATGCAATTACAATTCTTGATCTAATAATTCACAGCAGGGCCCATTGCTGCACCCACCAAGAGTAACTGTCAGGGCTTACAGTGTTGTGGCACCAGCACCACCATCAAAGCCCCAATTTTTTCTACCACTGTTCAACAATTATATGTAATTAAAATTCCTGATATAATAGTTGACAGCAGGGCGTTCCAGCACCAACCAAGAGTAACTGTGAGTGCTTACAGTGTTGTGCCAACACCAACAACTAAGGGGCCTATTTCTGCAGAGTATATACGGCAGGTCCCTACTTTCAAACATCCAACTTACAAACGACTCCTACTTGCAAACGAAAGAAGACAACAGGAAGTGAGAGGAAATCTACCCCTAGGAAGGAAAATTCTCTCCTGTAAGAATAAATATGGGAGAAAGGTGTCTCCTCTGTACTGATGCTTTATCAGCAATCCTTGTTTCAAGAAAAACACCACATTTCAAAAACAGTTGTCATTGGGACGGAAAGTGAGGTGAAATGTTCTGAACAGGGGCACAGACAGCAAAACAAATGTTACAGGGGTGATAACCCTTACCTATGTTTCCCAAAAAGTTTAAAAATAGATTTTTGGGCTGGAGCTACAGTTCAACAATGTACCTGTTCAAAATTACAAACACATTCTACATAAGAACAAACCTACAGTCCCTGTCTTGTATGCACCGCCTGTATACGGCTGTTCAGAGTATATAGGGCCTTTTTTATTTTATGTGCGGGGTTCCCCTTAATATCCATACAAGACCCAAAGGGGCTGGTAATGGGCTGGGGTAGGGGGGGGGGGGGTCATGGGGTAGCTATGCCATTTTTCTTAAAGATTTTCATCCATATTACCGGGACCAGACATTACATTAAAGCCGCAAGAAGTTTTAAATGGCTTTTTTTTCCTTTAGAAGTGTCATTTTGTGCAGGGACAGTTCTAAACACGGGAAACACGTGGCACTTCACAGGCATACTTTAGACACCCCCCAGGTATGATATTTAAAGGAATATTTGACTTTTTTTTTTCACTTTATGCATCATTAAAATGACTGCTCCCGAAAAACGACCGTTTTTAAAACTTCTTTTTGCATTGATACATGTCCCCTGGTGCAGAACCCGGGTTCCCAAACCCTTTTTAGGACAATAAGATGCATAATAGTTGTTATAATTAGCACTTTAGAATTCGAACGTTCGCATCCATTGTATTTAATAGGGTTCTAATGTTCGTACGAACTTTCGGTCCGTTCGCGGGTTCTGGTGCGAACCGAACCCGGGGGTGTTCGGCTCATCACTACTGCTGTACTATGGATCATCACTGGTGTACTATGGATCATCACTGCTGTACTATGGATCATCACTGGTGTACTATGGATCATCACTGATGTACTATAGATCATCACTGATGTACTATGGGCCATCACTGGTGTACTATGGATCATCACTGGTGTACTATGGATCATCCCTAATGTACTATGGACCATCCCTGATGTACTGTGGATCATCACTGGTGTACTGTGGATCATCACTGATGTACTATAAATCATCACTGATGTACTGTGGATCATCACTGATGTACTATAGATCATCACTGATGTACTATGGGCCATCACTGGTGTACTATGGGCCATCACTGGTGTACTATGGACCATCACTGGTGTACTGTGGATCATCACTGATGTACTATAGATAATCACTGAGGTACTGTGGATCATCACTGATGTACTATAGATCATCACTGATGTACTATGGGCCATCACTGGTGTACTATGGGCCATCACTGGTGTACTATGGACCATCACTGATGTACTATGGACCATCACTGATTTACTGTGGATCATCACTGATGTACTATGGATCATCACTGATGTACTATGGACCATCACTGATGTACTATGGATCATCACTGATGTACTGTGGATCATCACTGATGTACTGTGGATCATCACTGATGTACTGTGGATCATCACTGATGTACTATAGATCATCACTGATGTACTATGGGTCATCACTGATGTACTATAGATCACCACTGATGTACTATGGATCATCACTGATGTACTATAGATCATCAGTGATGTACTGTGGATCATCACTGATGTACTGTGGATCATCACTGGTGTACTATGGATCATCACTGATGTACCATAGATCATCACTGATGTACTGTGGATCATCACTGATGTACTATGGATCATCACTGGTGTACTGTGGATCATCACTGATGTACTGTGGATCATCACTGATGTACTATGGACCATCCCTGATGTACTATGGATCATCACTGATGTACCGTGGATCATCACTGATGTACTGAGGATCATCACTGATGTACCGTGGATCATCACTGATGTACTGTGGATCATCACTGATTTACTGTGAATCATTACTGATGTACTGTGGATCATCACTGATGTACTATGGATCATCACTGATGTACTATGGATCATCACTGATGTACTATGGATCATCACTGATGTACTATGGATCATCACTGATGTACTGTGGATCATCACTGATGTACTATAGATCATCACTGATGTACTATGGGCCATCACTGGTGTACTATGGATCATCACTGATGTACTATGGATCATCACTGATGTACTATGGATCATCACTGATGTACTATGAGCCATCACTGATGTACTATGGACCATCCCTGATGTACTATGGACCATCCCTGATGTACTATGGACCATCCCTGATGTACTATGGACTATCCCTGATGTACTGTGGATCATCACTGATGTACTATGGACCAGGGATGAGCCGAACACCCCCCTGTTCGGTTCGCACCAGAACCTGCGAACAGACAAAATGTTCGTGTAAACTTTAGAACCCTATTAAATACAATGGACTCGAACGTTCGAAATCTAAAGTGTTAATTATAAAGGCTAATATGCAAGTTATTGTCCTAAAAAGGGTTTGGGGACCCGGGTCCTGCCCCAGGGGACATGTATCAATGCAAAAAGAAGTTTTAAAAACGGCCGTTTTTTCGGGAGCAGTGATTTTAATAATGCTTAAAATGAAAAAATAAAAGTGAAATATTCCTTTAAATTTCGTACCTGGGGGGTGTGTATGATATGCATGTGAAGTGGCGCATGTTTCCCGTGCTTAGAACTGTCCCTGCAAAAAATGTCATTTTTGAAAGAAAAAAAGTCTTTTAAAACTGACTCGCGGCTATTAATGAATTGTCGGCTCCCGGCAATACATACAAAAGTCATTGATAAAAATAAAAAAAAAGCGTGGGGGTTCCCCAGAATTCAATTACCAGGCCCTTCAGGTCTGGAATGGATATTAAGGGGAACCCCGCCGCAAATTTAAAAAAAAATTGACGTGGGGTTCCCCCAAATATCCATTCCAGGCCCTTCAAATCTGGCATGGATTTTAAGGGGAACTCCACCCCAAATTTAAAAAAAAATGGCGTGGAGTCCCCCTAAAAATCCATACCAGACCCCTTATCCGAGCACGCAACCTGGCCGGCCGCAGGGGAGAAGGGGGGGACGAGAGAGCGGCCCCCCCTCCCTCCTGAACCGTACCAGGCCACATGCCCTCAACATGGGGAGGATGTCCCCATGTTGATGGGGACAAGGGCCTCATCCCCACAACCCTTGCCCGGTGGTTGTGGGGGTCTGCGGGCAGGGGGCTTATCGGAATCTGGAAGACCCCTTTAACAAAGGGGACCCCCAGATCCCGCCCCCCCCCTATGTGAATTGGTAAGGGGTACATTGTACCCCTACCATTTCACGAAGAAAGCGTAAAAAAATGTTTAAAAAAACACACAAACACCTTGAAAAAGTCCTTTATTTAAAAAAAAGAAAAAAAAAAAAAACAGCGGTGAAATCCAGTGTCCCGCGGCGATCCCGATGTCCAGCGCTGTCATTCATTGGTTGTGCCTGAGCGGACCTGATGGGGAACTCCCTCTCAGTATTTTAAATGTATAGACCCGCCCCTTCTAAAGTTCCCCATCAGGTCCGCCAGCGGACCAGATGCGGAACATGAGAAGGGGCGGGTCTATACATGTATTACCAAAGTGAGAGCAGTTCCCCATCAGGTCCGCCCCCTCGGTATGTCGGACCCGCCTACGTCATTGGCTTGAGCGGGGAACTTCCTTCACTGTGTAATTTAAATTTACATAGTGAAGGAAGTTCCCCGCTCAAGCCAATGACGTAGCCGGGTCCGACATACCGAGGAGGCGGACCTGATGGGGAACTTCTCTCACTTTGGTAATACATGTATAGACCCGCCCCTTCTCATGTTCCGCATCTGGTCCGCTGGCGGACCTGATGGGGAACTTTAGAAGGGGCGGGTCTATACATTTAAAATACTGAGAGGGAGTTCCCCATCAGGTCCGCTCAGGCACAACCAATGAAGGACAGCGCTGGACATCGGGATCGCCGCGGGACACTGGATTTCACCGCTGTTTTTTTTTTTTTTTAAATAAAGGACTTTTTCAAGGTGTTTGTGTGTTTTTTTTTACAATTTTTTACACTTTCTTCGTGAAATGGTAGGGGTACAATGTACCCCTTACCAATTCACATAGGGGGGGGGCGGGATCTGGGGGTCCCCTTTGTTAAAGGGGTCTTCCAGATTCCGATAAGCCCCCTGCCCGCAGACCCCCACAACCACCGGGCAAGGGTTGTGGGGATGAGGCCCTTGTCCCCATCAACATGGGGACATCCTCCCCATGTTGAGGGCATGTGGCTTGGTACGGTTCAGGAGGGAGGGGGGGCCGCTCTCTCGTCCCCCCCTTTTCCCCTGCGGCCGGCCAGGTTGCGTGCTCGGATAAGGGGTCTGGTATGGATTTTTAGGGGGACTCCACGCCATTTTTTTTTAAATTTGGGGTGGAGTTCCCCTTAAAATCCATGCCAGATCTGAAGGGCCTGGAATGGATATTTGGGGGAACCCCACGTCAATTTTTTTTTTAATTTGCGGCGGGGTTCCCCTTAATATCCATTCCAGACCTGAAGGGCCTGGTAATTGAATTCTGGGGAACCCCCACGCTTTTTTTTTATTTTTATCAATGACTTTTGTATGTATTGCCGGGAGCCGACAATTCATTAATAGCCGCGAGTCAGTTTTAAATGCATTTTTTTCTTTCAAAAATGACACTTTTTGCAGGGACAGTTCTAAGCACGGGAAACATGCGCCACTTCACATGCATATCATACACACCCCCCAGGTACGAAATTTAAAGGAATATTTCACTTTTATTGTTTCACTTTAAGCATTATTAAAATCACTGCTCCCGAAAAAATGTCCGTTTTTAAAACTTCTTTTTGCATTGATACATGTCCCCTGGGGCAGGACCCCGGTCCCCAAACACTTTTTAGGACAATAACTTGCATATAAGCCTTTATAATTAGCACTTTAGATTTCTCCCATAGATTTTTCGAATTTGCCGCGAACACCCCAATTTGTTCGCTGTTCGGCGAACGGGCGAACAAGCAATGTTCGAGTCGAACATGAGTTCGACTCGAACTCGAAGCTCATCCCTACTATGGACCATCACTGGTGTACTATGGATCATCACTGATGTACTATGAGCCATCACTGATGTACTATGGATCATCACTGGTGTACTATGGATCATCACTGATGTACTGTGGACCATCCCTGATGTACTGTGGATCATCACTGATGTACCGTGGATCATCACTGATGTACTGTGGATCATCACTGATGTACTGTGGATCATCACTGATGTACTATGGGCCATCCCTGATGTACTATGGACCATCCCTGATGAACTGTGGATCATCATTGATGTACTGTGGATCATCACTGATGTACTATAGATCATCACAGATGTACTGTGGATCATCACTGATGTACTGTGGATCATCACTGATGTACTATAGATCATCACTGATGTACTGTGGATCATCACTGATGTACTGTGGATCATCACTGATGTACTATAGATCATCACTGATGTACTATGGGCCATCACTGGTGTACTATGGATCATAACTGATGTACTATGGATCATCACTGATGTACTATAGATCATCACTGATGTACTGTGGATCATCACTGATGTACTGTGGATCATCACAGATGTACTATGGGCCATTACTGGTGTACTATGGATCATCACTGGTGTACTATGGATCATCACTGATGTACTATGGACCATCCCTGATGTACTATGGACCATCCCTGATGTACTATGGACCATCCCTGATGTACTATGGATCATCACTGATGTACTATGGGCCATCACTGGTGTACTATGGTTCATCACTGATGTACTATGGATCATCACTGATGTACTGTGTATTATCACTGATGTACTGTGGATCATCACTGGTGTACTATGGATCATCACTGGTGTATAGGGATGAGCTTCGTGTTCGAGTCGAACATACGTTCGACTCGAACATCGGCTGTTCGATCGTTCGACGAAGATCGAACGATTTGGGCCGTTCGCGCCAAATTCGAGTGACGCGAACGGCCCACAATGCACTACGCCATCGCAGTGTCATCCAGGCGCTGTGATTGGCCAAGCATGCACTGTGACCCCGCATGCTTGGCCAATCACAGCGCCGGCAGCGAGGAGAGCAATGATTGGCCACAGGCAGGATGCCTGTGGCCAATTATTGCTGAGGGTGTTTAGTACACGCCCCACACTATAAAAGGCCGCCAGCACGGCGGCCTAGTGTAGTGTGTTCCGGAGCAGGGATAGAGCAGCATAGGCAGGGACAGTGACTGTTATTTCTTTCTTGCTTAACCTGGATTCCTTTAGTTTAGGGAAAGAGAAGGATAGGTAGGGAGAGTGTCAGTGTGTTTTGTGCTTGTGCTATAGTGTGCTTAAAAAAAACATTTATTCTAGGGACAGAAAACTGTAGGTAGGGACAGTGTCAGTTTCTTTCACTCTGCAAGTCCTTGTTTCCAGGGACCTGGAAGGACAGTGAGTGAATTGTCCTTGTGCTATATTGTGCTTAAAAAAACATTTATTCTAGGGACAGAAAACTGTAGGTAGGGAGAGTGTCAGTTTCTTTCACTCTGCAAGTCCTTGTTTCCAGGGACCTGTAAGGACAGTGAGTGAATTGTCCTTGTGCTATATTGTGATTAAAAAAAACATTTTTTCTAGGGACAGAAAACTGTAGGTAGGGAGAGTGTTTTTTTTCTTTCACTCTGCAAGTCCTTGTTTCCAGGGACCTGGAAGGACAGTGAGTGAATTGTCCTTGTGCTATATTGTGCTTAAAAAAAACATTTTTTCTAGGGACAGAAAACTGTAGGTAGGGAGAGTGTTTTTTTTTCTTTCACTCTGCAAGTCCTTGTTTCCAGGGACCTGGAAGGACAGTGAGTGAATTGTCCTTGTGCTATATTGTGCTTAAAAAAAAACATTTTTTCTAGGGACAGAAAACTGTAGGTAGGGAGAGTGTTTTTTTTCTTTCACTCTGCAAGTCCTTGTTTCCAGGGACCTGTAAGGACAGTGAGTGAATTGTCCTTGTGCTATATTGTGCTTAAAAAAAACATTTATTCTAGGGACAGAAAACTGTAGGTAGGGAGAGTGTCAGTTTATTTCACTCTGCAAGTCCTTGTTTCCAGGGACCTGGAAGGACAGTGAGTGAATTGTCCTTGTGCTATATTGTGATTAAAAAAAAAACATTTATTCTAGGGACAGAAAACTGTAGGTAGGGACAGTGTCAGTTTCTTTCACTCTGCAAGTCCTTGTTTCCAGGGACCTGGAAGGACAGTGAGTGAATTGTCCTTGTGCTATATTGTGCTTAAAAAAACATTTATTCTAGGGACAGAAAACTGTAGGTAGGGAGAGTGTCAGTTTCTTTCACTCTGCAAGTCCTTGTTTCCAGGGACCTGTAAGGACAGTGAGTGAATTGTCCTTGTGCTATATTGTGATTAAAAAAAACATTTTTTCTAGGGACAGAAAACTGTAGGTAGGGAGAGTGTTTTTTTTCTTTCACTCTGCAAGTCCTTGTTTCCAGGGACCTGGAAGGACAGTGAGTGAATTGTCCTTGTGCTATATTGTGCTTAAAAAAAACATTTTTTCTAGGGACAGAAAACTGTAGGTAGGGAGAGTGTTTTTTTCTTTCACTCTGCAAGTCCTTGTTTCCAGGGACCTGGAAGGACAGTGAGTGAATTGTCCTTGTGCTATATTGTGCTTAAAAAAAAACATTTTTTCTAGGGACAGAAAACTGTAGGTAGGGAGAGTGTTTTTTTTCTTTCACTCTGCAAGTCCTTGTTTCCAGGGACCTCTAAGGACAGTGAGTGAATTGTCCTTGTGCTATATTGTGCTTAAAAAAAACATTTATTCTAGGGACAGAAAACTGTAGGTAGGGAGAGTGTCAGTTTATTTCACTCTGCAAGTCCTTGTTTCCAGGGACCTGGAAGGACAGTGAGTGAATTGTCCTTGTGCTATATTGTGATTAAAAAAAACATTTATTCTAGGGACAGAAAACTGTAGGTAGGGACAGTGTCAGTTTCTTTCACTCTGCAAGTCCTTGTTTCCAGGGACCTGGAAGGACAGTGAGTGAATTGTCCTTGTGCTATATTGTGCTTAAAAAAACATTTATTCTAGGGACAGAAAACTGTAGGTAGGGAGAGTGTCAGTTTCTTTCACTCTGCAAGTCCTTGTTTCCAGGGACCTGTAAGGACAGTGAGTGAATTGTCCTTGTGCTATATTGTGATTAAAAAAAACATTTTTTCTAGGGACAGAAAACTGTAGGTAGGGAGAGTGTTTTTTTTCTTTCACTCTGCAAGTCCTTGTTTCCAGGGACCTGGAAGGACAGTGAGTGAATTGTCCTTGTGCTATATTGTGCTTAAAAAAAACATTTTTTCTAGGGACAGAAAACTGTAGGTAGGGAGAGTGTTTTTTTTCTTTCACTCTGCAAGTCCTTGTTTCCAGGGACCTGGAAGGACAGTGAGTGAATTGTCCTTGTGCTATATTGTGCTTAAAAAAAAACATTTTTTCTAGGGACAGAAAACTGTAGGTAGGGAGAGTGTTTTTTTTCTTTCACTCTGCAAGTCCTTGTTTCCAGGGACCTGTAAGGACAGTGAGTGAATTGTCCTTGTGCTATATTGTGCTTAAAAAAAACATTTATTCTAGGGACAGAAAACTGTAGGTAGGGAGAGTGTCAGTTTATTTCACTCTGCAAGTCCTTGTTTCCAGGGACCTGGAAGGACAGTGAGTGAATTGTCCTTGTGCTATATTGTGATTAAAAAAAACATTTATTCTAGGGACAGAAAACTGTAGGTAGGGACAGTGTCAGTTTCTTTCACTCTGCAAGTCCTTGTTTCCAGGGACCTGGAAGGACAGTGAGTGAATTGTCCTTGTGCTATATTGTGCTTAAAAAAACATTTATTCTAGGGACAGAAAACTGTAGGTAGGGAGAGTGTCAGTTTCTTTCACTCTGCAAGTCCTTGTTTCCAGGGACCTGTAAGGACAGTGAGTGAATTGTCCTTGTGCTATATTGTGATTAAAAAAAACATTTTTTCTAGGGACAGAAAACTGTAGGTAGGGAGAGTGTTTTTTTTCTTTCACTCTGCAAGTCCTTGTTTCCAGGGAACGGGAAGGACAGTGAGTGAATTGTCCTTGTGCTATATTGTGCTTAAAAAAAACATTTATTCTAGGGACAGAAAACTGTAGGTAGGGAGAGTGTCAGTTTATTTCACTCTGCAAGTCCTTGTTTCCAGGGACCTGGAAGGACAGTGAGTGAATTGTCCTTGTGCTATATTGTGATTAAAAAAAACATTTATTCTAGGGACAGAAAACTGTAGGTAGGGACAGTGTCAGTTTCTTTCACTCTGCAAGTCCTTGTTTCCAGGGACCTGGAAGGACAGTGAGTGAATTGTCCTTGTGCTATATTGTGCTTAAAAAAACATTTATTCTAGGGACAGAAAACTGTAGGTAGGGAGAGTGTCAGTTTCTTTCACTCTGCAAGTCCTTGTTTCCAGGGACCTGTAAGGACAGTGAGTGAATTGTCCTTGTGCTATATTGTGATTAAAAAAAACATTTTTTCTAGGGACAGAAAACTGTAGGTAGGGAGAGTGTTTTTTTTCTTTCACTCTGCAAGTCCTTGTTTCCAGGGACCTGGAAGGACAGTGAGTGAATTGTCCTTGTGCTATATTGTGCTTAAAAAAAACATTTTTTCTAGGGACAGAAAACTGTAGGTAGGGAGAGTGTTTTTTTTCTTTCACTCTGCAAGTCCTTGTTTCCAGGGACCTGGAAGGACAGTGAGTGAATTGTCCTTGTGCTATATTGTGCTTAAAAAAAAACATTTTTTCTAGGGACAGAAAACTGTAGGTAGGGAGAGTGTTTTTTTTCTTTCACTCTGCAAGTCCTTGTTTCTAGGGACCTCTAAGGACAGTGAGTGAATTGTCCTTGTGCTATATTGTGCTTAAAAAAAAACATTTATTCTAGGGACAGAAAACTGTAGGTAGGGAGAGTGTCAGTTTATTTCACTCTGCAAGTCCTTGTTTCCAGGGACCTGGAAGGACAGTGAGTGAATTGTCCTTGTGCTATATTGTGATTAAAAAAAACATTTTTTCTAGGGACAGAAAACTGTAGGTAGGGAGAGTGTTTTTTTTCTTTCACTCTGCAAGTCCTTGTTTCCAGGGACCTGGAAGGACAGAGAGTGAATTGTCCTTGTGCTATATTGTGCTTAAAAAAACATTTATTCTAGGGACAGAAAACTGTAGGTAGGGAGAGTGTTTTTTTTCTTTCACTCTGCAAGTCCTTGTTTCCAGGGACCTGGAAGGACAGTGAGTGAATTGTCCTTGTGCTATATTGTGATTAAAAAAAACATTTTTTCTAGGGACAGAAAACTGTAGGTAGGGAGAGTGTTTTTTTTCTTTCACTCTGCAAGTCCTTATTTCCAGGGACCTGTAAGGACAGTGAGTGAATTGTCCTTGTGCTATATTGTGCTTAAAAAAAACATTTATTCTAGGGACAGAAAACTGTAGGTAGGGAGAGTGTTTTTTTTCTTTCACTCTGCAAGTCCTTGTTTCCAGGGACCTGTAAGGACAGTGAGTGAATTGTCCTTGTGCTATATTGTGATTAAAAAAAATATTTTTTCTAGGGACAGAAAACTGTAGGTAGGGAGAGTGTCAGTTTCTTTCACTGTGAAAGTCCTTGTTTCAAGGGACAGAGAAGGACACCTGAAGGTAGCCCTTATTGCTTTTTTCCCATCTCCCTGCAGGCCATCTATTAGAATGTCTGGAAGGCAAACAAGGAGAGGCAGACAGTCAGGAGGCAATAAAAGAGGGCAAGCAGGCTCTGTGTCTGGGGGCAACAGTGCTGGTCGTGGACGCGGTGCATTGTCATCAGCACATGGCCATGGGACACGCTTGTCCTTCTTTTCGGCAGC
This sequence comes from Rana muscosa, assembly GCA_029206835.1. Lineage (NCBI taxonomy): Eukaryota > Metazoa > Chordata > Amphibia > Anura > Ranidae > Rana > Rana muscosa. The sequence continues at coordinate 338,000,276 of CM055117.1, forward strand.
TGGACATGTTGAGCCACATCATGCCGAAGACTTGGTAGAGTGGATGACCAAGCCCTCCTCCTCCTCCTCATCCTCTCTCACCCAGGCTCAGGGTACTGGAAAAGCAGCTGCCAAAGCGTCGTCTTCCCTGGTATCAATGTCAGACAAATCATCAGTCACTCCTTCCCTAGACCCACCATGTCCTCCTCCTGAGGAGTCCCCCGAACTGTTTCAGCACAGTGTTGGGTACATGCTCCAGGAGGATGCCCAGCGTTTCGAAGGGTCTGATGATGAAACCCAGCTAGAGGAAGGCAGTAGCGTGAGAGCAGACAGAGGGGATGCTCAAGAAGGACACCAATCTGGCAGTCATGTTCCAGCAGCTGCAGCATACTGCCAGATTGGCTCCAGTGATGAGGAGGGAGGGGATGATGAGGTCACTGACTCCACGTGGGTGCCTAATAGGAGAGAGGAGGAGGAGGAGGATGAGGAGGAGGCACATCTCCAACGAGGCAGGATGCCCTTTGGTGGCCAGCGTAAGGGCAGTACACCAACGGAATCACACCGCAGAGCTCCGCCTGTGCAGGGCGCTGCCTCTGCCCGTCATTCAAAAAGTTCTTTGGTGTGGGCCTTTTTTGAGGCTAGTGCATCAGATCGCACAGCTGCTGTTTGCAACATATGTCTCAAGCGTATATCGCGTGGCCAAAACATCAGCCGCTTGGGTACCACATGCCTGACCAGACATATGTTGACCTGCCATGCAGCTCGTTGGCAAGCCTACCTCAAAGACCCACACCAAAGAACAAAGCGGACCTCTCCTTGCACCGCATCAGCTGGGATCTCCAACCCCACTATAACTTCAGTCCTCTCTGAAACATGCACTGAGAGGAATGAAGGTGTAGAATTAGGTGTGTCACAGCCAAGTACTTGCGCCCACTCTGCTAGCAGTACACCGACGTCCGATTCTAGCAGGCAAATTTCCCTGCCCCAGCTGCTGGACCGTCGAAAGAAGTTCACTCCCAGCCATCCACATGCCCAGCGGTTGAATGCTAGCTTGGCTAAATTGCTAGCGCTTCAACTGCTGCCTTTTCAGTTGGTAGACTCGGCCCCCTTCCGTGAGTTTGTGCAATGTGCGGTTCCTCAGTGGCAGGTTCCCAAACGCCACTTTTTCTCACGGAAGGCTATTCCGGCTCTCTACCGGCATGTGGAAGGCAATGTCTTGGCCTCGCTGGACAGGGCGGTCAGCGGTAAGGTGCATATTACCGCTGACTCATGGTCCAGCAGGCATGGACAGGGACGTTACCTTTCTTTCACGGCCCATTGGGTCACTCTTTTGGCAGCTGGGAAGGATTCAGGACAAGGTGCAGTAGTGTTGGAGGTTGTCCCACCGCCACGCCTCCAAAATGCTACTACTGGTTGTGACACACCTCTCTCCTCCACCCCCTCCTCTTCTTCTTCCTCCATGGCCTCTTCCTGTGGTTTGTCCTATGAACCAGCGGTGCTCCGTAGCCATTCACGGGGCTACGCAAGTACGCAGGCAAAAAGATGCCATGCCGTGCTTGCGCTGGTGTGTTTGGGGGACAGAAGCCACACTGGGGCAGAGGTCCTGTCTGCTCTGCAGGGCCAGGCCGAGAGGTGGTTGACGCCACGCCAGCTTAAGCCAGGAATGGTGGTTTGCGACAATGGCACCAACCTCCTCTCCGCCCTCCGACAGGGACAACTGACCCATGTGCCCTGTGTGGCTCACGTCCTTAACCTGGTGGTGCAGCGCTTCTTGGGCAGGTACCCGGGCTTACAGGATGTCCTGAGGCAGGCCAGGAAAGTCTGTGTGCATTTCCGCAGATCTTATAATGCCAGTGCTCGCCTGGCTGAGCTGCAAAAGGAGTTGAACCTGCCCAAGAACCGCCTTATATGTGACATGCCCACCAGGTGGAACTCAACGTTGGCCATGCTGCAGCGGCTGCACACGCAGCAGAGGGCCATCAATGAGTACCTGTGCGACTATGGCACCAGGACAGGGTCAGGGGAGCTTGGTTTTTTTTCTCCACGCCAGTGGGGCATGATCAGGGATGCATGCACTGTCCTGGCACCATTTGAGGAGGCCACGAGGATGGTGAGCAGTGACAGTGCATGCATCAGTGACACTGTACCTCTTGTCCACCTGTTGGAGCACACGCTGCGTGGAATAATGGACAGGGCACTTGAGGCAGAACAGAGGCAGGAAGAGGAGGACTTCCTTGCCTCTCAAGGCCCCCTTTACCCAGACAGTGTTCCTTCTGTCCCACCCATCGCACAGGAAGAGGAGGAGGAGGAGGAGGAGGAGGAGGAGGAGGATTGTGTCAGCATGGAGGTGGAGGCTGGCACTCAGCATCATCAGCAGCAGTCTTTTAGGGATGATTTACAGTCCCAAGAAACCAGTGGACTTGTACGTGGCTGGGAGGAGGTGGCTGCGGATCATGTCGTCCTTAGTGACCCAGAGGACTCCGGAGCGAATGCCTCAGCAAACCTACGCTGCATGGCCTCCCTGATCCTGCAAAGTCTGCGGAAGGATCCTCGTATTCTTCGGATCAAGGAGAGGGACCATTACTGGCTGGCCACTCTCCTTGATCCACGGTACAAGGGTAAGGTTGCGGACCTTATGTTACCGTCGCAGAGGGAGCAGAGGATGAGACAACTCCGGGAGGCCTTGCAGAAAGGTCTGTGCAACGCGTTCCCAGAGACTGGGAGGTTGCAAACTCCTGGTCCTGGACAACGAGTTGCTGAGGCTTCGGCCAGTCAAAGAAGGAGCGGTGGGGAAGGTGGCCGTCTGACCGATGCGTTCAGACAATTCTTTAGTCCGCAGCCCCAAAGTATGATCGGTTCCAGCAACCATCGCCAGCGTCTGATAAACATGGTGCAGGAATATCTAGGGGCAAGGTCAGACTTGGACACCTTCCCCACCGAAAATCCTCTGGCTTACTGGGTCTTGAGGATGGATCACTGGCCAGAGCTTGCACAGTATGCAATTGAGCTACTGGCCTGTCCTGCATCCAGCGTTCTTTCGGAACGCACATTCAGTGCTGCTGGAGGATTTGTCACGGATCACAGGGTGCGCCTGTCCACCGACTCGGTTGATCGACTGACTTTCATCAAGATGAACCAGTCTTGGATCACCACCAGCTACCACACACCTGATGCTGATATAACAGACTAATTGATTTTAACATGTCACATCCCTTCAAGACTGATGCTGATGCTGAGTGCCTGTGCTGTTATGTTGACTGGCTATCCTCCTCCTCCGAGTCCTCAATGATACGATTGATGATGATAGCTTGTAAGATCATTTTTGTTTATGGGTGCCGCCACCAGTGCCTAACGCCCAATTTTTCAGCCCCTGTTTAACAGGGGCGTGTAATTACAATTTTTGAAGCAATACTTTGCAACAGGGCTCATTGCTGTGCTCCAAGTACAGTATCTGTGAGGAGTTGCAGTGTTGTGCCACCAGTGCCTAAGGCCCAATTTTTCAGCCCCTGTTTAACAGGGGCGTGTCATTACAATTTTTGAAGCAATACTTTGCAACAGGGCTCATTGCTGTGCTCCAAGTACAGTATCTGTGAGGAGTTGCAGTGTTGTGCCACCAGTGCCTAAGGCCCAATTTTTCAGCCCCTGTTTAACAGGGGCGTGTCATTACAATTTTTGAAGCAATACTTTGCAACAGGGCTCATTGCTGTGCTCCAAGTACAGTATCTGTGAGGGGTTGCAGTGTTGTGCCACCAGTGCCTAAGGCCCAATTTTTCAGCCCCTGTTCAACAGGGGCATGTAATTACAATTCTTGATCTAATAATTCACAGCAGGGCCCATTGCTGCACCCACCAAGAGTAACTGTCAGGGCTTACAGTGTTGTGGCACCAGCACCACCATCAAAGGCCCAATTTTTACTACCACTGTTCAACAATTATATGTAATTAAAATTCCTGATATAATAGTTGACAGCAGGGCGTTCCAGCACCAACCAAGAGTAACTGTGAGTGCTTACAGTGTTGTGCCAACACCAACAACTAAGGGGCCTATTTCTGCAGAGTATATACGGCAGGTCCCTACTTTCAAACATCCAACTTACAAACGACTCCTACTTGCAAACGCAAGAAGACAACAGGAAGTGAGAGGAAATCTACCACTAGGAAGGAAAATTCTCTCCTGTAAGAATAAATATGGGAGAAAGGTGTCTCCTCTGTACTGATGCTTTATCAGCAATCCTTGTTTCAAGAAAAACACCACATTTCAAAAACAGTTGTCATTGGGACGGAAAGTGAGGTGAAATGTTCTGAACAGGGGCACAGACAGCAAAACAAATGTTACAGGGGTGATAACCCTTACCTATGTTTTCCAAAAAGTTTAAAAATAGATTTTTGGTCTGGAGCTACACTTCAACAATGTACCTGTTCAAAATTACAAACAGATTATACATAAGAACAAACCTACAGTCCCTGTCTTGTATGCACCGCCTGTATAGGGCTGTTCAGAGTATATAGGGCCTTTTTTATTTTATGTGCGGGGTTCCCCTTAATATCCATACAAGACCCAAAGGGGCTGGTAATGGGCTGGGGTAGGGGGGGGGGGGGGGTCATGGGGTAGCTATGCCATTTTTCTTAAAGAATTTCATCCATATTACCGGGACCAGACATTACATTAAAGCCGCAAGCAGTTTTAAATGGCTTTTTTTTCCTTTAGAAGTGTCATTTTGTGCAGGGACAGTTCTAAACACGGGAAACACGTGGCACTTCACAGGCATACTTTAGACACCCCCCAGGTACGATATTTAAAGGAATATTTGACTTTTTCTTTTTCACTTTATGCATCATTAAAATGACTGCTCCCGAAAAACGACCGTTTTTAAAACTTCTTTTTGCATTGATACATGTCCCCTGGTGCAGAACCCGGGTTCCCAAACCCTTTTTAGGACAATAACATGCATAATAGTTGTTATAATTAGCACTTTAGAATTCGAACGTTCGCATCCATTGTATTTAATAGGGTTCTAATGTTCGTTCGAACTTTCGGTCCGTTCGCGGGTTCTGGTGCGAACCGAACCCGGGGGTGTTCGGCTCATCACTACTGGTGTACTATGGATCATCACTGATGTACTATGGACCATCATTGGTGTACTATGGATCATCACTGCTGTACTATGGATCATCACTGGTGTACTATGGATCATCACTGCTGTACTATGGATCATCACTGGTGTACTATGGATCATCACTGATGTACTATAGATCATCACTGATGTACTATGGGCCATCACTGGTGTACTATGGATCATCACTGGTGTACTATGGATCATCCCTAATGTACTATGGACCATCCCTGATGTACTGTGGATCATCACTGGTGTACTGTGGATCATCACTGATGTACTATAAATCATCACTGATGTACTGTGGATCATCACTGATGTACTATAGATCATCACTGATGTACTATGGGCCATCACTGGTGTACTATGGGCCATCACTGGTGTACTATGGACCATCACTGGTGTACTGTGGATCATCACTGATGTACTATAGATCATCACTGAGGTACTGTGGATCATCACTGATGTACTATGGATCATCACTGATGTACTGTGGATCATCACTGATGTACTCTGGATCATCACTGATGTACTGTGGATCATCACTGATGTACTATAGATCATCACTGATGTACTATGGGTCATCACTGATGTACTATAGATCATCACTGATGTACTATGGATCATCTCTGATGTACTATAGATCATCAGTGATGTACTGTGGATCATCACTGATGTACTGTGGATCATCACTGGTGTACTATGGATCATCACTGATGTACCATAGATCATCACTGATGTACTGTGGATCATCACTGATGTACTATGGATCATCACTGGTGTACTGTGGATCATCACTGATGTACTGTGGATCATCACTGATGTACTATGGACCATCCCTGATGTACTATGGATCATCACTGATGTACCGTGGATCATCACTGATGTACTGAGGATCATCACTGATGTACCGTGGATCATCACTGATGTACTGTGGATCATCACTGATTTACTGTGAATCATTACTGATGTACTGTGGATCATCACTGATGTACTATGGATCATCACTGATGTACTATGGATCATCACTGATGTACTGTGGATCATCACTGATGTACTATAGATCATCACTGATGTACTATGGGCCATCACTGGTGTACTATGGATCATCACTGATGTACTATGGATCATCACTGATGTACTATGGATCATCACTGATGTACTATGAGCCATCACTGATGTACTATGGACCATCCCTGATGTACTATGGACCATCCCTGATGTACTATGGACCATCCCTGATGTACTATGGACTATCCCTGATGTACTGTGGATCATCACTGATGTACTATGGACCATCACTGGTGTACTATGGATCATCACTGATGTACTATGAGCCATCACTGATGTACTATGGATCATCACTGGTGTACTATGGATCATCACTGATGTACTGTGGACCATCCCTGATGTACTGTGGATCGTCACTGATGTACTGTGGATCATCACTGATGTACCGTGGATCATCACTGATGTACTGAGGATCATCACTGATGTACTGTGGATCATCACTGATGTACTGTGGATCATCACTGATGTACTATGGGCCATCCCTGATGTACTATGGACCATCCCTGATGAACTGTGGATCATCACTGATGTACTGTGGATCATCACTGATGTACTATAGATCATCACTGATGTACTGTGAATCATCACTGATGTACTGTGGATCATCACTGATGTACTATAGATCATCACTGATGTACTGTGGATCATCACTGATGTACTGTGGATCATCACTGATGTACTATAGATCATCACTGATGTACTATGGGCCATCACTGGTGTACTATGGATCATAACTGATGTACTATGGATCATCACTGATGTACTATAGATCATCACTGATGTACTGTGGATCATCACTGATGTACTGTGGATCATCACAGATGTACTATGGGCCATTACTGGTGTACAATGGATCATCACTGGTGTACTATGGATCTTCACTGATGTACTATGGACCATCCCTGATGTACTATGGACCATCCCTGATGTACTATGGACCATCCCTGATGTACTGTGGATCATCACTGATGTACTGTGGATCATCACTGATGTACTATGGATCATCACTGATGTACTATGGATCATCACTGATGTACTATGGACCATCCCTGATGTACTATGGACCATCCCTGATGTACTGTGGATCATCACTGATGTACAATAGATCATCACTGATGTACTATGGGCCATCACTGGTGTACTATGGATCATCACTGATGTACTGTGGATCATCACTGATGTACTATGGATCATCACCTATGTACTATGGATCATCACTGATGTACTATAAGCCATCACTGATGTACTATGGATCATCACTGATGTACTATGGATCATCACTGGTGTACTATGGATCATCACTGGTGTACTATGGATCATCACTGGTGTACTGTGGACCATCCCTGATTACTGTGGATCATCACTGATGTACTATGGATCATCACTGATGTACTGTGGATCATCACTGATGTACTATAGATCATCACTGATGTACTGTGGATCATCACTGATGTACTGTGGATCATCACTGATGTACTATGGATCATCACTGATGTACTGTGGATCATCACTGATGTACTATAGATCATCACTGATGTACTGTGGATCATCACTGATGTACTGTGGATCATCACTAATGTACTATGGATCATCACTGATGTACTGTGGATCATCACTGATGTACTGTGGATCATCACTGATGTACTATGAGCCATCACTGATGTACTATGGATCATCACTGGTGTACTATGGATCATCACTGATGTACTATAGATCATCACTGATGTACTGTGGATCATCACTGATGTACTGTGGATCATCACTGATGTACTATGGATCATCACTGATGTACTATGAGCCATCACTGATGTACTATAGATCATCACTGATGTACTATGGGCCATCACTGGTGTACTATGGATCATCACTGATGTACTATGGATCATCACTGATGTACTATGAGCCATCACTGATGTACTATGGATCATCACTGGTGTACTATGGATCATCACTGATGTACTATGGATCATCACTGATGTACTGTGGATCATCACTGATGTACTGTGGATCATCACTGATGTACTATGGGCCATCACAGGTGTACTAAGGATCATCACAGGTGTACTATGGATCATCACTGATGTACTATGGATCATCACCGATGTACTATGGATCATCACTGATGTACTATGGACCATCCCTGATGTACTGTGGATCATCACTGATGTACTGTGGACCATCACTGATGTACTGTGGATCATCACTGATGTACTATAGATCATCACTGATGTACTGTGGATCATCACTGATGTACTGTGGATCATCACTGATGTACCGTGGATCATCACTGATGTACTGTGGATCATCACTGATGTACTGAGGATCATCACTGATGTACTGAGGATCATCACTGATGTACTTTGGATCATCACTGATGTACTGTGGATCATCACTGATTTACTGAGGATCATTACTGGTGTACTGTGGATCATCACTGATGTACTATGGATCATCACTAATGTACTATGGATCATCACTGATGTACTGTGGATCATCACTGATGTACTATGGGCCATCCCTGATGTACTATGGACCATCCCTGATGAACTGTGGATCATCACTGATGTACTGTGGATCATCACTGATGTACTATAGATCATCACTGATGTACTGTGGATCATCACTGATGTACTGTGGATCATCACTGATGTACTATGGGCCATCACAGGTGTACTAAGGATCATCACAGGTGTACTATGGATCATCACTGATGTACTATGGATCATCACCGATGTACTATGGATCATCACTGATGTACTATGGACCATCCCTGATGTACTGTGGATCATCACTGATGTACTGTGGACCATCACTGATGTACTGTGGATCATCACTGATGTACTATAGATCATCACTGATGTACTGTGGATCATCACTGATGTACTGTGGATCATCACTGATGTACCGTGGATCATCACTGATGTACTGTGGATCATCACTGATGTACTGAGGATCATCACTGATGTACTGAGGATCATCACTGATGTACTTTGGATCATCACTGATGTACTGTGGATCATCACTGATTTACTGAGGATCATTACTGGTGTACTGTGGATCATCACTGATGTACTATGGATCATCACTGATGTACTATGGATCATCACTGATGTACTGTGGATCATCACTGATGTACTGTGGATCATAACTGATGTACCGTGGATCATCACTGATGTACCGTGGATCATCACTGATGTACTGAGGATCATCACTGATGTACTGAGGATCATCAATTATGTACTTTGGATCATCACTGATGTACTGTGGATCATCACTGATTTACTGAGGATCATTACTGGTGTACTGTGGATCATCACTGATGTACTATGGATCATCACTGATGTACTATGGATCATCACTGATGTACTATGGATCATCACAGATGTACTGTGGATCATCACTGATGTACTATAGATCATCACTGATGTACTGAGGATCATCATTGATGTACTGAGGATCATCACTGATGTACTGTGGATCATCACTGATGTACTGAGGATCATCACTGATGTACTGTGGATCATCACTGATGTACTGTGGATCATCACTGATGTACTATGGGCCATCACTGGTGTACTATGGATCATCACTGATGTACTATGGATCATCACTGATATACTGTGTATCATCACTGATGTACTGTGGATCATCACTGATGTACTGTGGATCATCACTGATGTACTATAGATCATCACTGATGTACTATGGACCATCACTGATGTACTATGAGCCATCACTGATGTACTATGGATCATCACTGATGTACTATGGATCATCACTGGTGTACTATGGATCATCACTGGTGTACTATGGATCATCACTGGTGTACTGTGGACCATCCCTGATGTACTGTGGATCATCACTGATGTACTATGGATCATCACTGATGTACTGTGGATCATCACTGATGTACTATAGATCATCACTGATGTACTGTGGATCATCACTGATGTACTGTGGATCATCACTGATGTACTATGGATCATCACTGATGTACTGTGGATCATCACTGATGTACTATAGATCATCACTGATGTACTGTGGATCATCACTGATGTACTGTGGATCATCACTGATGTACTATGGATCATCACTGATGTACTGTGGATCATCACTGATGTACTGTGGATCATCACTGATGTACTATGAGCCATCACTGATGTACTATGGATCATCACTGGTGTACTATGGATCATCACTGATGTACTATAGATCATCACTGATGTACTGTGGATCATCACTGATGTACTGTGGATCATCACTGATGTACTATGGATCATCAATGATGTACTATGGATCATCACTGATGTACTATGAGCCATCACTGATGTACTATAGATCATCACTGATGTACTATGGGCCATCACTGGTGTACTATGGATCATCACTGATGTACTATGGATCATCACTGATGTACTATGAGCCATCACTGATGTACTATGGATCATCACTGGTGTACTATGGATCATCACTGATGTACTATGGATCATCACTGATGTACTGTGGATCATCACTGATGTACTGTGGACCATCACTGATGTACTGTGGATCATCACTGATGTACTATAGATCATCACTGATGTACTGTGGATCATCACTGATGTACTGTGGATCATCACTGATGTACCGTGGATCATCACTGATGTACCGTGGATCATCACTGATGTACTGAGGATCATCACTGATGTACTGAGGATCATCACTGATGTACTTTGGATCATCACTGATGTACTGTGGATCATCACTGATTTACTGAGGATCATTACTGGTGTACTGTGGATCATCACTGATGTACTATGGATCATCACTGATGTACCATGGATCATCACTGATGTACTGTGGATCATCACTGATGTACTGTGGATCATCACTGATGTACCGTGGATCATCACTGATGTACCGTGGATCATCACTGATGTACTGAGGATCATCACTGATGTACTGAGGATCATCACTGATGTACTTTGGATCATCACTGATGTACTGTGGATCATCACTGATTTACTGAGGATCATTACTGGTGTACTGTGGATCATCACTGATGTACTATGGATCATCACTGATGTACTATGGATCATCACTGATGTACTATGGATCATCACAGATGTACTGTGGATCATCACTGATGTACTATAGATCATCACTGATGTACTGAGGATCATCATTGATGTACTGAGGATCATCACTGATGTACTGTGGATCATCACTGATGTACTGAGGATCATCACTGATGTACTGTGGATCATCACTGATGTACTGTGGATCATCACTGATGTACTATGGGCCATCACTGGTGTACTATGGATCATCACTGATGTACTATGGATCATCACTGATATACTGTGTATCATCACTGATGTACTGTGGATCATCACTGATGTACTGTGGATCATCACTGATGTACTATAGATCATCACTGATGTACTATGGACCATCATTGGTGTACTATGGATCATCACTGCTGTACTATGGATCATCACTGGTGTACTATGGATCATCACTGCTGTACTATGGATCATCACTGGTGTACTATGGATCATCACTGATGTACTATAGATCATCACTGATGTACTATGGGCCATCACTGGTGTACTATGGATCATCACTGGTGTACTATGGATCATCCCTAATGTACTATGGACCATCCCTGATGTACTGTGGATCATCACTGGTGTACTGTGGATCATCACTGATGTACTATAGATCATCACTGATGTACTGTGGATCATCACTGATGTATTATAGATCATCACTGATGTACTATGGGCCATCACTGGTGTACTATGGGCCATCACTGGTGTACTATGGACCATCACTGGTGTACTGTGGATCACCACTGATGTACTATAGATCATCACTGATTTACTGTGGATCATCACTGATGTACTGTGGATCATCACTGATGTACTATAGATCATCACTGATGTACTATGGGCCATCACTGGTGTACTATGGGCCATCACTGGTGTACTATGGACCATCACTGATGTACTATGGACCATCACTGATGTACTGTGGATCATCACTGATGTACTATAGATCATCACTGATGTACTATGGACCATCACTGATGTACTATGGATTATCACTGATGTACTGTGGATCATCACTGGTGTACTATAGATCATCACTGATGTACTATGGGCCATCACTGGTGTACTATGGATCATCACTGATGTACTATGGATCATCACTGATGTACTGTGGATCATCACTGATGTACTGTGGATCATCACTGATGTACTGTGGATCATCACTGATGTACTATGGGCCATCCCTGATGTACTATGGACCATCCCTGATGAACTGTGGATCATCATTGATGTACTGTGGATCATCACTGATGTACTATAGATCATCACTGATGTACTGTGGATCATCACTGATGTACTGTGGATCATCACTGATGTACTATAGATCATCACTGATGTACTGTGGATCATCACTGATGTACTGTGGATCATCACTGATGTACTATGGGCCATCACTGGTGTACTATGGATCATAACTGATGTACTATGGATCATCACTGATGTACTATAGATCATCACTGATGTACTGTGGATCATCACTGATGTACTGTGGATCATCACAGATGTACTATGGGCCATTACTGGTGTACTATGGATCATCACTGGTGTACTATGGATCATCACTGATGTACTATGGACCATCCCTGATGTACTATGGACCATCCCTGATGTACTATGGACCATCCCTGATGTACTATGGATCATCACTGATGTACTATGGGCCATCACTGGTGTACTATGGATCATCACTGATGTACTATGGATCACCACTGATGTACTGTGTATTATCACTGATGTACTGTGGATCATCACTGGTGTACTATGGATCATCACTGGTGTACTATGGATCATCACTGATGTACTATGGACCATCATTGGTGTACTATGGATCATCACTGCTGTACTATGGATCATCACTGCTGTACTATGGATCAACACTGGTGTACTATGGATCATCACTGCTGTACTATGGATCATCACTGGTGTACTATGGATCATCACTGATGTACTATAGATCATCACTGATGTACTATGGACCATCATTGGTGTACTATGGATCATCACTGCTGTACTATGGATCATCACTGCTGTACTATGGATCAACACTGGTGTACTATGGATCATCACTGCTGTACTATGGATCATCACTGGTGTACTATGGATCATCACTGATGTACTATAGATCATCACTGATGTACTATGGGCCATCACTGGTGTACTATGGATCATCACTGGTGTACTATGGATCATCCCTAATGTACTATGGACCATCCCTGATGTACTGTGGAACATCACTGGTGTACTGTGGATCATCACTGATGTACTATAAATCATCACTGATGTACTGTGGATCATCACTGATGTACTATAGATCATCACTGATGTACTATGGGCCATCACTGGTGTACTATGGGCCATCACTGGTGTACTATGGACCATCACTGGTGTACTGTGGATCATCACTGATGTACTATAGATCATCACTGAGGTACTGTGGATCATCACTGATGTACTATAGATCATCACTGATGTACTATGGGCCATCACTGGTGTACTATGGGCCATCACTGGTGTACTATGGACCATCACTGATGTACTATGGACCATCACTGATTTACTGTGGATCATCACTGATGTACTATGGATCATCACTGATGTACTATGGACCATCACTGATGTACTATGGATCATCACTGATGTACTGTGGATCATCACTGATGTACTCTGGATCATCACTGATGTACTGTGGATCATCACTGATGTACTATGGGTCATCACTGATGTACTATAGATCATCAGTGATGTACTGTGGATCATCACTGATGTACTATGGGTCATCACTGATGTACTATAGATCATCACTGATGTACTATGGATCATCACTGATGTACTATAGATCATCACTGATGTACTATGGATCATCACTGATGTACTATAGATCATCAGTGATGTACTGTGGATCATCACTGATGTACTGTGGATCATCACTGGTGTACTATGGATCATCACTGATGTACCATAGATCATCACTGATGTACTGTGGATCATCACTGATGTACTATGGATCATCACTGGTGTACTGTGGATCATCACTGATGTACTGTGGATCATCACTGATGTACTATGGACCATCCCTGATGTACTATGGATCATCACTGATGTACCGTGGATCATCACTGATGTACTGAGGATCATCACTGATATACCGTGGATCATCACTGATGTACTGTGGATCATCACTGATTTACTGTGAATCATTACTGATGTACTGTGGATCATCACTGATGTACTATGGATCATCACTGATGTACTATGGATCATCACTGATGTACTATGGATCATCACTGATGTACTGTGGATCATCACTGATGTACTATAGATCATCACTGATGTACTATGGGCCATCACTGGTGTACTATGGATCATCACTGATGTACTATGGATCATCACTGATGTACTATGGATCATCACTGATGTACTATGAGCCATCACTGATGTACTATGGACCATCCCTGATGTACTATGGACCATCCCTGATGTACTATGGACCATCCCTGATGTACTATGGACTATCCCTGATGTACTGTGGATCATCACTGATGTACTATGGACCATCACTGGTGTACTATGGATCATCACTGATGTACTATGAGCCATCACTGATGTACTATGGATCATCACTGGTGTACTATGGATCATCACTGATGTACTGTGGACCATCCCTGATGTACTGTGGATCATCACTGATGTACTGTGGATCATCACTGATGTACCGTGGATCATCACTGATGTACCGTGGATCATCACTGATGTACTGAGGATCATCACTGATGTACTGTGGATCATCACAGATGTACTGTGGATCATCACTGATGTACTATGGGCCATCCCTGATGTACTATGGACCATCCCTGATGAACTGTGGATCATCACTGATGTACTGTGGATCATCACTGATGTACTATAGATCATCACTGATGTACTGTGGATCATCACTGATGTACTGTGGATCATCACTGATGTACTATAGATCATCACTGATGTACTGTGGATCATCACTGATGTACTGTGGATCATCACTGATGTACTATAGATCATCACTGATGTACTATGGGCCATCACTGGTGTACTATGGATCATAACTGATGTACTATGGATCATCACTGATGTACTATAGATCATCACTGATGTACTGTGGATCATCACTGATGTACTGTGGATCATCACAGATGTACTATGGGCCATTACTGGTGTACTATGGATCATCACTGGTGTACTATGGATCATCACTGATGTACTATGGACCATCCCTGATGTACTATGGACCATCCCTGATGTACTATGGACCATCCCTGATGTACTGTGGATCATCACTGATGTACTGTGGATCATCACTGATGTACTATGGATCATCACTGATGTACTATGGATCATCACTGATGTACTATGGACCATCCCTGATGTACTATGGACCATCCCTGATGTACTGTGGATCATCACTGATGTACAATAGATCATCACTGATGTACTATGGGCCATCACTGGTGTACTATGGATCATCACTGATGTACTGTGGATCATCACTTATGTACTATGGATCATCACTGATGTACTATGAGCCATCACTGATGTACTATGGATCATCACTGATGTACTATGGATCATCACTGGTGTACTATGGATCATCACTGGTGTACTATGGATCATCACTGGTGTACTGTGGACCATCCCTGATGTACTGTGGATCCTCACTGATGTACTATGGATCATCACTGATGTACTGTGGATCATCACTGATGTACTATAGATCATCACTGATGTACTGTGGATCATCACTGATGTACTGTGGATCATCACTGATGTACTATGGATCATCACTGATGTACTGTGGATCATCACTGATGTACTGAAGATCATCACTGATGTACTGTGGATCATCACTGATGTACTGTGGATCATCACTGATGTACTATGGATCATCACTGATGTACTATGAGCCATCACTGATGTACTATGGACCATCCCTGATGTACTATGGACCATCCCTGATGTACTATGGACCATCCCTGATGTACTATGGACTATCCCTGATGTACTGTGGATCATCACTGATGTACTATGGACCATCACTGGTGTACTATGGATCATCACTGATGTACTATGAGCCATCACTGATGTACTATGGATCATCACTGGTGTACTATGGATCATCACTGATGTACTGTGGACATCCCTGATGTACTGTGGATCATCACTGATGTACTGTGGATCATCACTGATGTACCGTGGATCATCACTGATGTACTGAGGATCATCACTGATGTACTGTGGACCATCACTGATGTACTGTGGATCATCACTGATGTACTATGGGCCATCCTGATGTACTATGGACCATCCCTGATGAACTGTGGATCATCACTGATGTACTGTGGATCATCACTGATGTACTATAGATCATCACTGATGTACTGTGGATCATCACTGATGTACTGTGGATCATCACTGATGTACTATAGATCATCACTGATGTACTGTGGATCATCACTGATGTACTGTGGATCATCACTGATGTACTATAGATCATCACTGATGTACTATGGGCCATCACTGGTGTACTATGGATCATAACTGATGTACTATGGATCATCACTGATGTACTATAGATCATCACTGATGTACTGTGGATCATCACTGATGTACTGTGGATCATCACAGATGTACTATGGGCCATTACTGGTGTACTATGGATCATCACTGGTGTACTATGGATCATCACTGATGTACTATGGACCATCCCTGATGTACTATGGACCATCCCTGATGTACTATGGACCATCCCTGATGTACTGTGGATCATCACTGATGTACTGTGGATCATCACTGATGTACTATGGATCATCACTGATGTACTATGGATCATCACTGATGTACTATGGACCATCCCTGATGTACTATGGACCATCCCTGATGTACTGTGGATCATCACTGATGTACAATAGATCATCACTGATGTACTATGGGCCATCACTGGTGTACTATGGATCATCACTGATGTACTGTGGATCATCACTTATGTACTATGGATCATCACTGATGTACTATGAGCCATCACTGATGTACTATGGATCATCACTGATGTACTATGGATCATCACTGGTGTACTATGGATCATCACTGGTGTACTATGGATCATCACTGGTGTACTGTGGACCATCCCTGATGTACTGTGGATCATCACTGATGTACTATGGATCATCACTGATGTACTGTGGATCATCACTGATGTACTATAGATCATCACTGATGTACTGTGGATCATCACTGATGTACTGTGGATCATCACTGATGTACTATGGATCATCACTGATGTACTGTGGATCATCACTGATGTACTATAGATCATCACTGATGTACTGTGGATCATCACTGATGTACTGTGGATCATCACTGATGTACTATGGATCATCACTGATGTACTGTGGATCATCACTGATGTACTGTGGATCATCACTGATGTACTATGAGCCATCACTGATGTACTATGGATCATCACTGGTGTACTATGGATCATCACTGATGTACTATAGATCATCACTGATGTACTGTGGATCATCACTGATGTACTGTGGATCATCACTGATGTACTATGGATCATCAATGATGTACTATGGATCATCACTGATGTACTATGAGCCATCACTGATGTACTATAGATCATCACTGATGTACTATGGGCCATCACTGGTGTACTATGGATCATCACTGATGTACTATGGATCATCACTGATGTACTATGAGCCATCACTGATGTACTATGGGTCATCACTGGTGTACTATAGATCATCACTGATGTACTATGGATCATCACTGATGTACTGTGGATCATCACTGATGTACTGTGGATCATCACTGATGTACTATCGGCCATCACAGGTGTACTATGGATCATCACAGGTGTACTATGGATCATCACTGATGTACTATGGATCATCACCGATGTACTATGGATCATCACTGATGTACTATGGACCATCCCTGATGTACTGTGGATCATCACTGATGTACTGTGGACCATCACTGATGTACTGTGGATCATCACTGATGTACTATAGATCATCACTGATGTACTGTGGATCATCACTGATGTACTGTGGATCATCACTGATGTACCGTGGATCATCACTGATGTACCGTGGATCATCACTGATGTACTGAGGATCATCACTGATGTACTGAGGATCATCACTGATGTACTTTGGATCATCACTGATGTACTGTGGATCATCACTGATTTACTGAGGATCATTACTGGTGTACTGTGGATCATCACTGATGTACTATGGATCATCACTGATGTACTATGGATCATCACTGATGTACTATGGATCATCACAGATGTACTGTGGATCATCACTGATGTACTATAGATCATCACTGATGTACTGAGGATCATCATTGATGTACTGAGGATCATCACTGATGTACTGTGGATCATCACTGATGTACTGAGGATCATCACTGATGTACTGTGGATCATCACTGATGTACTGTGGATCATCACTGATGTACTATGGGCCATCACTGGTGTACTATGGATCATCACTGATGTACTATGGATCATCACTGATATACTGTGTATCATCACTGATGTACTGTGGATCATCACTGATGTACTGTGGATCATCACTGATGTACTATAGATCATCACTGATGTACTATGGACCATCATTGGTGTACTATGGATCATCACTGCTGTACTATGGATCATCACTGGTGTACTATGGATCATCACTGCTGTACTATGGATCATCACTGGTGTACTATGGATCATCACTGATGTACTATAGATCATCACTGATGTACTATGGGCCATCACTGGTGTACTATGGATCATCACTGGTGTACTATGGATCATCCCTAATGTACTATGGACCATCCCTGATGTACTGTGGATCATCACTGGTGTACTGTGGATCATCACTGATGTACTATAGATCATCACTGATGTACTGTGGATCATCACTGATGTACTATAGATCATCACTGATGTACTATGGGCCATCACTGGTGTACTATGGGCCATCACTGGTGTACTATGGACCATCACTGGTGTACTGTGGATCACCACTGATGTACTATAGATCATCACTGATGTACTGTGGATCATCACTGATGTACTGTGGATCATCACTGATGTACTATAGATCATCACTGATGTACTATGGGCCATCACTGGTGTACTATGGGCCATCACTGGTGTACTATGGACCATCACTGATGTACTATGGACCATCACTGATGTACTGTGGATCATCACTGATGTACTATAGATCATCACTGATGTACTATGGACCATCACTGATGTACTATGGATTATCACTGATGTACTGTGGATCATCACTGGTGTACTATAGATCATCACTGATGTACTATGGGCCATCACTGGTGTACTATGGATCATCACTGATGTACTATGGATCATCACTGATGTACTGTGGATCATCACTGATGTACTATAGATCATCACTGATGTACTATGGGCCATCACTGGTGTACTATGGATCATCACTGATGTACTATGGATCATCACTGATGTACTATGGATCATCACTGATGTTCTATGAGCCATCACTGATGTACTATGGACCATCCCTGATGTACTATGGACCATCCCTGATGTACTATGGACCATCCCTGATGTACTGTGGATCATCACTGATGTACTATGGACCATCACTGGTGTACTATGGATCATCACTGATGTATAGGGATGAGCTTCGTGTTCGAGTCGAACATACGTTCGACTCGAACATCGGCTGTTCGATCGTTCGACGAAGATCGAACGATTTGGGCCCTTCGCGCCAAATTCGAGTGACGCGAACAGCCCACAATGCACTACGCCATCGCAGTGCCATCCAGGCGCTGTGATTGGCCAAGCATGCACTGTGACCCCGCATGCTTGGCCAATCACAGCGCCGGCAGCGAGGAGAGCAATGATTGGCCACAGGCAGGATGCCTGTGGCCAATTATTCTTGAGGGGGTTTAGTACACGCCCCACACTATAAAAGGCCGCCAGCGCGGCGGCCTTGTGTAGTGTGTTCCGGAGCAGGGAAAGAGAAGCATAGGCAGGGACAGTGTCATTTTTTTCCTTTACTAATCCTGGATTCCCTGTGTTTAGGGACAAATAAGGATAGGTAGGGAGAGTGTCAGTGTGTTATTCTGTGCTAAACCTTGTTTGTAGGGACAGAGAGGTACAGTGAGGGAAAGTGTCAGTGTGCTATTCTGTTCTAAACCAATCTTGCTGAACCATATTTGAAATCCTTGAGTTTAGGGACAGAGAGGTACAGTGAGGGAAAGTGTCAGTGTGCTATTCTGTGCTAAATCTTGTTTGTAGGGACAGAGTAGGACAGTGAGTGAAACTGACAGTGTGCTATTCTGTTCTAAACCAATCTTGCTGAACCATATTTGAAATCCTTGAGTTTAGGGACTGAGAGGTACAGTGAGGGAAAGTGTCAGTGTGCTATTCTGTGCTAAATCTTGTTTGTAGGGACAGAGTAGGACAGTGAGTGAAACTGACAGTGTGCTATTCTGTTCTAAACCAATCTTGCTGAACCATATTTGAAATCCTTGAGTTTAGGGACAGAGAGGTACAGTGAGGGAAAGTGTCAGTGTGCTATTCTCTGCTAAATCTTTTTTGTAGGGACAGAGTAGGACAGTGAGTGAAACTGACAGTGTGCTATTCTGTTCTAAACCAATCTTGCTGAACCATATTTGAAATCCTTGAGTTTAGGGACTGAGAGGTACAGTGAGGGAAAGTGTCAGTGTGCTATTCTGTGCTAAATCTTGTTTGTAGGGACAGAGTAGGACAGTGAGTGAAACTGACAGTGTGCTATTCTGTTCTAAACGAATCTTGCTGAACCATATTTGAAATCCTTGAGTTTAGGGA
Organism: Rana muscosa; assembly: GCA_029206835.1. Taxonomy (NCBI): domain Eukaryota; kingdom Metazoa; phylum Chordata; class Amphibia; order Anura; family Ranidae; genus Rana; species Rana muscosa. Next base: position 338,021,421 of record CM055117.1, read on the forward strand.
CTGAGAGGTACAGTGAGGGAAAGTGTCAGTGTGCTATTCTGTGCTAAATCTTGTTTGTAGGGACAGAGTAGGACAGTGAGTGAAACTGACAGTGTGCTATTCTGTTCTAAACTAATCTTGCTGAGCCATATTTGAAATCCTTGAGTTTAGGGACTGAGAGGTACAGTGAGGGAAAGTGTCAGTGTGCTATTCTGTGCTAAATCTTGTTTGTAGGGACAGAGTAGGACAGTGAGTGAAAATGACAGTGTGCTATTCTGTTCTAAACCAATCTTGCTGAACCATATTTGAAATCCTTGAGTTTAGGGACAGAGAGGTACAGTGAGGGAAAGTGTCAGTGTGCTATTCTGTGCTAAATCTTGTTTGTAGGGACAGAGTAGGACAGTGAGTGAAACTGACAGTGTGCTATTCTGTTCTAAACTAATCTTGCTGAACCATATTTGAAATCCTTGAGTTTAGGGACAGAGAAGGACACTTGTGGAAACTATCAGTGTGCTATTCTGTGCTAAATCTTGTTTGTAGGGACAGAGAGGTACAGTGAGTGAAACTGACAGTGTGCTATTCTGTTCTAAACCAATCTTGCTGAACCATATTTGAAATCCTTGAGTTTAGGGACAGAGAAGGACACTCGTGGAAACTATCAGTGTGCTATTCTGTGCTAAATCTTGTTTGTAGGGACAGAGTAGGACAGTGAGGGAAAGTGTCAGTGTGCTATTCTGTTCTAAACCAATCTTGCTGAACCATATTTGAAATCCTTGAGTTTAGGGACAGAGAAGGACACTCGTGGCAACTCTCAGTGTGCTATTCTGTGCCAAATCTAGTGTGTAGGGACAGAGTAGGACAGTGAGTGAAACTGACAGTGTGCTATTCTGTTCTAAACCAATCTTGCTGAACCATATTTGAAATCCTTGAGTTTAGGGACAGAGAAGGACACTCGTGGAAACTCTCAGTGTGCTATTCTGTGCTAAATCTAGTTTGTAGGGACAGAGTAGGACAGTGAGTGAAACTGACAGTGTGCTATTCTGTGCTAAACCAATCTTGCTGAAGCATATTGCAAATCCTTGTGTTTAGGGACAGAGAAGGATAGGCAGGGGACAGTGTCAGTGTCATTGTTGCTAAGCCTCCTGCACAGTATACACCTGAAGGTAGCCCTTATTGCTGTTTTTCCCATCTCCCTGCAGGCCATCCATTAAAATGTCTGGAAGGCAAACAAGGAGAGGCAGACAGTCAGGAGGCAAAAAAAGAGGGCAAGAAGGCTCTGTGTCTGGGGGAAACAGTGCTGGTCGTGGACGCGGTGCATTGTCATCAGCACATGGCCATGGGACACGCTTGTCCTTCTTTTCGGCAGCTGGATATGTTGAGCCACATCATGCCGAACACTTGGTAGAGTGGATGACCAAGCCCACCTCATCCTCCTCATCCTCTCTCACCCAGGCTCGTACGAACATTAGAACCCTATTAAATACAATGGATGCGAACGTTCGAATTCTAAAGTGCTAATTATAACGACTATTATGCATGTTATTGTCCTAAAAAGGGTTTGGAAACCCAGGTTCTGCACCAGGGGACATGTATCAATGCAAAAAGAAGTTTTAAAAACGGTCGTTTTTCGGGAGCAGTCATTTTAATGATGCATAAAGTGAAAAAAAAAAAAGTCAAATATTCCTTTAAATATCGTACCTGGGGGGTGTCTAAAGTATGCCTGTGAAGTGCCACGTGTTTCCCGTGTTTAGAACTGTCCCTGCACAAAATGACACTTCTAAAGGAAAAAAAAGCCATTTAAAACTGCTTGCGGCTTTAATGTAATGTCTGGTCCCGGTAATATGGATGAAAATCTTTAAGAAAAATGGCATAGCTACCCCATGACCCCCCCCCCCCCCTACCCCAGCCCATTACCAGCCCCTTTGGGTCTTGTATGGATATTAAGGGGAACCCCGCACATAAAATAAAAAAGGCCCTATATACTCTGAACAGTCGTATACAGGCGGTGCATACAAGACAGGGACTGTAGGTTTGTTCTTATGTAGAATCTGTTTGTAATTTTGAACAGGTACATTGTTTAAGTGTAGCTCCAGCCCAAAAATCTATTTTTAAACTTTTTGGAAAACATAGGTAAGGGTTATCACCCCTGTAACATTTGTTTTGCTGTCTGTGCCCCTGTTCAGAACATTTCACCTCACTTTCCGTCCCAATGACAACTGTTTTTGAAATGTGGTGTTTTTCTTGAAACAAGGATTGCTGATAAAGCATCAGTACAGAGGAGACACCTTTCTCCCATATTAATTCTTACAGGAGAGAATTTTCCTTCCAAGGGGTAGATTTCCTCTCACTTCCTGTTGTCTTCTTGCGTTTGCAAGTAGGAGTCATTTGTAAGTTGGATGTTTGAAAGTAGGGACCTGCCGTATATACTCTGCAGAAATAGGCCCCTTAGTTGTTGGTGTTGGCACAACACTGTAAGCACTCACAGTTACTCTTGGTTGGTGCTGGAACGCCCTGCTGTCAACTATTATATCAGGAATTTTAATTACATATAATTGTTGAACAGTGGTAGTAAAAATTGGGCCTTTGATGGTGGTGCTGGTGCCACAACACTGTAAGCCCTGACAGTTACTCTTGGTGGGTGCAGCAATGGGCCCTGCTGTGAATTATTAGATCAAGAATTGTAATTGCATGCCCCTGTTGAACAGGGGCTGAAAAATTGGGCCTTTCGTGGTGGTGGTGGTGGTGGTGGTGTTGCCACAACACTGTAAGCCCTCAGAGTTACTCTTGGTGGGTGCAGGAATGGGCCCTGCTGTGAATTATTAGATCAAGAATTGTAATTACATGCCCCTTTTGAACAGGGGCTGAAAAATTGGGCCTTTCGTGGTGGTGGTGGTGGTGGCGTTGCCACAACACTGTAAGCCCTCAGAGTTACTCTTGGTGGGTGCAGCAATGGGCCCTGCTGTGAATTATTAGATCAAGAATTGTAATTACATGCCCCTGTTGAACAGGGGCTGAAAAATTGGGCCTTAGGCATTGGTGGCACAACACTACAACCCCTCACAGATACTGTACTTGGAGCACAGCAATGAGCCCTGTTGCAAAGTATTGCTTCAAAAATTGTAATGACACGCCCCTGTTAAACAGGGGCTGAAAAATTGGGCCTTAGGCACTGGTGGCACAACACTCCAACCCCTCACAGATACTGTACTTGGAGCACAGCAATGAGCCCTATGGCAAATTATTGCTAAAAAAATTGTAATTACACGCCCCTGTAAAACAGGGGCTGAAAAATTGGGCCTTAGCCACTGGTGGCGGCACCCATAAACAAAAATGATCTTCCAAGCTATCATCATCAATCGTATCATTGAGGACTCGGAGGAGGAGGATAGCCAGTCAACATAACAGCACAGGCACTCAGCATCAGCATCAGTCTTGAAGGGATGTGACATGTTAAAATCAATTAGTCTGTTATATCAGCATCAGGTGTGTGGTAGCTGGTGGTGATCCAAGACTGGTTCATCTTGATGAAAGTCAGTCGATCAACCGAGTCGGTGGACAGGCGCACCCTGTGATCCGTGACAAATCCTCCAGCAGCACTGAATGTGCGTTCCGAAAGAACACTGGATGCAGGACAGGCCAGTAGCTCAATTGCATACTGTGCAAGCTCTGGCCAGTGATCCATCCTCAAGACCCAGTAAGCCAGAGGATTTTCGGTGGGGAAGGTGTCCAAGTCTGACCTTGCCCCTAGATATTCCTGCACCATGTTTATCAGACGCTGGCGATGGTTGCTGGAACCGATCATACTTTGGGGCTGCGGACTAAAGAATTGTCTGAACGCATCGGTCAGACGGCCACCTTCCCCACCGCTCCTTCTTTGACTGGCCGAAGCCTCAGCAACTCGTTGTCCAGGACCAGGAGTTTGTAACCTCCCAGTCTCTGGGAACGCGTTGCACAGACCTTTCTGCAAGGCCTCCCGGAGTTGTCTCATCCTCTGCTCCCTCTGCGACGGTAACATAAGGTCCGCAACCTTACCCTTGTACCGTGGATCAAGGAGAGTGGCCAGCCAGTAATGGTCCCTCTCCTTGATCCGAAGAATACGAGGATCCTTCCGCAGACTTTGCAGGATCAGGGAGGCCATGCAGCGTAGGTTTGCTGAGGCATTCGGTCCGGAGTCCTCTGGGTCACTAAGGACGACATGATCCGCAGCCACCTCCTCCCAGCCACGTACAAGTCCACTGGTTTCTTGGGACTGTAAATCATCCCTAAAAGACTGCTGCTGATGATGCTGAGTGCCAGCCTCCACCTCCATGCTGACACAATCCTCCTCCTCCTCCTCCTCCTCTTCCTGTGCGATGGGTGGGACAGAAGGAACACTGTCTGGGTAAAGGGGGCCTTGAGAGGCAAGGAAGTCCTCCTCTTCCTGCCTCTGTTCTGCCTCAAGTGCCCTGTCCATTATTCCACGCAGCGTGTGCTCCAACAGGTGGACAAGAGGTACAGTGTCACTGATGCATGCACTGTCACTGCTCACCATCCTCGTGGTCTCCTCAAATGGTGCCAGGACAGTGCATGCATCCCTGATCATGCCCCACTGGCGTGGAGAAAAAAAACCAAGCTCCCCTGACCCTGTCCTGGTGCCGTAGTCGCACAGGTACTCATTGATGGCCCTCTGCTGCGTGTGCAGCCGCTGCAGCATGGCCAACGTTGAGTTCCACCTGGTGGGCATGTCACATATAAGGCGGTTCTTGGGCAGGTTCAACTCCTTTTGCAGCTCAGCCAGGCGAGCACTGGCATTATAAGATCTGCGGAAATGCACACAGACTTTCCTGGCCTGCCTCAGGACATCCTGTAAGCCCGGGTACCTGCCCAAGAACCGCTGCACCACCAGGTTAAGGACGTGAGCCACACAGGGCACATGGGTCAGTTGTCCCTGTCGGAGGGTGGAGAGGAGGTTGGTGCCATTGTCGCAAACCACCATTCCTGGTTTAAGCTGGCGTGGCGTCAACCACCTCTTGGCCTGGCCCTGCAGAGCAGACAGGACCTCTGCCCCAGTGTGGCTTCTGTCCCCCAAACACACCAGCGCAAGCACGGCATGGCATCTTTTTGCCTGCGTACTTGCGTAGCCCCTTGAACGGCTACGGAGCACCGCTGGTTCAGAGGACAAACCACAGGAAGAGGCCATGGAGGAAGAAGAAGAGGAGGGGGTGGAGGAGAGAGGTGTGTCACAACCAGTAGTAGCATTTTGGAGGCGTGGCGGTGGAACAACCTCCAACACTACTGCACCTTGTCCTGCATCCTTCCCAGCTGCCAAAAGAGTGACCCAATGGGCCGTGAAAGAAAGGTAACGTCCCTGTCCATGCCTGCTGGACCATGAGTCAGCGGTAATATGCACCTTACCGCTGACCGCCCTGTCCAGCGAGGCCAAGACATTGCCTTCCACATGCCGGTAGAGAGCCGGAATAGCCTTCCGTGAGAAAAAGTGGCGTTTGGGAACCTGCCACTGAGGAACCGCACATTGCACAAACTCACGGAAGGGGGCCGAGTCTACCAACTGAAAAGGCAGCAGTTGAAGCGCTAGCAATTTAGCCAAGCTAGCATTCAACCGCTGGGCATGTGGATGGCTGGGAGTGAACTTCTTTCGACGGTCCAGCAGCTGGGGCAGGGAAATTTGCCTGCTAGAATCGGACGTCGGTGTACTGCTAGCAGAGTGGCCGCAACTACTTGGCTGTGACACACCTAATTCTACACCTTCATTCCTCTCAGTGCATGTTTCAGAGAGGACTGAAGTTATAGTGGGGTTGGAGATCCCAGCTGATGCGGTGCAAGGAGAGGTCCGCTTTGTTCTTTGGTGTGGGTCTTTGAGGTAGGCTTGCCAACGAGCTGCATGGCAGGTCAACATATGTCTGGTCAGGCATGTGGTACCCAAGCGGCTGATGTTTTGGCCACGCGATATACGCTTGAGACATATGTTGCAAACAGCAGCTGTGCGATCTGATGCACTAGCCTCAAAAAAGGCCCACACCAAAGAACTTTTTGAATGACGGGCAGAGGCAGCGCCCTGCACAGGCGGAGCTCTGCGGTGTGATTCCGTCGGTGTGCTGCCCTTACGCTGGCCACCAAAGGGCATCCTGCCTCGTTGGAGATGTGCCTCCTCCTCATCCTCCTCCTCTCTCCTATTAGGCACCCACGTGGAGTCAGTGACCTCATCATCCCCTCCCTCCTCATCACTGGAGCCAATCTGGCAGTATGCTGCAGCTGCTGGAACATGACTGCCAGATTGGTGTCCTTCTTGAGCATCCCCTCTGTCTGCTCTCACGCTACTGCCTTCCTGTAGCTGGGTTTCATCATCAGACCCTTCGAAACGCTGGGCATCCTCCTGGAGCATGTACCCAACACTGTGCTCAAACAGTTCGGGGGACTCCTCAGGAGGAGGACATGGTGGGTCTAGGGAAGGAGTGACTGATGATGAGTCTGACATTGATACCAGGGAAGAGGACGCTTTGGCAGCTGCTTTGCCAGTACCCTGAGCCTGGGTGAGAGAGGATGAGGAGGAGGAGGAGGGCTTGGTCATCCACTCTACCAAGTCTTCGGCATGATGTGGCTCAACATGTCCAGCTGCCGAAAAGAAGGACAAGCGTGTCCCATGGCCATGTACTGATGACAATGCACCGCGTCCGCGACCAGCACTGTTGCCCCCAGACACAGAGCCTGCTTGCTCTCTTTTATTGCCTCCTGACTGTCTGCCTCTCCTTGTTTGCCTTCCAGACATTCTAATAGATGGCCTGCAGGGAGATGGGAAAAAAGCAATAAGGGCTACCTTCAGGTGTCCTTCTCTGTCCCTTTACTTAAGGATTTCTAAATATGGTTGAGGATGATTGCTTTCGCACAGAATAGCACAACGACAATTTCCCTGACTGTCCAAAAAACAAGGATTTCAAAGATGGTTGATGAGGAATGCTTTAGCACACTATAGCACAAGGAGAATTTCCCTCACTGTCCTTCCCTGTCCCTAGAAACAAGGATTATCACAGTGAAAGAAACTGACACTCTTCCTACCTATAGTTTTTTGTCCCTAGAAAAAATGTTTTTTTAAAGACGGTTGATGATCAATGCTTTAGCACACTATAGCACAAGGAGAATTTCCCTCACTGTCCTTCCCTGTCCCTAGAAACAAGGATTATCACAGTGAAAGAAACTGACACTCTTCCTACCTATAGTTTTCTGTCCCTAGAAAAAATGTTTTTTTACAGATGGTTGATGATCAATGCTTTAGCACACTATAGCACAAGGAGAATTTCCCTCACTGTCCTTCCCTGTCCCTAGAAACAAGGATTATCACAGTGAAAGAAACTGACACTCTTCCTACCTATAGTTTTCTGTCCCTAGAAAAAATGTTTTTTTAAAGACGGTTGATGATCAATGCTTTAGCACACTATAGCACAAGGAGAATTTCCCTCACTGTCCTTCCCTGTCCCTAGAAACAAGGATTATCACAGTGAAAGAAACTGACACTCTTCCTACCTATAGTTTTCTGTCCCTGGAAAAAATGTTTTTTTAAAGACGGTTGATGATCAATGCTTTAGCACACTATAGCACAAGGAGAATTTCCCTCACTGTCCTTCCCTGTCCCTAGAAACAAGGATTATCACAGTGAAAGAAACTGACACTCTTCCTACCTATAGTTTTCTGTCCCTAGAAAAAATGTTTTTTTAAAGATGGTTGATGATCAATGCTTTAGCACACTATAGCACAAGGAGAATTTCCCTCACTGTCCTTCCCTGTCCCTAGAAACAAGGATTATCACAGTGAAAGAAACTGACACTCTTCCTACCTATAGTTTTCTGTCCCTAGAAAAAATGTTTTTTTAAAGACGGTTGATGATCAATGCTTTAGCACACTATAGCACAAGGAGAATTTCCCTCACTGCCCTTCCCTGTCCCTAGAAACAAGGATTATCACAGTGAAAGAAACTGACACTCTTCCTACCTATAGTTTTCTGTCCCTAGAAAAAATGTTTTTTTAAAGACGGTTGATGATCAATGCTTTAGCACACTATAGCACAAGGAGAATTTCCCTCACTGTCCTTCCCTGTCCCTATAAACAAGGATTATCACAGTGAAAGAAACTGACACTCTTCCTACCTATAGTTTTCTGTCCCTAGAAAAAATGTTTTTTTAAAGATGGTTGATGATCAATGCTTTAGCACACTATAGCACAAGGAGAATTTCCCTCACTGTCCTTCCCTGTCCCTAGAAACAAGGATTATCACAGTGAAAGAAACTGACACTCTTCCTACCTATAGTTTTCTGTCCCTAGAAAAAATGTTTTTTTAAAGACGGTTGATGATCAATGCTTTAGCACACTATAGCACAAGGAGAATTTCCCTCACTGTCCTTCCCTGTCCCTAGAAACAAGGATTATCACAGTGAAAGAAACTGACACTCTTCCTACCTATAGTTTTCTGTCCCTGGAAAAAATGTTTTTTTAAAGACGGTTGATGATCAATGCTTTAGCACACTATAGCACAAGGAGAATTTCCCTCACTGTCCTTCCCTGTCCCTAGAAACAAGGATTATCACAGTGAAAGAAACTGACACTCTTCCTACTGTGACAGCAGGAAGGTAAAGTCACCTGGTTGCATCCAGGGGGGTAGATATATTTCGCCCAGATTCAGGCTTTACGCCGATTTGTACAACTAGGTGGAGAGTTGTATAAGGCTAGTGTGCTCATGGATGACTCATACCTCTAGGGAGAGGGCTGGGCGTCGTGCAGACAGGGAGTTGATGAGACCAGCTGAACCTTGTCAGCTCATTTAGGCCTCTATAAGAAAGCCCAGCTTCATTAGATGTTAGCTCATGCCTGGAACCAGACCTGTGTGGACTGTCTAGGGAGAGTGAACCCCTGTGCGGTGAGAGAAAGCCTGTGTGGCTATATTTTGCTTGGACATTTAAAACCAGGGACTTAGGGACTAGGACAGCACTAGGCTGATCCCAGTTGTTAGTTAGGAAACCTGTATGTTTAGTCAGAGGTCAAGTTGACCAGGATTTATTTTGTTTATGTTTTTTTTGCCTTGCTGTGTTTTTGTCACTGTAAATAGAAAATAAACCGCACCTTTTTGATTTTGAAAACCACAATCTCCGTCTGCTGGGCCTGTTTTTGGGTGGGGAGCCCATCCCGGGGGTCACACATACCCGCTGCCGAGCTAACCCCCTCACAGTTGGTGGAGAACCAGTGGCAGTTTTTTTTTAAGCCAGCATGGAGGAGATACTGAAACAGCTGGCTCTGGCAAATGCCAATCAACAGCAGACAAATGCAGGTTTGCAAAGGAGCCTTGCAGCCCAGCAGCAAGCTCATCAACAGAGCCTTGCAACTTTACAACAGAGTCTGGAGGCTCAGCAACAAGCCCAACAGCAATCTGAGGCCCGCTTCATAGACCTGTTGCAGAAGCAAGAGCAGAGACTACAACAACAGATGGAAGCAGTAATGCAGCAACGTCCGCAGACCAGTGAGGAAAGCCGTCCCACTAATACCGCGTCCTTTGGGGTGAGTCGTTTATTGACAAAAATGACTGGAGAGGATGATCCAGAGGTATTTTTGACCACATTTGAAAGGACCGCTGAAAGAGAAAAGTGGCCTGAGGAGCAGTGGGCTGGACTAGTGGCTCCTCTGTTAACTGGTGAATCGCAGAAAGCTTACTATGACCTAGAGCCTAACCAAGCAAAAGACTATGTGATGCTAAAAGCTGAAATATTGGCAAGGCTGGGTGTCACCCTGGCTGTCCGGGCTCAGCGTGTGCATAACTGGACTTTCCAGCTTGGAAAACCCCCCAGGTCTCAAATGTATGATCTCATTCACCTGAGCAGAAAGTGGCTACAGCCAGAGACTTTGTCCGCACCAAAGATTGTGGAACGTGTTGTAATGGATCGGTTTTTGAGAGCTCTTCCTACTGCCATCCAAAAGTGGGTAAGCCATGGAGACCCAGAGACGGCCGATGGTCTTGTGGATCGTGTGGAGAAATACTTGGCTACAGAGAACCTGACGGCCTCTTCCAGAGACACTCGGACTTTCCACCCTAAGACCAGACCATCCCCAGGGGCGGATAAGAGGATTCCAAGGGGTGAGGGTGGAGAGAGTGAGAGGGTGGGAGCTCTACCCCAAGTTTGGCGAGAACAGCCTGGGAAATCAGCGGCTCAAGAGGCCGCAAGAAGGATCGTTTGCTACCGCTGCCGGCAAGCGGGACATATTGCAGCAAATTGCCCGGTTGTGGAGGAACCCATGCAGTGTGACTTTCTGACGGGCAGACGTCAGTCGCTGTGTGCGACAGTCGCATGCACTGCCATTCGGGGAACTGAGAAACATTTATGCAAAATGTGTATTAATGGTAGAAATGTTGTGGTATTGCTGGATTCAGGTAGCCTTGTGACCCTGATAAAGGCTGAGTTAGTTAAAACAGAGGTCTCTGGGAATAGCAAGGTAGCCGTTATTTGTGTGCATGGGGACACCCGAGAGTATCCAGTGACTACAGTGTGTTTCGAGACCCCCAAAGGTACCCTCTCTCATCCAGTGGGCTTAGTATCTCAGTTACCGCATGACGCCATTGTGGGAAGGGATTTTCCGAAGTTCTGGGAACTGTGGGATGATCCTGAGCCCCCCACTGGTGCCCCTATGTACCAGGAATGTGATAGCCAGAACTCCCCTGAGAGTGGTGAGGACTCTCCGGAATTTCCCTTGTCAGTATTGGCAGGGGAGACTCAAGAAACTGGAGAGGAGCCCACCTCCTCAGACGAAAACCTACCGTCTGTGGAGTTTTCTGATCTTGAGGTTCACAGGGAAAACTTTGCCACAGAACAGTTGAAAGACCCCGCCCTAATAAAGGCACGGGAAAACGTAGTGAAAATAGATGGCGAGTTAGTGAACCCAGATAATACCGGCACTTACCCATACTTCAGCGTAGAGAAGGACCTACTGTATCGGGTGGCAAAAAGGGCAGAAGAAACCGTTGAGCAGCTTGTGGTGCCCAAACCTTACAGGAAGTTGGTGTTGGAGTTGGCCCATGGGCACATTCTTGGAGGTCATCTGGGGACAGAGAAAACCCGAGAGAGAGTATTACAGAGATTCTATTGGCCTGGGGTGATGAAGGACATAGAAAATTATTGTTCCTCCTGCCCTGTGTGTCAGAGGTCGGCCCCGATGCCACATTTCCGTAGCCCGCTGGTCCCTCTACCCATCATTGAGGTCCCGTTTGAGAGAATCGCAATGGATTTGGTAGGTCCTATAATCAAGTCCGCTAGGGGGCACCAGTACATATTGGTTATAATGGACTATGCCACCCGTTATCCAGAAGCGATCCCTCTCAGAAATACCTCGGCCAAAACCATAGCCAAAGAGCTATCTCTTGTTTTTAGCCGGGTGGGTATTTGTAAAGAACTGCTTACGGACCAAGGTACACCCTTTATGTCCCGGGTTATGAAAGAGCTGTGTAAATTGTTCAAAGTGACGCAATTGCGTACATCTGTGTATCACCCCCAAACCGATGGGCTGGTTGAAAGATTCAACAAAACCCTAAAACAAATGTTGAAGAAAGTGGTGGATAGAGATGGAAGGGATTGGGACTGTCTACTTCCTTATTTGATGTTTGCTATTAGGGAGGTGCCCCAATCCTCTACGGGATTCTCCCCCTTTGAGTTACTGTATGGGAGACACCCAAGAGGGCTGTTGGATATTGCCAAGGAAACTTGGGAAAGTGAGAGTTCTCCCCACAGGAGTGTGATTGAGCATGTCGCCCTGATGCAAGATCGAATTGCACAGGTAATGCCCATCGTGAAGGAACATTTGGCCCAAGCGCAGTTGGCACAGCAGAGAGTGTACAACCGTGGAGCCAAGACCCGTACCTTTTCCCCGGGGGATAGGATATTGGTACTTGTCCCTACGGTTGAAAGTAAATTCCTTGCCAAATGGCAAGGCCCCTACGAGATAATGGAAAAAGTGAGCGAAGTGAATTACAAGGTCAGACAACCAGGAAGGCGAAAGCCCGAACAGATCTATCACGTTAATCTGTTGAAAGCCTGGAGGGATAGAGAGTCCCTAGTCGCAGACACTTGGTCACCAGCTCAAACTGGTTGCGTGATTCCTGAGGTTGGAATCGCAGCCACCTTGTCACAACCCCAACAACAGGAGGTTAAGGAGTTTGTGCTTCGCAACAAGGAGGTATTCTCTGAGCTGCCGGGACAAACATCTGGGGTAGAGCATGACATTATTACCCCGCCCGGTGAAAGGGTGAAGTTAAAACCCTATCGGATCCCAGAGGCCCGACGGGAGGCAATACGGGAGGAAGTACAGAAAATGCTGAACTTAGGGGTGATAGAGGAGTCCCAAAGTGATTGGTCTAGTCCCATTGTGTTGGTGCCTAAACCGGATGGGAGCTGGCGATTTTGTAACGATTTTCGTCAGTTGAACAAAGTTACAAAATTTGACACCTACCCCATGCCACGTATAGATGAGTTGATCGACCGGCTGGGAACAGCCCGATACATGACGACTCTTGACCTCACAAAAGGGTATTGGCAAATCCCCCTGGCCAAGTCGGCCAAAGAGAAAACCGCATTTGTAACCCCAGACGGGGCGTTCCAATATAAAAGAATGCCGTTCGGGTTACAGAATGCGCCGGCCACATTCCAGCGGAAAATGGACCAGATGCTGAGGCCCCATCGGAAGTATGCTGCGGCTTACCTGGATGACATAATTGTCCATAGCACAGATTGGGCCTCACATCTGCCAAAAGTGCAAGCAGTCCTGGACTCTGTTCGGGAAGCAGGGTTTACGGCTAACCCCAAGAAGTGTACCATTGGGCAGGAGGAGGCCAAATATCTTGGGTACACCATTGGGAGGGGAGTAATAAAACCCCAACTCAACAAAGTCGAGGCCATCCAGAGTTGGCCACGTCCCAACAGCAAGAAGCAGGTACGAGCCTTTCTGGGAATCGCTGGGTATTATCGGCGATTCATTCCCCACTTTGCTTCTAAGGCTGTGCCCCTAACCAACCTGACGAAGGGGAAAGGGTCGGTCATGATTAAATGGACCCCCGAGGCTGAGGCAGCATTCCAATTCTTGAAACAAGCCTTATGTAGCCAGCCAGTGTTGTACTCACCCGACTTCTCTAGAGACTTTGTCGTACAAAGTGATGCGTCAGATGTGGGGTTAGGAGCAGTATTGTCCCAGGTCTGGAACGGGGAAGAGCACCCAGTCATTTACCTCAGCAGGAAGTTGAAGTCCCATGAGGTAAATTACGCCACCGTTGAAAAGGAGTGTTTAGCGGTGAAGTGGGCTCTAGATTCCCTTCGGTACTACCTGCTAGGTAGGCACTTTGACATGGTTACGGATCACGCTCCGTTAAAGTGGATGGCTCAAAACAAGGAAACAAATAGAAGAGTGAATAGGTGGTTCCTGGCCCTCCAGGAATTCAACTTCACAGTAAAGCATCGCCCTGGCGTTCAAATGGGGAATGTGGATGCTTTGTCTCGAGTACATGAATGCCTGATTGCTGGTGTTCCAACCCCGAGGTTAAAACAAGAGGGGGGGGTATGTGACAGCAGGAAGGTAAAGTCACCTGGTTGCATCCAGGGGGGTAGATATATTTCGCCCAGATTCAGGCTTTACGCCGATTTGTACAACTAGGTGGAGAGTTGTATAAGGCTAGTGTGCTCATGGATGACTCATACCTCTAGGGAGAGGGCTGGGCGTCGTGCAGACAGGGAGTTGATGAGACCAGCTGAACCTTGTCAGCTCATTTAGGCCTCTATAAGAAAGCCCAGCTTCATTAGATGTTAGCTCATGCCTGGAACCAGACCTGTGTGGACTGTCTAGGGAGAGTGAACCCCTGTGCGGTGAGAGAAAGCCTGTGTGGCTATATTTTGCTTGGACATTTAAAACCAGGGACTTAGGGACTAGGACAGCACTAGGCTGATCCCAGTTGTTAGTTAGGAAACCTGTATGTTTAGTCAGAGGTCAAGTTGACCAGGATTTATTTTGTTTATGTTTTTTTTGCCTTGCTGTGTTTTTGTCACTGTAAATAGAAAATAAACCGCACCTTTTTGATTTTGAAAACCACAATCTCCGTCTGCTGGGCCTGTTTTTGGGTGGGGAGCCCATCCCGGGGGTCACACATACTTGCTGCCGAGCTAACCCCCTCACACTACCTATAGTTTTCTGTCCCTAGAAAAAATGTTTTTTTAAAGATGGTTGATGATCAATGCTTTAGCACACTATAGCACAAGGAGAATTTCCCTCACTGTCCTTCCCTGTCCCTAGAAACAAGGATTATCACAGTGAAAGAAACTGACACTCTTCCTACCTATAGTTTTCTGTCCCTAGAAAAAATGTTTTTTTAAAGACGGTTGATGATCAATGCTTTAGCACACTATAGCACAAGGAGAATTTCCCTCACTGTCCTTCCCTGTCCCTAGAAACAAGGATTATCACAGTGAAAGAAACTGACACTCTTCCTACCTATAGTTTTCTGTCCCTAGAAAAAATGTTTTTTTAAAGACGGTTGATGATCAATGCTTTAGCACACTATAGCACAAGGAGAATTTCCCTCACTGTCCTTCCCTGTCCCTAGAAACAAGGATTATCACAGTGAAAGAAACTGACACTCTTCCTACCTATAGTTTTCTGTCCCTAGAAAAAATGTTTTTTTAAAGATGGTTTATGATCAATGCTTTAGCACACTATAGCACAAGGAGAATTTCCCTCACTGTCCTTCCCTGTCCCTAGAAACAAGGATTATCACAGTAAAACACACTGACACTCTCCCTACCTATAGTTTTCTGTCCCTAGAAAAAATGATTTTTTAAAGATGGTTGATGATCAATGCTTTAGCACACTATAGCACAAGGAGAATTTCCCTCACTGTCCTTCCCTGTCCCTAGAAACAAGGATTCACACAGTAAAACACACTGACACTCTCCCTACCTTTAGTTTTCTGTCCCTAGAAAAAATGATTTTTTAAAGACGGTTGATGATCAATGCTTTAGCACACTATAGCACAAGGAGAATTTCCCTCACTGTCCTTCCCTGTCCCTAGAAACAAGGATTATTACAGTGAAAGAAACTGACACTCTTCCTACCTATAGTTTTCTGTCCCTAGAAAAAATGTTTTTTTAAAGATGGTTGATGATCAATGCTTTAGCACACTATAGCACAAGGAGAATTTCCCTCACTGTCCTTCCCTGTCCCTAGAAACAAGGATTATCACAGTGAAAGAAACTAACACTCTTCCTACCTATAGTTTTCTGTCCCTAGAAAAAATGTTTTTTTAAAGACGGTTGATGATCAATGCTTTAGCACACTATAGCACAAGGAGAATTTCCCTCACTGTCCTTCCCTGTCCCTAGAAACAAGGATTATCACAGTGAAAGAAACTGACACTCTTCCTACCTATAGTTTTCTGCCCCTAGAAAAAATGTTTTTTTAAAGACGGTTGATGATCAATGCTTTAGCACACTATAGCACAAGGAGAATTTCCCTCACTGTCCTTCCCTGTCCCTAGAAACAAGGATTATCACAGTGAAAGAAACTGACACTCTTCCTACCTATAGTTTTCTGTCCCTAGAAAAAAAGTTTTTTTAAAGATGGTTGATGATCAATGCTTTAGCACACTATAGCACAAGAAGAATTTCCCTCACTGTCCTTCCCTGTCCCTAGAAACAAGGATTATCACAGTGAAAGAAACTGACACTCTTCCTACCTATAGTTTTCTGTCCCTAGAAAAAATGTTTTTTTAAAGATGGTTGATGATCAATGCTTTAGCACACTATAGCACAAGGAGAATTTCCCTCACTGTCCTTCCCTGTCCCTAGAAACAAGGATTATCACAGTGAAAGAAACTAACACTCTTCCTACCTATAGTTTTCTGTCCCTAGAAAAAATGTTTTTTTAAAGATGGTTGATGATCAATGCTTTAGCACACTATAGCACAAGGAGAATTTCCCTCACTGTCCTTCCCTGCCCCTAGAAACAAGGATTATCACAGTAAAACACACTGACACTCTCCCTACCTATAGTTTTCTGTCCCTAGAAAAAATGATTTTTTAAAGATGGTTGATGATCAATGCTTTAGCACACTATAGCACAAGGAGAATTTCCCTCACTGTCCTTCCCTGTCCCTAGAAACAAGGATTCGCACAGTAAAACACACTGACACTCTCCCTACCTTTAGTTTTCTGTCCCTAGAAAAAATGATTTTTTAAAGACGGTTGATGATCAATGCTTTAGCACACTATAGCACAAGGAGAATTTCCCTCACTGTCCTTCCCTGTCCCTAGAAACAAGGATTATTACAGTGAAAGAAACTGACACTCTTCCTACCTATAGTTTTCTGTCCCTAGAAAAAATGTTTTTTTAAAGATGGTTGATGATCAATGCTTTAGCACACTATAGCACAAGGAGAATTTCCCTCACTGTCCTTCCCTGTCCCTAGAAACAAGGATTATCACAGTGAAAGAAACTGACACTCTTCCTACCTATAGTTTTCTGTCCCTAGAAAAAATGTTTTTTTAAAGACGGTTGATGATCAATGCTTTAGCACACTATAGCACAAGGAGAATTTCCCTCACTGTCCTTCCCTGTCCCTAGAAACAAGGATTATCACAGTGAAAGAAACTGACACTCTTCCTACCTATAGTTTTCTGTCCCTAGAAAAAATGTTTTTTTAAAGACGGTTGATGATCAATGCTTTAGCACACTATAGCACAAGGAGAATTTCCCTCACTGTCCTTCCCTGTCCCTAGAAACAAGGATTATCACAGTGAAAGAAACTGACACTCTTCCTACCTATAGTTTTCTGTCCCTAGAAAAAATGTTTTTTTAAAGATGGTTGATGATCAATGCTTTAGCACACTATAGCACAAGGAGAATTTCCCTCACTGTCCTTCCCTGTCCCTAGAAACAAGGATTATCACAGTGAAAGAAACTGACACTCTTCCTACCTATAGTTTTCTGTCCCTAGAAAAAATGTTTTTTTAAAGATGGTTGATGATCAATGCTTTAGCACACTATAGCACAAGGAGAATTTCCCTCACTGTCCTTCCCTGTCCCTAGAAACAAGGATTATCACAGTGAAAGAAACTGACACTCTTCCTACCTATAGTTTTCTGTCCCTAGAAAAAATGTTTTTTTAAAGACGGTTGATGATCAATGCTTTAGCACACTATAGCACAAGGAGAATTTCCCTCACTGTCCTTCCCTGTCCCTAGAAACAAGGATTATCACAGTGAAAGAAACTGACACTCTTCCTACCTATAGTTTTCTGTCCCTAGAAAAAATGTTTTTTTAAAGACGGTTGATGATCAATGCTTTAGCACACTATAGCACAAGGAGAATTTCCCTCACTGTCCTTCCCTGTCCCTAGAAACAAGGATTATCACAGTGAAAGAAACTGACACTCTTCCTACCTATAGTTTTCTGTCCCTAGAAAAAATGTTTTTTTAAAGACGGTTGATGATCAATGCTTTAGCACACTATAGCACAAGGAGAATTTCCCTCACTGTCCTTCCCTGTCCCTAGAAACAAGGATTATCACAGTGAAAGAAACTGACACTCTTCCTACCTATAGTTTTCTGTCCCTAGAAAAAATGTTTTTTTAAAGACGGTTGATGATCAATGCTTTAGCACACTATAGCACAAGGA
Source organism: Rana muscosa (assembly GCA_029206835.1). NCBI lineage: Eukaryota > Metazoa > Chordata > Amphibia > Anura > Ranidae > Rana > Rana muscosa. The sequence goes on from CM055117.1 coordinate 338,039,082, forward strand.
GAATTTCCCTCACTGTCCTTCCCTGTCCCTAGAAACAAGGATTATCACAGTGAAAGAAACTGACACTCTTCCTACCTATAGTTTTCTGTCCCTAGAAAAAATGTTTTTTTAAAGACGGTTGATGATCAATGCTTTAGCACACTATAGCACAAGGAGAATTTCCCTCACTGTCCTTCCCTGTCCCTAGAAACAAGGATTATCACAGTGAAAGAAACTGACACTCTTCCTACCTATAGTTTTCTGTCCGTAGAAAAAATGTTTTTTTAAAGATGGTTGATGATCAATGCTTTAGCACACTATAGCACAAGGAGAATTTCCCTCACTGTCCTTCCCTGTCCCTAGAAACAAGGATTGTCACAGTGAAAGAAACTGACACTCTTCCTACCTATAGTTTTATGTCCCTAGAAAAAATGTTTTTTTAAAGATGGTTGATGATCAATGCTTTAGCACACTATAGCACAAGGAGAATTTCCCTCACTGTCCTTCCCTGTCCCTAGAAACAAGGATTATCACAGTGAAAGAAACTGACACTCTTCCTACCTATAGTTTTCTGTCCCTAGAAAAAATGTTTTTTTAAAGATGGTTGATGATCAATGCTTTAGCACACTAAAGCACAAGGAGAATTTCCCTCACTGTCCTTCCCTGTCCCTAGAAACAAGGATTATCACAGTGAAAGAAACTAACACTCTTCCTACCTATAGTTTTCTGTCCCTAGAAAAAATGTTTTTTTAAAGACGGTTGATGATCAATGCTTTAGCACACTATAGCACAAGGAGAATTTCCCTCACTGTCCTTCCCTGTCCCTAGAAACAAGGATTATCACAGTGAAAGAAACTGACACTCTTCCTACCTATAGTTTTCTGCCCCTAGAAAAAATGTTTTTTTAAAGACGGTTGATGATCAATGCTTTAGCACACTATAGCACAAGGAGAATTTCCCTCACTGTCCTTCCCTGTCCCTAGAAACAAGGATTATCACAGTGAAAGAAACTGACACTCTTCCTACCTATAGTTTTCTGTCCCTAGAAAAAAAGTTTTTTTAAAGATGGTTGATGATCAATGCTTTAGCACACTATAGCACAAGAAGAATTTCCCTCACTGTCCTTCCCTGTCCCTAGAAACAAGGATTATCACAGTGAAATAAACTGACACTCTTCCTACCTATAGTTTTCTGTCCCTAGAAAAAATGTTTTTTTAAAGATGGTTGATGATCAATGCTTTAGCACACTATAGCACAAGGAGAATTTCCCTCACTGTCCTTCCCTGTCCCTAGAAACAAGGATTATCACAGTGAAAGAAACTAACACTCTTCCTACCTATAGTTTTCTGTCCCTAGAAGAAATGTTTTTTTAAAGACGGTTGATGATCAATGCTTTAGCACACTATAGCACAAGGAGAATTTCCCTCACTGTCCTTCCCTGTCCCTAGAAACAAGGATTATCACAGTGAAAGAAACTGACACTCTTCCTACCTATAGTTTTCTGTCCCTAGAAAAAATGTTTTTTTAAAGATGGTTGATGATCAATGCTTTAGCACACTATAGCACAAGGAGAATTTCCCTCACTGTCCTTCCCTGTCCCTAGAAACAAGGATTATCACAGTAAAACACACTGACACTCTCCCTACCTATAGTTTTCTGTCCCTAGAAAAAATGTTTTTTTAAAGATGGTTGATGATCAATGCTTTAGCACACTATAGCACAAGGAGAATTTCCCTCACTGTCCTTCCCTGTCCCTAGAAACAAGGATTCGCACAGTAAAACACACTGACACTCTCCCTACCTTTAGTTTTCTGTCCCTAGAAAAAATGTTTTTTTAAAGACGGTTGATGATCAATGCTTTAGCACACTATAGCACAAGGAGAATTTCCCTCACTGTCCTTCCCTGTCCCTAGAAACAAGGATTATTACAGTGAAAGAAACTGACACTCTTCCTACCTATTGTTTTCTGTCCCTAGAAAAAATGTTTTTTTAAAGATGGTTGATGATCAATGCTTTAGCACACTATAGCACAAGGAGAATTTCCCTCACTGTCCTTCCCTGTCCCTAGAAACAAGGATTATCACAGTGAAAGAAACTAACACTCTTCCTACCTATAGTTTTCTGTCCCTAGAAAAAATGTTTTTTTAAAGACGGTTGATGATCAATGCTTTAGCACACTATAGCACAAGGAGAATTTCCCTCACTGTCCTTCCCTGTCCCTAGAAACAAGGATTATCACAGTGAAAGAAACTGACACTCTTCCTACCTATAGTTTTCTGCCCCTAGAAAAAATGTTTTTTTAAAGACGGTTGATGATCAATGCTTTAGCACACTATAGCACAAGGAGAATTTCCCTCACTGTCCTTCCCTGTCCCTAGAAACAAGGATTATCACAGTGAAAGAAACTGACACTCTTCCTACCTATAGTTTTCTGTCCCTAGAAAAAAAGTTTTTTTAAAGATGGTTGATGATCAATGCTTTAGCACACTATAGCACAAGAAGAATTTCCCTCACTGTCCTTCCCTGTCCCTAGAAACAAGGATTATCACAGTGAAAGAAACTGACACTCTTCCTACCTATAGTTTTCTGTCCCTAGAAAAAATGTTTTTTTAAAGATGGTTGATGATCAATGCTTTAGCACACTATAGCACAAGGAGAATTTCCCTCACTGTCCTTCCCTGTCCCTAGAAACAAGGATTATCACAGTGAAAGAAACTAACACTCTTCCTACCTATAGTTTTCTGTCCCTAGAAAAAATGTTTTTTTAAAGACGGTTGATGATCAATGCTTTAGCACACTATAGCACAAGGAGAATTTCCCTCACTGTCCTTCCCTGTCCCTAGAAACAAGGATTATCACAGTGAAAGAAACTGACACTCTTCCTACCTATAGTTTTCTGTCCCTAGAAAAAATGTTTTTTTAAAGACGGTTGATGATCAATGCTTTAGCACACTACAGCACAAGGAGAATTTCCCTCACTGTCCTTCCCTGTCCCTAGAAACAAGGATTATCACAGTGAAGGAAACTGACACTCTTCCTACCTATAGTTTTCTGTCCCTAGAAAAAATGTTTTTTTAAAGACGGTTGATGATCAATGCTTTAGCACACTATAGCACAAGGAGAATTTCCCTCACTGTCCTTCCCTGTCCCTAGAAACAAGGATTATCACAGTGAAAGAAACTGACACTCTTCCTACCTATAGTTTTCTGTCCCTAGAAAAAATGTTTTTTTAAAGACGGTTGATGATCAATGCTTTAGCACACTATAGCACAAGGAGAATTTCCCTCACTGTCCTTCCCTGTCCCTAGAAACAAGGATTATCACAGTGAAAGAAACTGACACTCTTCCTACCTATAGTTTTCTGTCCCTAGAAAAAATGTTTTTTTAAAGACGGTTGATGATCAATGCTTTAGCACACTATAGCACAAGGAGAATTTCCCTCACTGTCCTTCCCTGTCCCTAGAAACAAGGATTATCACAGTGAAAGAAACTGACACTCTTCCTACCTATAGTTTTCTGTCCGTAGAAAAAATGTTTTTTTAAAGATGGTTGATGATCAATGCTTTAGCACACTATAGCACAAGGAGAATTTCCCTCACTGTCCTTCCCTGTCCCTAGAAACAAGGATTGTCACAGTGAAAGAAACTGACACTCTTCCTACCTATAGTTTTATGTCCCTAGAAAAAATGTTTTTTTAAAGATGGTTGATGATCAATGCTTTAGCACACTATAGCACAAGGAGAATTTCCCTCACTGTCCTTCCCTGTCCCTAGAAACAAGGATTATCACAGTGAAAGAAACTGACACTCTTCCTACCTATAGTTTTCTGTCCCTAGAAAAAATGTTTTTTTAAAGATGGTTGATGATCAATGCTTTAGCACACTAAAGCACAAGGAGAATTTCCCTCACTGTCCTTCCCTGTCCCTAGAAACAAGGATTATCACAGTGAAAGAAACTGACACTCTTCCTACCTATAGTTTTCTGTCCCTAGAAAAAATGTTTTTTTAAAGACGGTTGATGATCAATGCTTTAGCACACTATAGCACAAGGAGAATTTCCCTCACTGTCCTTCCCTGTCCCTAGAAACAAGGATTATCACAGTGAAAGAAACTGACACTCTTCCTACCTATAGTTTTCTGTCCCTAGAAAAAATGTTTTTTTAAAGACGGTTGATGATCAATGCTTTAGCACACTATAGCACAAGGAGAATTTCCCTCACTGTCCTTCCCTGTCCCTAGAAACAAGGATTATCACAGTGAAAGAAACTGACACTCTTCCTACCTATAGTTTTCTGTCCCTAGAAAAAATGTTTTTTTAAAGACGGTTGATGATCAATGCTTTAGCACACTATAGCACAAGGAGAATTTCCCTCACTGTCCTTCCCTGTCCCTAGAAACAAGGATTATCACAGTGAAAGAAACTGACACTCTTCCTACCTATAGTTTTCTGTCCCTAGAAAAAATGTTTTTTTAAAGACGGTTGATGATCAATGCTTTAGCACACTATAGCACAAGGAGAATTTCCCTCACTGTCCTTCCCTGTCCCTAGAAACAAGGATTATCACAGTGAAAGAAACTGACACTCTTCCTACCTATAGTTTTCTGTCCCTAGAAAAAATGGTTTTTTAAAGACGGTTGATGATCAATGCTTTAGCACACTATAGCACAAGGAGAATTTCCCTCACTGTCCTTCCCTGTCCCTAGAAACAAGGATTATCACAGTGAAAGAAACTGACACTCTTCCTACCTATAGTTTTCTGTCCGTAGAAAAAATGTTTTTTTAAAGATGGTTGATGATCAATGCTTTAGCACACTATAGCACAAGGAGAATTTCCCTCACTGTCCTTCCCTGTCCCTAGAAACAAGGATTGTCACAGTGAAAGAAACTGACACTCTTCCTACCTATAGTTTTATGTCCCTAGAAAAAATGTTTTTTTAAAGATGGTTGATGATCAATGCTTTAGCACACTATAGCACAAGGAGAATTTCCCTCACTGTCCTTCCCTGTCCCTAGAAACAAGGATTATCACAGTGAAAGAAACTGACACTCTTCCTACCTATAGTTTTCTGTCCCTAGAAAAAATGTTTTTTTAAAGATGGTTGATGATCAATGCTTTAGCACACTAAAGCACAAGGAGAATTTCCCTCACTGTCCTTCCCTGTCCCTAGAAACAAGGATTATCACAGTGAAAGAAACTGACACTCTTCCTACCTATAGTTTTCTGTCCCTAGAAAAAATGTTTTTTTAAAGACGGTTGATGATCAATGCTTTAGCACACTATAGCACAAGGAGAATTTCCCTCACTGTCCTTCCCTGTCCCTAGAAACAAGGATTATCACAGTGAAAGAAACTGACACTCTTCCTACCTATAGTTTTCTGCCCCTAGAAAAAATGTTTTTTTAAAGACGGTTGATGATCAATGCTTTAGCACACTATAGCACAAGGAGAATTTCCCTCACTGTCCTTCCCTGTCCCTAGAAACAAGGATTATCACAGTGAAAGAAACTGACACTCTTCCTACCTATAGTTTTCTGTCCCTAGAAAAAAAGTTTTTTTAAAGATGGTTGATGATCAATGCTTTAGCACACTATAGCACAAGAAGAATTTCCCTCACTGTCCTTCCCTGTCCCTAGAAACAAGGATTATCACAGTGAAAGAAACTGACACTCTTCCTACCTATAGTTTTCTGTCCCTAGAAAAAATGTTTTTTTAAAGATGGTTGATGATCAATGCTTTAGCACACTATAGCACAAGGAGAATTTCCCTCACTGTCCTTCCCTGTCCCTAGAAACAAGGATTATCACAGTGAAAGAAACTAACACTCTTCCTACCTATAGTTTTCTGTCCCTAGAAAAAATGTTTTTTTAAAGACGGTTGATGATCAATGCTTTAGCACACTATAGCACAAGGAGAATTTCCCTCACTGTCCTTCCCTGTCCCTAGAAACAAGGATTATCACAGTGAAAGAAACTGACACTCTTCCTACCTATAGTTTTCTGTCCCTAGAAAAAATGTTTTTTTAAAGATGGTTGATGATCAATGCTTTAGCACACTATAGCACAAGGAGAATTTCCCTCACTGTCCTTCCCTGTCCCTAGAAACAAGGGTTATCACAGTAAAACACACTGACACTCTCCCTACCTATAGTTTTCTGTCCCTAGAAAAAATGATTTTTTAAAGATGGTTGATGATCAATGCTTTAGCACACTATAGCACAAGGAGAATTTCCCTCACTGTCCTTCCCTGTCCCTAGAAACAAGGATTTGCACAGTAAAACACACTGACACTCTCCCTACCTTTAGTTTTCTGTCCCTAGAAAAAATGATTTTTTAAAGACGGTTGATGATCAATGCTTTAGCACACTATAGCACAAGGAGAATTTCCCTCACTGTCCTTCCCTGTCCCTAGAAACAAGGATTATTACAGTGAAAGAAACTGACACTCTTCCTACCTATAGTTTTCTGTCCCTAGAAAAAATGTTTTTTTAAAGATGGTTGATGATCAATGCTTTAGCACACTATAGCACAAGGAGAATTTCCCTCACTGTCCTTCCCTGTCCCTAGAAACAAGGATTATCACAGTGAAAGAAACTGACACTCTTCCTACCTATAGTTTTCTGCCCCTAGAAAAAATGTTTTTTTAAAGACGGTTGATGATCAATGCTTTAGCACACTATAGCACAAGGAGAATTTCCCTCACTGTCCTTCCCTGTCCCTAGAAACAAGGATTATCACAGTGAAAGAAACTGACACTCTTCCTACCTATAGTTTTCTGTCCCTAGAAAAAAAGTTTTTTTAAAGATGGTTGATGATCAATGCTTTAGCACACTATAGCACAAGAAGAATTTCCCTCACTGTCCTTCCCTGTCCCTAGAAACAAGGATTATCACAGTGAAAGAAACTGACACTCTTCCTACCTATAGTTTTCTGTCCCTAGAAAAAATGTTTTTTTAAAGATGGTTGATGATCAATGCTTTAGCACACTATAGCACAAGGAGAATTTCCCTCACTGTCCTTCCCTGTCCCTAGAAACAAGGATTATCACAGTGAAAGAAACTAACACTCTTCCTACCTATAGTTTTCTGTCCCTAGAAAAAATGTTTTTTTAAAGACGGTTGATGATCAATGCTTTAGCACACTATAGCACAAGGAGAATTTCCCTCACTGTCCTTCCCTGTCCCTAGAAACAAGGATTATCACAGTGAAAGAAACTGACACTCTTCCTACCTATAGTTTTCTGTCCCTAGAAAAAATGTTTTTTTAAAGATGGTTGATGATCAATGCTTTAGCACACTATAGCACAAGGAGAATTTCCCTCACTGTCCTTCCCTGTCCCTAGAAACAAGGATTATCACAGTAAAACACACTGACACTCTCCCTACCTATAGTTTTCTGTCCCTAGAAAAAATTATTTTTTAAAGATGGTTGATGATCAATGCTTTAGCACACTATAGCACAAGGAGAATTTCCCTCACTGTCCTTCCCTGTCCCTAGAAACAAGGATTCGCACAGTAAAACACACTGACACTCTCCCTACCTTTAGTTTTCTGTCCCTAGAAAAAATGATTTTTTAAAGACGGTTGATGATCAATGCTTTAGCACAATATAGCACAAGGAGAATTTCTCTCACTGTCCTTCCCTGTCCCTAGAAACAAGGATTATTACAGTGAAAGAAACTGACACTCTTCCTACCTATAGTTTTCTGTCCCTAGAAAAAATGTTTTTTTTAAAGATGGTTGATGATCAATGCTTTAGCACACTATAGCACAAGGAGAATTTCCCTCACTGTCCTTCCCTGTCCCTAGAAACAAGGATTATCACAGTGAAAGAAACTGACACTCTTCCTACCTATAGTTTTCTGTCCCTAGAAAAAATGTTTTTTTAAAGACGGTTGATGATCAATGCTTTAGCACACTATAGCACAAGGAGAATTTCCCTCACTGTCCTTCCCTGTCCCTAGAAACAAGGATTATCACAGTGAAAGAAACTGACACTCTTCCTACCTATAGTTTTCTGTCCCTAGAAAAAATTATTTTTTAAAGATGGTTGATGATCAATGCTTTAGCACACTATAGCACAAGGAGAATTTCCCTCACTGTCCTTCCCTGTCCCTAGAAACAAGGATTCGCACAGTAAAACACACTGACACTCTCCCTACCTTTAGTTTTCTGTCCCTAGAAAAAATGATTTTTTAAAGACGGTTGATGATCAATGCTTTAGCACACTATAGCACAAGGAGAATTTCTCTCACTGTCCTTCCCTGTCCCTAGAAACAAGGATTATTACAGTGAAAGAAACTGACACTCTTCCTACCTATAGTTTTCTGTCCCTAGAAAAAATGTTTTTTTTAAAGATGGTTGATGATCAATGCTTTAGCACACTATAGCACAAGGAGAATTTCCCTCACTGTCCTTCCCTGTCCCTAGAAACAAGGATTATCACAGTGAAAGAAACTGACACTCTTCCTACCTATAGTTTTCTGTCCCTAGAAAAAATGTTTTTTTAAAGACGGTTGATGATCAATGCTTTAGCACACTATAGCACAAGGAGAATTTCCCTCACTGTCCTTCCCTGTCCCTAGAAACAAGGATTATCACAGTGAAAGAAACTGACACTCTTCCTACCTATAGTTTTCTGTCCCTAGAAAAAATGTTTTTTTAAAGACGGTTGATGATCAATGCTTTAGCACACTATAGCACAAGGAGAATTTCCCTCACTGTCCTTCCCTGTCCCTAGAAACAAGGATTATCACAGTGAAAGAAACTGACACTCTTCCTACCTATAGTTTTCTGTCCCTAGAAAAAATGTTTTTTTAAAGATGGTTGATGATCAATGCTTTAGCACACTATAGCACAAGGAGAATTTCCCTCACTGTCCTTCCCTGTCCCTAGAAACAAGGATTATCACAGTGAAAGAAACTGACACTCTTCCTACCTATAGTTTTCTGTCCCTAGAAAAAAAGTTTTTTTAAAGATGGTTGATGATCAATGCTTTAGCACACTATAGCACAAGGAGAATTTCCCTCACTGTCCTTCCCTGTCCCTAGAAACAAGGATTATCACAGTGAAAGAAACTGACACTCTTCCTACCTATAGTTTTCTGTCCCTAGAAAAAATGTTTTTTTAAAGACGGTTGATGATCAATGCTTTAGCACACTATAGCACAAGGAGAATTTCCCTCACTGTCCTTCCCTGTCCCTAGAAACAAGGATTATCACAGTGAAAGAAACTGACACTCTTCCTACCTATAGTTTTCTGTCCCTAGAAAAAATGTTTTTTTAAAGACGGTTGATGATCAATGCTTTAGCACACTATAGCACAAGGAGAATTTCCCTCACTGTCCTTCCCTGTCCCTAGAAACAAGGATTATCACAGTGAAAGAAACTGACACTCTTCCTACCTATAGTTTTCTGTCCCTAGAAAAAATGTTTTTTTAAAGACGGTTGATGATCAATGCTTTAGCACACTATAGCACAAGGAGAATTTCCCTCACTGTCCTTCCCTGTCCCTAGAAACAAGGATTATCACAGTGAAAGAAACTGACACTCTTCCTACCTATAGTTTTCTGTCCCTAGAAAAAATGGTTTTTTAAAGACGGTTGATGATCAATGCTTTAGCACACTATAGCACAAGGAGAATTTCCCTCACTGTCCTTCCCTGTCCCTAGAAACAAGGATTATCACAGTGAAAGAAACTGACACTCTTCCTACCTATAGTTTTCTGTCCCTAGAAAAAATGTTTTTTTTAAAGACGGTTGATGATCAATGCTTTAGCACACTATAGCACAAGGAGAATTTCCCTCACTGTCCTTCCCTGTCCCTAGAAACAAGGATTATCACAGTGAAAGAAACTGACACTCTTCCTACCTATAGTTTTCTGTCCGTAGAAAAAATGTTTTTTTAAAGATGGTTGATGATCAATGCTTTAGCACACTATAGCACAAGGAGAATTTCCCTCACTGTCCTTCCCTGTCCCTAGAAACAAGGATTGTCACAGTGAAAGAAACTGACACTCTTCCTACCTATAGTTTTATGTCCTGTGACAGCAGGAAGGTAAAGTCACCTGGTTGCATCCAGGGGGGTAGATATATTTCGCCCAGATTCAGGCTTTACGCCGACTTATACAACTAGGTGGAAAGTTGTATAAGGCTAGTGGGCTCATGGATGACTCATACCTCTAGGGAGAGGGCTGGGCGTCGTACAGACAGGGAGTTGATGAGGCCAGCTGAAGCTTGTCAGCTCATTTAGGCCTCTATAAGAACTCCCAGCTTCATTAGATGTTAGCTCATGCCTGGAACCAGACCTGTGTGGACTGTCTAGGGAGAGTGAACCCCTGTGCGGTGAGAAAAAGCCTGTGTGGCTATTTGCTTGGACATTTAAAACCAGGGACTTAGGGACTAGGACAGCACTAGGCTGATCCCAGTTGTTAGTTAGGAAACCTGTATGTTTAGTCAGAGGTCAAGTTGACCAGGATTTATTTTGTTTATATGTTTCTTTTGGCTTTGCTGTGTTTTGTCACCGTAAATAGAAAATAAACCGCACCTTTTTTTTGATTTTGAAAACCACAACCTCCGTTTGCTGGGCCTGTTTTTGTGTGGGGAGCCCATCCCGGGGGTCACACACACCCGCTGCCGAGCTAACCCCCTCACAGTTGGTGGAGAACCAGTGGCAGTTTTTTTTAAGCCAGCATGGAGGAGATACTGAAGCAGCTGGCTCTAGCAAATGCCAATCAACAGCAGACAAATGCAGGTTTGCAAAAGAGCCTTGCAGCTCATCAACAGAGCCTTGCAGCCCAGCAGCAAGCTCACCAACAGAGTCTGGAAGCTCAGCAACAAGCCCAGCAGCAATCTGAGGCCCGCTTCATAGACCTGTTACAGAAGCAAGAGCAGAGACTACAACAAATGGAAGCAGTAATGCAGCAACGTCCGCAGACCAGTGAGGAAAGCCGTCCCACTAATACCGCGTCCTTTGGGGTGAGTCGTTTATTGACAAAAATGACTGGAGAGGATGATCCAGAGGTATTTTTGACCACATTTGAAAGGACTGCTGAAAGAGAAAAGTGGCCTGAGGAGCAGTGGGCTGGACTGGTGGCTCCTCTGTTAACTGGTGAATCGCAGAAGGCTTACTATGACCTAGAGCCTGACCAAGCAAAAGACTATGTGATGCTAAAAGCTGAGATATTGGCAAGGCTGGGTGTCACCCAGGCTGTCCGGGCTCAGCGTGTGCATAACTGGACTTTCCAGCTTGGAAAACCCCCCAGGTCTCAAATGTATGATCTCATTCACCTGAGCAGAAAGTGGCTACAGCCAGAGACTTTGTCCGCACCAAAGATTGTGGAACGTGTTGTAATGGATCGGTTTTTGAGAGCTCTTCCTACTGCCATCCAAAACTGGGTAAGCCATGGAGACCCAGAGACGGCCGATGGTCTTGTGGATCGTGTGGAGAAATACTTGGCTACAGAGAACCTGACGGCCTCTTCCAGAGACACTCGGACTTTCCACCCTAAGACCAGACCATCCCCAGGGGCGGATAAGAGGATTCCAAGGGGTAAGGGTGGAGAGAGTGAGAGGGTGGGAGCTCTACCCCAAGTTTGGCGAGAACAGCCTGGGAAATCAGCGGCTCAAGAGGCGGCAAGAAGGATCGTTTGCTACCGCTGCCGGCAAGCGGGACATATTGCAGCCAATTGCCCGGTTGTGGAGGAACCCATGCAGTGTGACTTTCTGACGGGCAGACGTCAGTCGCTGTGTGCGACAGTCGCATGCACTGCCATTCGAGGAATTGAGAAACATTTATGCAAAATGTGTGTTAATGGTAGAAATGTTGTGGTATTGCTGGATTCAGGTAGCCTTGTGACCCTGATAAAGGCTGAGTTAGTTAAAACAGAGGTCTCTGGGAATAGCAAGGTAGCTGTTATTTGTGTGCATGGGGACACCCGAGAGTATCCAGTGACTACAGTGTGTTTCGAGACCCCCAAAGGTACCCTCTCTCATCCAGTGGGCTTAGTATCTCAGTTACCGTATGACGCCATTGTGGGAAGGGATTTTCCGAAGTTCTGGGAACTGTGGGATGATCCTGAGCCCCCCACTGGTGCCCCTATGTACCAGGAATGTGATAGCCAGAACTCCCCTGAGAGTGGTGAGGACTCTCCGGAATTTCCCTTATCAGTATTGGCAGGGGAGACTCAAGAAACTGGAGAGGAGCCCACCTCCTCAGACGAAAACCTACCGTCTGTGGAGTTTTCTGATCTTGAGGTTCACAGGGAAAACTTTGCCACAGAACAGTTGAAAGACCCCGCCCTAATAAAGGCACGCGAAAACGTAGTGAAAATAGATGGCGAGTTAGTGAACCCAGATAATACCTGCACTTACCCATACTTCAGCGTAGAGAAGGACCTACTGTATCGGGTGGCAAAAAGGGCAGAAGAAACCGTTGAGCAGCTTGTGGTGCCCAAACCTTACAGGAAGTTGGTGTTGGAGTTGGCCCATGGGCACATTCTTGGAGGTCATCTGGGGACAGAGAAAACCCGAGAGAGGGTATTACAGAGATTCTATTGGCCGGGGGTGATGAAGGACATAGAAAATTATTGTTCCTCCTGCCCTGTGTGTCAGAGGTCGGCCCCGATGCCACATTTCCGTAGCCCGCTGGTCCCTCTACCCATCATTGAGGTCCCGTTTGAGAGGATCGCCATGGATTTGGTAGGTCCTATAATCAAGTCCGCTAGGGGGCACCAGTACATATTAGTTATAATGGACTATGCCACCCGTTATCCAGAAGCGATCCCTCTCCGAAATACCTCGGCCAAAACCATAGCCAAAGAGCTATCTCTTGTGTTTAGCCGGGTGGGTATTTGTAAAGAACTGCTTACGGACCAAGGTACACCCTTTATGTCCCGGGTTATGAAGGAGCTGTGTAAATTGTTCAAAGTGACGCAATTACGTACATCTGTGTATCACCCCCAAACCGATGGGCTGGTTGAAAGATTCAACAAAACCCTAAAACAAATGTTGAAGAAAGTGGTGGATAGAGATGGAAAGGATTGGGACTGTCTACTTCCTTATCTGATGTTTGCTATTAGGGAGGTGCCCCAATCCTCTACGGGATTCTCCCCCTTTGAGTTACTGTATGGGAGACACCCAAGAGGGCTGTTGGATATTGCCAAGGAAACTTGGGAAAGTGAGAGTTCTCCCCACAGGAGTGTGATTGAGCATGTCGCCCTGATGCAAGACCGAATTGCACAGGTAATGCCCATCGTGAAGGAACATTTGGCCCAAGCGCAGTTAGCACAGCAGAGAGTGTACAACCGTGGAGCCAAGACCCGTACCTTTTCCCCGGGGGATAGGATACTGGTACTTGTCCCTACAGTTGAAAGTAAATTCCTTGCCAAATGGCAAGGCCCCTACGAGATAATGGAAAAAGTGAGTGAAGTGAATTACAAGGTCAGACAACCAGGAAGGCGAAAGCCCGAACAGATCTATCACGTTAATCTGTTGAAAGCCTGGAGGGATAGAGAGTCCCTAGTCGCAGACACTTGGTCACCAGCTCAAACTGGTTGCGTGATTCCTGAGGTTGGAATAGCAGCCACCTTGTCACAACCCCAACAACAGGAGGTTAAGGAGTTTGTGCTTCGCAACAAGGAGGTATTCTCTGAGCTGCCGGGACAAACATTTGGGGTAGAGCATGACATCATTACCCCGCCCGGTGAAAGGGTGAAGTTAAAACCCTATCGGATCCCAGAGGCCCGACGGGAGGCAATACGGGAGGAAGTACAGAAAATGCTGAACTTAGGGGTGATAGAGGAGTCCCAAAGTGATTGGTCTAGTCCCATTGTGTTGGTGCCTAAACCGGATGGGAGCTGGCGATTTTGTAACGATTTTCGTCAGTTGAACAAAGTTACAAAATTTGACACCTACCCCATGCCACGTATAGATGAGTTGATCGACCGGCTGGGAACAGCCCGATACATGACGACTCTTGACCTCACAAAAGGGTATTGGCAAATCCCCCTGGCCAAATTGGCCAAAGAGAAAACCGCATTTGTAACCCCAGACGGGGCGTTCCAATATAAAAGAATGCCGTTCGGGTTACAGAATGCGCCGGCCACATTCCAGCGGAAAATGGACCAGATGCTGAGGCCCCATCGGAAGTATGCTGCGGCTTACCTGGATGACGTAATTGTCCATAGCACAGATTGGGCCTCACATCTGCCAAAAGTGCAAGCAGTCCTGGACTCTGTTCGGGAAGCGGGGTTTACGGCTAACCCCAAGAAGTGTACCATTGGGCAGGAGGAGGCCAAATATCTTGGGTACACCATTGGGAGGGGAGTAATAAAACCCCAACTCAACAAAGTCGAGGCCATCCAGAGTTGGCCACGTCCCAACAGCAAGAAGCAGGTACGAGCCTTTCTGGGAATCGCTGGGTATTATCGGCGATTCATTCCCCACTTTGCTTCTAAGGCTGTGCCCCTAACCAACCTAACGAAGGGGAAAGGGTTGGTCATGATTAAATGGACCCCCGAGGCTGAGGCAGCATTCCAATTCTTGAAACAAGCCTTATGTAGCCAGCCAGTGTTGTACTCACCCGACTTCTCTAAAGACTTTGTCGTACAAAGTGATGCGTCAGATGTGGGGTTAGGAGCAGTATTGTCCCAGGTCTGGAACGGGGAAGAGCACCCAGTCATTTACCTCAGCAGGAAGTTGAAGTCCCATGAGGTAAATTACGCCACCGTTGAAAAGGAGTGTTTAGCGGTGAAGTGGGCTCTAGATTCCCTTCGGTACTACCTGCTAGGTAGGCACTTTGACATGGTTACGGATCACGCTCCGTTAAAGTGGATGGCTCAAAACAAGGAAACAAATAGAAGAGTGAATAGGTGGTTCCTGGCCCTCCAGGAATTCAACTTCACAGTAAAGCATCGCCCTGGCGTTCAAATGGGGAATGTGGATGCTTTGTCTCGAGTACATGAATGCCTGATTGCTGGTGTTCCAACCCCGAGGTTAAAACAAGAGGGGGGGTATGTGACAGCAGGAAGGTAAAGTCACCTGGTTGCATCCAGGGGGGTAGATATATTTCGCCCAGATTCAGGCTTTACGCCGACTTATACAACTAGGTGGAAAGTTGTATAAGGCTAGTGGGCTCATGGATGACTCATACCTCTAGGGAGAGGGCTGGGCGTCGTACAGACAGGGAGTTGATGAGGCCAGCTGAAGCTTGTCAGCTCATTTAGGCCTCTATAAGAACTCCCAGCTTCATTAGATGTTAGCTCATGCCTGGAACCAGACCTGTGTGGACTGTCTAGGGAGAGTGAACCCCTGTGCGGTGAGAAAAAGCCTGTGTGGCTATTTGCTTGGACATTTAAAACCAGGGACTTAGGGACTAGGACAGCACTAGGCTGATCCCAGTTGTTAGTTAGGAAACCTGTATGTTTAGTCAGAGGTCAAGTTGACCAGGATTTATTTTGTTTATATGTTTCTTTTGGCTTTGCTGTGTTTTGTCACCGTAAATAGAAAATAAACCGCACCTTTTTTTTAATTTTGAAAACCACAACCTCCGTTTGCTGGGCCTGTTTTTGTGTGGGGAGCCCATCCCGGGGGTCACACACACCCGCTGCCGAGCTAACCCCCTCACAGTCCCTAGAAAAAATGTTTTTTTAAAGATGGTTGATGATCAATGCTTTAGCACACTATAGCACAAGGAGAATTTCCCTCACTGTCCTTCCCTGTCCCTAGAAACAAGGATTATCACAGTGAAAGAAACTGACACTCTTCCTACCTATAGTTTTCTGTCCCTAGAAAAAATGTTTTTTTAAAGATGGTTGATGATCAATGCTTTAGCACACTAAAGCACAAGGAGAATTTCCCTCACTGTCCTTCCCTGTCCCTAGAAACAAGGATTATCACAGTGAAAGAAACTAACACTCTTCCTACCTATAGTTTTCTGTCCCTAGAAAAAATGTTTTTTTAAAGACGGTTGATGATCAATGCTTTAGCACACTATAGCACAAGGAGAATTTCCCTCACTGTCCTTCCCTGTCCCTAGAAACAAGGATTATCACAGTGAAAGAAACTGACACTCTTCCTACCTATAGTTTTCTGCCCCTAGAAAAAATGTTTTTTTAAAGACGGTTGATGATCAATGCTTTAGCACACTATAGCACAAGGAGAATTTCCCTCACTGTCCTTCCCTGTCCCTAGAAACAAGGATTATCACAGTGAAAGAAACTGACACTCTTCCTACCTATAGTTTTCTGTCCCTAGAAAAAAAGTTTTTTTAAAGATGGTTGATGATCAATGCTTTAGCACACTATAGCACAAGAAGAATTTCCCTCACTGTCCTTCCCTGTCCCTAGAAACAAGGATTATCACAGTGAAAGAAACTGACACTCTTCCTACCTATAGTTTTCTGTCCCTAGAAAAAATGTTTTTTTAAAGACGGTTGATGATCAATGCTTTAGCACACTATAGCACAAGGAGAATTTCCCTCACTGTCCTTCCCTGTCCCTAGAAACAAGGATTATCACAGTGAAAGAAACTGACACTCTTCCTACCTATAGTTTTCTGTCCCTAGAAAAAATGTTTTTTTAAAGATGGTTGATGATCAATGCTTTAGCACACTATAGCACAAGGAGAATTTCCCTCACTGTCCTTCCCTGTCCCTAGAAACAAGGATTATCACAGTAAAACACACTGACACTCTCCCTACCTATAGTTTTCTGTCCCTAGAAAAAATGATTTTTTAAAGATGGTTGATGATCAATGCTTTAGCACACTATAGCACAAGGAGAATTTCCCTCACTGTCCTTCCCTGTCCCTAGAAACAAGGATTCGCACAGTAAAACACACTGACACTCTCCCTACCTTTAGTTTTCTGTCCCTAGAAAAAATGATTTTTTAAAGACGGTTGATAATCAATGCTTTAGCACACTATAGCACAAGGAGAATTTCCCTCACTGTCCTTCCCTGTCCCTAGAAACAAGGATTATTACAGTGAAAGAAACTGACACTCTTCCTACCTATAGTTTTCTGTCCCTAGAAAAAATGTTTTTTTAAAGATGGTTGATGATCAATGCTTTAGCACACTATAGCACAAGGAGAATTTCCCTCACTGTCCTTCCCTGTCCCTAGAAACAAGGATTATCACAGTGAAAGAAACTAACACTCTTCCTACCTATAGTTTTCTGTCCCTAGAAAAAATGTTTTTTTAAAGACGGTTGATGATCAATGCTTTAGCACACTATAGCACAAGGAGAATTTCCCTCACTGTCCTTCCCTGTCCCTAGAAACAAGGATTATCACAGTGAAAGAAACTGACACTCTTCCTACCTATAGTTTTCTGCCCCTAGAAAAAATGTTTTTTTAAAGACGGTTGATGATCAATGCTTTAGCACACTATAGCACAAGGAGAATTTCCCTCACTGTCCTTCCCTGTCCCTAGAAACAAGGATTATCACAGTGAAAGAAACTGACACTCTTCCTACCTATAGTTTTCTGTCCCTAGAAAAAAAGTTTTTTTAAAGATGGTTGATGATCAATGCTTTAGCACACTATAGCACAAGAAGAATTTCCCTCACTGTCCTTCCCTGTCCCTAGAAACAAGGATTATCACAGTGAAAGAAACTGACACTCTTCCTACCTATAGTTTTCTGTCCCTAGAAAAAATGTTTTTTTAAAGATGGTTGATGATCAATGCTTTAGCACACTATAGCACAAGGAGAATTTCCCTCACTGTCCTTCCCTGTCCCTAGAAACAAGGATTATCACAGTGAAAGAAACTAACACTCTTCCTACCTATAGTTTTCTGTCCCTAGAAAAAATGTTTTTTTAAAGACGGTTGATGATCAATGCTTTAGCACACTATAGCACAAGGAGAATTTCCCTCACTGTCCTTCCCTGTCCCTAGAAACAAGGATTATCACAGTGAAAGAAACTGACACTCTTCCTACCTATAGTTTTCTGTCCCTAGAAAAAATGTTTTTTTAAAGATGGTTGATGATCAATGCTTTAGCACACTATAGCACAAGGAGAATTTCCCTCACTGTCCTTCCCTGTCCCTAGAAACAAGGATTATCACAGTAAAACACACTGACACTCTCCCTACCTATAGTTTTCTGTCCCTAGAAAAAATGATTTTTTAAAGATGGTTGATGATCAATGCTTTAGCACACTATAGCACAAGGAGAATTTCCCTCACTGTCCTTCCCTGTCCCTAGAAACAAGGATTCGCACAGTAAAACACACTGACACTCTCCCTACCTTTAGTTTTCTGTCCATAGAAAAAATGATTTTTTAAAGACGGTTGATGATCAATGCTTTAGCACACTATAGCACAAGGAGAATTTCCCTCACTGTCCTTCCCTGTCCCTAGAAACAAGGATTATTACAGTGAAAGAAACTGACACTCTTCCTACCTATAGTTTTCTGTCCCTAGAAAAAATGTTTTTTTAAAGATGGTTGATGATCAATGCTTTAGCACACTATAGCACAAGGAGAATTTCCCTCACTGTCCTTCCCTGTCCCTAGAAACAAGGATTATCACAGTGAAAGAAACTGACACTCTTCCTACCTATAGTTTTCTGTCCCTAGAAAAAATGTTTTTTTAAAGACGGTTGATGATCAATGCTTTAGCACACTATAGCACAAGGAGAATTTCCCTCACTGTCCTTCCCTGTCCCTAGAAACAAGGATTATCACAGTGAAAGAAACTGACACTCTTCCTACCTATAGTTTTCTGTCCCTAGAAAAAATGTTTTTTTAAAGACGGTTGATGATCAATGCTTTAGCACACTATAGCACAAGGAGAATTTCCCTCACTGTCCTTCCCTGTCCCTAGAAACAAGGATTATCACAGTGAAAGAAACTGACACTCTTCCTACCTATAGTTTTCTGTCCCTAGAAAAAATGTTTTTTTAAAGATGGTTGATGATCAATGCTTTAGCACACTATAGCACAAGGAGAATTTCCCTCACTGTCCTTCCCTGTCCCTAGAAACAAGGATTATCACAGTGAAAGAAACTAACACTCTTCCTACCTATAGTTTTCTGTCCCTAGAAAAAATGTTTTTTTAAAGACGGTTGATGATCAATGCTTTAGCACACTATAGCACAAGGAGAATTTCCCTCACTGTCCTTCCCTGTCCCTAGAAACAAGGATTATCACAGTGAAAGAAACTGACACTCTTCCTACCTATAGTTTTCTGTCCCTAGAAAAAATGTTTTTTTAAAGATGGTTGATGATCAATGCTTTAGCACACTATAGCACAAGGAGAATTTCCCTCACTGTCCTTCCCTGTCCCTAGAAACAAGGATTATCACAGTAAAACACACTGACACTCTCCCTACCTATAGTTTTCTGTCCCTAGAAAAAATGATTTTTTAAAGATGGTTGATGATCAATGCTTTAGCACACTATAGCACAAGGAGAATTTCCCTCACTGTCCTTCCCTGTCCCTAGAAACAAGGATTCGCACAGTAAAACACACTGACACTCTCCCTACCTTTAGTTTTCTGTCCCTAGAAAAAATGATTTTTTAAAGACGGTTGATAATCAATGCTTTAGCACACTATAGCACAAGGAGAATTTCCCTCACTGTCCTTCCCTGTCCCTAGAAACAAGGATTATTACAGTGAAAGAAACTGACACTCTTCCTACCTATAGTTTTCTGTCCCTAGAAAAAATGTTTTTTTAAAGATGGTTGATGATCAATGCTTTAGCACACTATAGCACAAGGAGAATTTCCCTCACTGTCCTTCCCTGTCCCTAGAAACAAGGATTATCACAGTGAAAGAAACTAACACTCTTCCTACCTATAGTTTTCTGTCCCTAGAAAAAATGTTTTTTTAAAGACGGTTGATGATCAATGCTTTAGCACACTATAGCACAAGGAGAATTTCCCTCACTGTCCTTCCCTGTCCCTAGAAACAAGGATTATCACAGTGAAAGAAACTGACACTCTTCCTACCTATAGTTTTCTGCCCCTAGAAAAAATGTTTTTTTAAAGACGGTTGATGATCAATGCTTTAGCACACTATAGCACAAGGAGAATTTCCCTCACTGTCCTTCCCTGTCCCTAGAAACAAGGATTATCACAGTGAAAGAAACTGACACTCTTCCTACCTATAGTTTTCTGTCCCTAGAAAAAAAGTTTTTTTAAAGATGGTTGATGATCAATGCTTTAGCACACTATAGCACAAGAAGAATTTCCCTCACTGTCCTTCCCTGTCCCTAGAAACAAGGATTATCACAGTGAAAGAAACTGACACTCTTCCTACCTATAGTTTTCTGTCCCTAGAAAAAATGTTTTTTTAAAGATGGTTGATGATCAATGCTTTAGCACACTATAGCACAAGGAGAATTTCCCTCACTGTCCTTCCCTGTCCCTAGAAACAAGGATTATCACAGTGAAAGAAACTAACACTCTTCCTACCTATAGTTTTCTGTCCCTAGAAAAAATGTTTTTTTAAAGACGGTTGATGATCAATGCTTTAGCACACTATAGCACAAGGAGAATTTCCCTCACTGTCCTTCCCTGTCCCTAGAAACAAGGATTATCACAGTGAAAGAAACTGACACTCTTCCTACCTATAGTTTTCTGTCCCTAGAAAAAATGTTTTTTTAAAGATGGTTGATGATCAATGCTTTAGCACACTATAGCACAAGGAGAATTTCCCTCACTGTCCTTCCCTGTCCCTAGAAACAAGGATTATCACAGTAAAACACACTGACACTCTCCCTACCTATAGTTTTCTGTCCCTAGAAAAAATGATTTTTTAAAGATGGTTGATGATCAATGCTTTAGCACACTATAGCACAAGGAGAATTTCCCTCACTGTCCTTCCCTGTCCCTAGAAACAAGGATTCGCACAGTAAAACACACTGACACTCTCCCTACCTTTAGTTTTCTGTCCATAGAAAAAATGATTTTTTAAAGACGGTTGATGATCAATGCTTTAGCACACTATAGCACAAGGAGAATTTCCCTCACTGTCCTTCCCTGTCCCTAGAAACAAGGATTATTACAGTGAAAGAAACTGACACTCTTCCTACCTATAGTTTTCTGTCCCTAGAAAAAATGTTTTTTTAAAGATGGTTGATGATCAATGCTTTAGCACACTATAGCACAAGGAGAATTTCCCTCACTGTCCTTCCCTGTCCCTAGAAACAAGGATTATCACAGTGAAAGAAACTGACACTCTTCCTACCTATAGTTTTCTGTCCCTAGAAAAAATGTTTTTTTAAAGACGGTTGATGATCAATGCTTTAGCACACTATAGCACAAGGAGAATTTCCCTCACTGTCCTTCCCTGTCCCTAGAAACAAGGATTATCACAGTGAAAGAAACTGACACTCTTCCTACCTATAGTTTTCTGTCCCTAGAAAAAATGTTTTTTTAAAGACGGTTGATGATCAATGCTTTAGCACACTATAGCACAAGGAGAATTTCCCTCACTGTCCTTCCCTGTCCCTAGAAACAAGGATTATCACAGTGAAAGAAACTGACACTCTTCCTACCTATAGTTTTCTGTCCCTAGAAAATATGTTTTTTTAAAGATGGTTGATGATCAATGCTTTAGCACACTATAGCACAAGGAGAATTTCCCTCACTGTCCTTCCCTGTCCCTAGAAACAAGGATTATCACAGTGAAAGAAACTGACACTCTTCCTACCTATAGTTTTCTGTCCCTAGAAAAAATGTTTTTTTAAAGATGGTTGATGATCAATGCTTTAGCACACTATAGCACAAGGAGAATTTCCCTCACTGTCCTTCCCTGTCCCTAGAAACAAGGATTATCACAGTGAAAGAAACTGACACTCTTCCTACCTATAGTTTTCTGTCCCTAGAAAAAATGTTTTTTTTAAAGATGGTTGATGATCAATGCTTTAGCACACTATAGCACAAGGAGAATTTCCCTCACTGTCCTTCCCTGTCCCTAGAAACAAGGATTAGCACAGTAAAACACACTGACACTCTCCCTACCTATAGTTTTCTGTCCCTAGAAAAAATGTTTTTTTAAAGATGGTTGATGATCAATGCTTTAGCACACTATAGCACAAGGAGAATTTCCCTCACTTTTCTTCCCTGTCCCTAGAAACAAGGATTATCACAGTAAAACACACTGACACTCTCCCTCCCTATAGTTTTCTGTCCCTAGAAAAAATGATTTTTTAAAGATGGTTGATGATCAATGCTTTAGCACACTATAGCACAAGGAGAATTTCCCTCACTGTCCTTCCCTGTCCCTAGAAACAAGGATTCACACAGTAAAACACACTGACACTCTCCCTACCTATCCTTCTCTTTCCCTAAACTAAAGGAATCCAGGTTAAGCAAGAAAAAAAAATGTCACTGTCCCTGCCTATGCTTCTCTTTCCCTGCTCCGGAACACACTACACTAGGCAGCCGTGCTGGCGGCCTTTTATAGTGTGGGGCGTGTACTAAACACCCTCAGCAATAATTGGCCACAGGCATCCTGCCTGTGGCCAATCATTGCTCTCCTCGCTGCCGGCGCTGTGATTGGCCAAGCATGCGGGGTCACAGTGCATGCTTGGCCAATCACAGCGCCTGGATGACACTGCGATGGCGTAGTGCATTGTGGGCCGTTCGCATCACTCGAATTAGGCGCGAACGGCCCAAATCGTTCAATCTTCGTCGAACGATCGAACAGCCGATGTTCGAGTCGAACGTATGTTCGACTCGAACACCGAGCTCATCCCTACTCCTGAGGAGTCCCCCGAACTGTTTGAGCACAGTGTTGGGTACATGCTCCAGAAGGATGCCCAGCGTTTCGAAGGATCTGATGATGATACCCAGATAGAGGAAGGCAGTAGCGTGAGAGCAGAGAGAGGGTATGCTCAAGAAGGACACCAATCTGGCAGTCATGCTCCAGCAGCTGCAGCATACTGCCAGATTGGCTCCAGTGATGAGGAGGGAGGGGATGATGAGGTCACTGACTCCACGTGGGTGCCTAATAGGAGAGAGGAGGAGGAGGAGGATGAGGAGGAGGCACATCTCCAATGAGGCAGGATGCCCTTGGGTGGCCAGCGTATGGGCAGCACACCGACGGAATCACACCGCAGAGCTCCGCCTGTGCAGGGCGCTGCCTCTGCCCGTCATTCAAAAAGTTCTTTGTTGTGGGCCTTTTTTGAGGCGAGTGCATCAGATCGCACAGCTGCTGTTTGCAACATATGTCTCAAGCGTATATCGCGTGGCCAAAACATCAGCCGCTTGGGCACCACATGCTTGATCAGACATAAGTTGACCTGCCATGCAGGTCGTTGGCAAGCCTACCTTAAAGACCCACACCAAAGAACAAAGCTGACCTCTTCTTGCACCGCATCAGCTGGGATCTCCAACCCCACTATACCTTCAGTCCTCTCTGAAACCTGCTCTGAGAGGAATGAAGGTGTAGAATTAGGTGTGTCACAGCCAAGTACTTGCGGGCACTCTGCTAGCAGTACACCGACGTCCGATTCTAGCAGGCAAATTTCCCTGCCCCAGCTGCTGGACCGTCGAAAGAAGTTCACTCCCAGCCATCCACATGCCCAGCGGTTGAATGCTAGCTTGGCTAAATTGCTAGCGCTTCAACTGCTGCCTTTTCAGTTGGTAGACTCGGCCCCCTTCCGTGAGTTTGTGCAATGTGCGGTTCCTCAGTGGCAGGTTCCCAAACGCCACTTTTTCTCACGGAAGGCGATTCTGGCTCTCTACCGGCATGTGGAAGGCAATGTCTTGGCCTCGCTGGACAGGGCGGTCAGCGGTAAGGTGCATATTACCACTGACTCATGGTCCAGCAGGCATGGACAGGGACGTTACCTTTCTTTCATGGCCCATTGGGTCACTCTTTTGGCAGCTGGGAAGGATGCAGGACAAGGTGCAGTAGTGTTGGAGGTTGTTCCACCGCCACGCCTCCAAAATGCTACTACTGGTTGTAACACACCTCTCTCCTCCACCCCCTCCTCTTCTTCTTCCTCCATGGCCTCTTCCTGTGGTTTGTCCTCGGAACCAGCGGTGCTCTGTAGGCGTTCAAGGGGCTACGCAAGTACGCAGGCAAAAATATGCCATGCCGTGCTTGCGCTGGTGTGTTTGGGGGACAGGAGCCACACTGGGGCAGAGGTCCTGTCTGCTCTGCAGGGGCAGGCCGAGAGGTGGTTGACGCCACGCCAGCTTAAGCCAGGAATGGTGGTTTGCGACAATGGCACCAACCTCCTCTCCGCCCTCCGACAGGGACAACTGACCCATGTGCCCTGTATAGCTCACGTCCTTAACCTGGTGGTGCAGCGGTTCTTGGGCAGGTACCCGGGCTTACAGGATGTCCTGAGGCAGGCCAGGAAAGTCTGTGTTCATTTCCACAGATCTTATAATGCCAGTGCTCGCCTGGCTGAGCTGCAAAAGGAGTTGAACCTGCCCAAGAACCGCCTTATATGTGACATGCCCACCAGGTGGAACTCAACGTTGGCCATGCTGCAGCGGCTGCACACGCAGCAGAGAGCCATCAATGAGTACCTGTGCGACTACGGCACCAGGACAGGGTCAGGGGAGCTCGGGGTTTTTTCACCACGCCAGTGGGGCATGATCAGGGATGCATGCACTGTCCTGGCACCATTTGAGGAGGCCACGAGGATGGTGAGCAGTGACAGTGCATGCATCAGTGACACTGTACCTCTTGTCCACCTGTTGAAGCACACGCTGCGTGGATTAATGGACAGGGCACTTGAGGCAGAACAGAGGCAGGAAGAGGAGGACTTCCTTGCCTCTCAAGGCCCCCTTTACCCTGACAGTGTTCCTTCTGTCCCACCCATCGCACAGGAAGAGGAGGAGGAGGAGGAGGAGGAGGAGAATTGTGTCAGCATGGAGGTGGAGGCTGGCACTCAGCATCATCAGCAGCAGTCTTTTAGGGATGATTTACAGTCCCAAGAAACCAGTGGACTTGTACGTGGCTGGGAGGGGGTGGCTGCGGATCATGTCGTCCTTAGTGACCCAGAGGACTCCGGACTGAATGCCTCAGCTAACCTACGCTGCATGGCCTCCCTGATCCTGCAAAGTCTGCAGAAGGATCCTCGTATTCTTCGGATCAAGGAGAGGGACCATTACTGGCTGGCCACTCTCCTTGATCCACGGTACAAGGGTAAGGTTGCGGACCTTATGTTACCGTCGCAGAGGGAGCAGAGGTTGAGACAACTCTGGGAGGCCTTGCAGAAAGGTCTGTACAACGCGTTCCCAGAGACTGGGAGGTTACAAACTCCTGGTCCTGGACAACGAGTTGCTGAGGCTTCGGCCAGTCAAAGAAGGAGCGGTGGGGAAGGTGGCCGTCTGACCGATGCGTTCAGACAATTCTTTAGTCCGCAGCCCCAAAGTATGATCATTTCCAGCAACCATCGCCAGTGTCTGATATACATGGTGCAGGAATACCTAGGGGCAAGGTCAGACTTGGACACCTTCCCCACTGAAAATCCTCTGGCTTACTGGGTCTTGAGGATGGATCACTGGCCAGAGCTTGCACAGTATGCAATTGAGCTACTGGCCTGTCCTGCATCCAGCGTTCTTTCATAACGCACATTCAGTGCTGCTGGAGGATTTGTCACGGATCACAGGGTGCGCCTGTCCACCGACTCGGTTGATCGACTGACTTTCATCAAGATGAACCAGTCTTGGATCACCACCAGCTACCACACACCTGATGCTGATATAACAGACTAATTGATTTTAAAATGTCACATCCCTTCAAGACTGATGCTGATGCTGAGTTCCTGTGCTGTTATGTTGACTAGCTATCCTCCTCCTCCTCCTCAATGATCCGATTAATGATGATAGCTTGGAAGATCATTTTGGTTTATGGGTGCCGCCACCAGTGGCTAAGGCCCAATTTTTCAGCCCCTGTTTAACAGGGGCGTGTAATTACAATTTTTGATGCAATACTTTGCAACAGGCCTCATTGCTGTGCTCCAAGTACAGTATCTGTGAGGGGTTGCAGTGTTGTGCCACCAGTGCCTAAGGCCCAATTTTTCAGCCCATGTTCAACAGGGGCATGCAATTATAATTATTGATCTAATAATTCACAGCAGGGCCCATTGCTGCGCCCACCAAGAGTAACTGTCAGGCCTTACAGTGTTGTGTCAACACCACCACCGCCACCACCACCACCAAAGGCCCAATTTTTCAGCCCCTGTTCAACAGGGGCATGCAATTCTAATTATTGATCTAATAATTCACAGCAGGGCCCATTACTGCGCCCACCAAGAGTAACTGTCAGGCCTTACAGTGTTGTGTCAACACCACCACCACCACCACCACCACCACCACCAAAGGCCCAATTTTTCAGCCCCTGTTCAACAGGGGCATGCAATTCTAATTATTGATCTAATAATTCACAGCAGGGCCCATTGCTGCGCCCACCAAGAGTAACTGTCAGGCCTTACAGTGTTGTGGCACCAGCACCACCATCAAAGGCCCAATTTTTACTACCATTGTTCAACAATTATATGTTATTACAATTCCTGATATAATAGTTGACAGCAGGGCGTTACAGCACCCACCAAGAGTAACTGTGAGTGCTTACAGTGTTGTGCCAACACCAACACCTAAGGGGCCAATTTCTGCAGAGTATATACGGCAGGTCCCTACTTTCAAACATCCAACTTACAAACGACTACTACTTGCAAACGGAAGAAGACAACAGGAAGTGAGAGGAAATCTACCCCTTGGAAGGAAAATTCTCTCCTGTAAGAATTAATATGGGAGAAAGGTGTCTCCTCTCTACTGATGCTTTATCACCAATCCTTGTTTCAATAAAAACACCACATTTCAAAAACAGTTGTCATTGGGACGCAAAGTGAGGTGAAATGTTCTGAACTGGGGCACAGACAGCAAAAAAAATGTTACAGGGGTGATAACCCTTCCCTATGTTTTCCAAAAAGCTTAAAAATAGGTATTTGG
This sequence comes from Rana muscosa, assembly GCA_029206835.1. Taxonomy (NCBI): domain Eukaryota; kingdom Metazoa; phylum Chordata; class Amphibia; order Anura; family Ranidae; genus Rana; species Rana muscosa. Next base: position 338,065,977 of record CM055117.1, read on the forward strand.
CCTGGAGCTACACTTAAACAATGTAGCTGTTCAAAATTACAAACAGATTCTACATAAGAACAAACCTACAGTCCCGGTCTTGTATGCACCGCCTTTCATCCATATTACCGGGACCAGACATTACATTAAAGCCGCAAGCAGTTTTAAATGGCTTTTTTTTCCTTTAGAAATGTTATTTTGTGCAGGGACAGTTCTAAACACGGTAAACACGTGGCACTTCACAGGCATACTTTAGACACCCCCCAGGTACAATATTTAAAGGAATATTTGACTTTTTTTTTCACTTTATGCATCATTAAAATGACTGCTCCCGGAAAACGTCCGTTTTTAAAACTTATTTTTGCATTGATACATGTCCCCTGGTTCAGAACCCGGGTTCCCAAACTCTGTTTAGGACAATAACATGGATAATAGTCGTTACAATTAGCACTTTAGAATCCGAACGTTCGCATCCATTGTATTTAATAGGGTTCTAATGTTCGTGCGAACTTTCGGTCCGTTCGCGGGTTCTGGTGCGAACCGAACCCGGGGGTGTTCGGCTCATCACTACTGATGTACTATGGATCATCACTGATGTACTATGGACCATCCCTGATGTACCGTGGATCATCCATCACTGATGTACTATGGATCATCACTGGTGTACTATGGATCATCACTGATGTACTATGGATCATCACTGATGTACTATGGATCATCACTGATGTACTATGGATCATCACTGGTGTACTATGGATCATCACTGATGTACTGTGGACCATCCCTGATGTACTGTGGATCATCACTGATGTACTGTGGATCATCACTGATGTACCGTGGATCATCACTGATGTACTGAGGATCATCATTGAGGTACTGTGGATCATCACTGATGTACTGTGGATCATCACTGATGTACTATGGGCCATCCCTGATGTACTATGGACCATCCCTGATGTACTGTGGATCATCACTGATGTACTGTGGATCATCACTGATGTACTATAGATCATCACTGATGTACTGTGGATCATCACTGATGTACTGTGGATCATAACTGATGTACTATAGATCATCACTGATGTACTATGGGCCATCACTGGTGTACTATGGATCATCACTGATGTACTATGGATCATCACTGATGTACTATAGATCATCACTGATGTACTGTGGATCATCACTGATGTACTGTGGATCATCACAGATGTACTATGGGCCATTACTGGTGTACTATGGATCATCACTGGTGTACTATGGATCATCACTGATGTACTATGGACCATCCCTGATGTACTATGGACCATCCCTGATGTACTGTGGATCATCACTGATGTACTGTGGATCATCACTGATGTACTGTGGATCATCACTGATGTACTATGGACCATCCCTGATGTACTATGGACCATCCCTGATGTACTGTGGATCATCACTGATGTACTATGGATCATCACTGACGTACTATGGATCATCACTGATGTACTATGGACCATCCCTGATGTACTATGGACCATCCCTGATGTACTGTGGATCATCACTGATGTACAATAGATCATCACTGATGTACTATGGGCCATCACTGATGTACTATGAGCCATCACTGATGTACTATGGATCATCACTGATGTACTATGGATCATCACTGGTGTACTATGGATCACCACTGGTGTTCTATGGATCATCACTGGTGTACTGTGGACCATCCCTGATGCACTGTGGATCATCACTGATGTACTATGGATCATCACTGATGTACTGTGGATCATCACTGATGTACTATAGATCATCACTGATGTACTGTGGATCATCACTGATGTACTGTGGATCATCACTGATGTACTATGGATCATCACTGATGTACTGTGGATCATCACTGATGTACTGTGGATCATCACTGATGTACTATGAGCCATCACTGATGTACTATGGAACATCACTGGTGTACTATGGATCATCACTGATGTACTATGGATCATCACTGATGTACTATGAGCCATCACTGATGTACTATGGATCATCACTGATGTACTGTGGACCATCCCTGATGTACTGTGGATCATCACTGATGTACCATGGATCATCACTGATGTACTGAGGATCATCACTGATGTACTGTGGGTCATCACTGATGTACTGTGGATCATCACTGATTTACTGTGGATCATTACTGATGTACTGTGGATCATCACTGATGTACTATGGATCATCACTGATGTACTGTGGATCATCACTGATGTACTATAGATCATCACTGATGTACTATGGGCCATCACTGGTGTACTATGGATCATCACTGATGTACTATGGATCATCACTGATGTACTATGAGCCATCACTGATGTACTATGGATCATCACTGGTGTACTATGGATCATCACTGATGTACTATGGATCATCACTGATGTACTGTGGATCATCACTGATGTACTGTGGATCATCACTGATGTACTATGGGCCATCACAGGTGTACTTTGGATCATCACAGGTGTACTATGGATCATCACTGATGTACTATGGATCATCACTGATGTACTATGGACCATCCCTGATGTACTGTGGATCATCACTGATGTACTGTGGACCATCACTGATGTACTGTGGATCATCACTGATGTACTATAGATCATCACTGATGTACTGTGGATCATCACTGATGTACTATAGATCATCACTGGTGTACTGTGAATCATCACTGGTGTACTATGGATCATCACTGATGTACTGTGGATCATCACTGATGTACTATGGATCATCACTGATGTACTGTGGATCATCACTGATGTACTATGGGCCATCACAGGTGTACTATGGATCATCACAGGTGTACTATGGATCATCACTGATGTACTATGGATCATCACTGGTGTACTATGGATCATCACTGATGTACTATAGATCATCACTGATGTACTGTGGATCATCACTGATGTACTGTGGATCATCACTGATGTACTATGGATCATCACTGATGTACTGTGGATCATCACTGATGTACTATGGACCATCCCTGATGTACTGTGGATCATCACTGATGTACCATGGATCATCACTGATGTACTGAGGATCATCACTGATGTACTGAGGATCATCACTGATGTACTGTGGATCATCACTGATGTACTGTGGATCATCACTGATTTACTGTGGATCATTACTGATGTACTGTGGATCATCACTGATGTACTATGGATAATCACTGATGTACTATGGATCATCACTGATGTACTATGGATTATCACTGATGTACTGTGGATCATCACTGATGTACTATAGATCATCACTGATGTACTGAGGATCATCATTGATGTACTGAGGATCATCACAGATGTACTCTGGATCATCACTGATGTACTGAGGATCATCACTGATGTACTGTGGATCATCACTGATGTACTATAGATCATCACTGATGTACTATGGGCCATCACTGGTGTACTATGGATCATCACTGATGTACTATGGATCATCACTGGTGTACTATGGATCACCACTGGTGTTCTATGGATCATCACTGGTGTACTGTGGACCATCCCTGATGCACTGTGGATCATCACTGATGTACTATGGATCATCACTGATGTACTGTGGATCATCACTGATGTACTATAGATCATCACTGATGTACTGTGGATCATCACTGATGTACTGTGGATCATCACTGATGTACTATGGATCATCACTGATGTACTGTGGATCATCACTGATGTACTGTGGATCATCACTGATGTACTATGAGCCATCACTGATGTACTATGGAACATCACTGGTGTACTATGGATCATCACTGGTGTACTATGGATCATCACTGATGTACTATGGATCATCACTGATGTACTATGAGCCATCACTGATGTACTATGGATCATCACTGATGTACTGTGGACCATCCCTGATGTACTGTGGATCATCACTGATGTACCGTGGATCATCACTGATGTACTGAGGATCATCACTGATGTACTGTGGGTCATCACTGATGTACTGTGGATCATCACTGATTTACTGTGGATCATTACTGATGTACTGTGGATCATCACTGATGTACTATGGATCATCACTGATGTACTGTGGATCATCACTGATGTACTATAGATCATCACTGATGTACTATGGGCCATCACTGGTGTACTATGGATCATCACTGATGTACTATGGATCATCACTGATGTACTATGAGCCATCACTGATGTACTATGGATCATCACTGGTGTACTATGGTTCATCACTGATGTACTATGGATCATCACTGATGTACTGTGGATCATCACTGATGTACTGTGGATCATCACTGATGTACTATGGGCCATCACAGGTGTACTATGGATCATCACAGGTGTACTATGGATCATCACTGATGTACTATGGATCATCACTGATGTACTATGGATCATCACTGATGTACTATGGACCATCCCTGATGTACTGTGGATCATCACTGATGTACTGTGGACCATCACTGATGTACTGTGGATCATCACAGATGTACTATAGATCATCACTGATGTACTGTGGATCATCACTGATGTACTATAGATCATCACTGGTGTACTGTGAATCATCACTGGTGTACTATGGATCATCACTGATGTACTGTGGATCATCACTGATGTGCTATGGATCATCACTGATGTACTGTGGATCATCACTGATGTACTATGGGCTAGGCTTGTGCAATTCGTTTCGTAACGAATTGAAATTCGTCCGAACTTAGCAACTTTCGGACATTCGGAAGCATTCGAATTTCCGAACAAAGCAATTACGAATAAGACCGAATCCGAAATAAATTATACCGCAAATAGCGAATGCCCGAATGTCTTCGGCGTAATTCGTTATGAAAAAGTTACGAATGTACAAATCCATACGAAGCACAATAACACTCACTCTGCTCTGCTCTCTGCTTCTCCCACACCGTGCTGAACTCCCTCTCAAAATGGTGTACAGGGGCGGAGGCTATAGCCGCATGTAAAAAACGAAAGTAAAATACGAGATTTCGAATCCATTCGAAGCACAATAACACTCACTCTGCTCTGCTCTCTGCTTCTCCCTCACCGTGCTGAACCCTCTCAAAATGGTGTACAGGGGCGGAGCCTATAGCCGCATGTTAAAAACGAAAGTAAAATACGAGATTTCGAATCGTTACAAATAACCGCAATGTATTTAGAAAAGTACAAATCCATTCGAAGCACATTAGGCATAATAGGCAGCGTCGTTGTGAGAGAGACACGGAAAATTACGAATCAACGAACCCAAAAAAAGTTACGAAAGTAGGAGTTGTGTCCAGAATCAACGAAAAACAACGTACTCTACCGAAAGTACGAACCCAAAAAAAGTTACGAAAGTAGGAGTTGTGTCCAGAATCAACGAAAAACAACGTACTCTACCGAAAGTACGAATTATAAAGCAACAAAAAATTCAACGAAAAATGTCGCTTGCAAAAATACGAATGAGTCCGAACACGAAAAATCCCGTCTAGCAAAATTACGAATGATTACGAATCAACAGGACCGGAAAGAAACGAACCGAAACGGAACGAATTTTTCCGTTGTGCACAAGTCTACTATGGGCCATCACAGGTGTACTATGGATCATCACAGGTGTACTATGGATCATCACTGATGTACTATGGATCATCACTGGTGTACTATGGATCATCACTGATGTACTATAGATCATCACTGATGTACTGTGGATCATCACTGATGTACTGTGGATCATCACTGATGTACTATGGATCATCACTGATGTACTGTGGATCATCACTGATGTACTATGGACCATCCCTGATGTACTGTGGATCATCACTGATGTACCGTGGATCATCACTGATGTACTGAGGATCATCACTGATGTACTGAGGATCATCACTGATGTACTGTGGATCATCACTGATGTACTGTGGATCATCACTGATTTACTGTGGATCATTACTGATGTACTGTGGATCATCACTGATGTACTATGGATAATCACTGATGTACTATGGATCATCACTGATGTACTATGGATTATCACTGATGTACTGTGGATCATCACTGATGTACTATAGATCATCACTGATGTACTGAGGATCATCATTGATGTACTGAGGATCATCACTGATGTACTCTGGATCATCACTGATGTACTGAGGATCATCACTGATGTACTGTGGATCATCACTGATGTACTATAGATCATCACTGATGTACTATGGGCCATCACTGGTGTACTATGGATCATCACTGATGTACTATGGATCATCACTGATGTACTATAGATCATCACTGATGTACTGTGGATCATCACTGATGTACTGTGGCTCATCACTGATGTACTGTGGGCCATTACTGGTGTACTATGGATCATCACTGATGTACTATGGACCATCCCTGATGTACTATGGACCATCCCTGATGTACTGTGGATCATCACTGATGTACTGTGGATCATCACTGATGTACTATGGACCATCCCTGATGTACTATGGACCATCCCTGATGTACTGTGGATCATCACTGATGTACTGTGGATCATCACTGATGTACTATGGATCATCACTGATCTACTATGGAGCATCACTGATGTACTATGGACCATCCCTGATGTACTATGGACCATCCCTGATGTACTGTGGATCATCACTGATGTACAATAGATCATCATTGATGTACTATGGGCCATCACTGATGTACTATGAGCCATCACTGATGTACTATGGATCATCACTGATGTACTATGGATCATCACTGGTGTACTATGGATCATCACTGGTGTACTATGGATCATCACTGGTGTACTGTGGACCATCCCTGATGTACTGTGGATCATCACTGATGTACTATGGATCATCACTGATGTACTGTCTATCATCACTGATGTACTATAGATCATCACTGATGTACTGTGGATCATCACTGATGTACTATGGATCATCACTGATGTACTGTGGATCATCACTGATGTACTGCTCTTTTTTCTCTTGCACTCCCCTCCCTCTCTCTTTTTTCCCTCAATATTTTTTTTCCTTTCTTTTTTTCTTTCTTTTTTTCTCTCTTTTTTTCTCTTGCCCTCCCCTCCCTCTTTTTCCTCAATATTTTTTTCCTTTCTTTTTTTCTTTCTTTTTTTCCCTCTTTTCTTTCTCTCTTTTTTCTCTCTCTTTTTTTCTCTCTCTTTTTTTGCTTTCTTTTTTTCTCTTGCCCTCCCCTCCCTCTCTCTTTTTTTCCCTCAATATTTTTTTTCCTTTCTTTTCTTTCTTTATTTTTTTCTCTCTTTTTTTTCTCTTTTTTTTGCTTTCTTTTTTTCTCTTGCCCTCCCCTCCCTCTCTCTTTTTTTCCCTCAATATTTTTTTTCCTTTCTTTTTCTCTCTCTTTTTTTCTCTTGCCCTCCGGAGCCTCCCTCTTTTCCCTCAAGTTTTTTTCCTTTCTTTTTTCTTTCTTTTTTTCTCTCTTTTTTTCTCTTTTTTTTCTTTCTTTTTTTCTCTTGCCCTCCCCTCCCTCTCTCTTTTTTTCCCTCAATATTTTTTTCCTTTCTTTTTTTCTTTCTTTTTTTCTCTCTTTTTTTTCTCTTTTTTTCTTTCTTTTTTTCTCTTGCCCTCCCCTCCCTCTCTCTTTTTTCCCTCAATATTTTTTTCCTTTCTTTTCTTTCTTTATTTTTTTCTCTCTTTTTTCTCTTGTTTTCTTTCTTTTTTTTCTCTTGCCCTCCCCTCCCTCTCTCTTTTTTCCCTCAATATTTTTTTCCTTTCTTTTTCTCTCTTTTTTTCTCTTGCCCTCCCCTCCCTCTTTTCCCTCAATATTTTTTTCCTTTCTTTTTTTCTTTCTTTTTTCCCTCTTTTTTTTTCTCTCTTTTTTTTCTCTTTTTTTGCTTTCTTTTTTTCTCTTGCCCTCCCCTCCCTCTCTCTTTTTTCCCTCAATATTTTTTCCTTCCTTCTTTTTTGTTTCTTTTTCTCTCTCTTTTTTTCTCTATTTTTTTCTCTTGCCCTCCCCTCCCTCTTTTCCTCAATATTTTTCCTTTCTTTTTCTCTCTTTTTCTCTCTTTTTTTCTCTTGCCCTCCCCTCCCTCTTTTCCCTCAATATTTTTTTCCTTTCTTTTTTTCTTTCTTTTTTTCCCTCTTTTCTTCTCTCTCTTTTTCTCTCTCTTTTTTTCTCTCTCTTTTTTTGCTTTCTTTTTTTCTCTTGCCCTCCCCTCCCTCTCTCTTTTTTTCCCTCAATATTTTTTTTCCTTTCTTTTCTTTCTTTATTTTTTTCTCTCTTTTTTTCTCTTTTTTTGCTTTCTTTTTTTCTCTTGCCCTCCCCTCCCTCTCTCTTTTTTTCCCTCAATATTTTTTTTCCTTTCTTTTTTTCTCTCTTTTTTTCTCTTGCCCTCCGGAGCCTCCCTCTTTTCCCTCAAGTTTTTTTCCTTTCTTTTTTTCTTTCTTTTTTTCTCTCTTTTTTTTTCTTTCTTTTTTTCTCTTGCCCTCCCCTCCCTCTCTCTTTTTTCCCTCAATATTTTTTCTTTCTTTTTTCTCTCTTTTTTTCTCTTTTTTCTCTTTCTTTTTTTCTCTTGCCCTCCCCTCCCTCTCTCTTTTTTCCCTCAATATTTTTTTCCTTTCTTTTCTCTCTTTTCTTCTCTCTTTTTTTCTCTTGCCCTTCCCTCCCTCTTTCCCCTCATATTTTTTCCTTTCCTTTTTTCTTTCTTTTTTCCCTCTTTTTTTTCTCTCTTTTTTTTCTCTTTTTTTGCTTTCTTTTTTTCTCTTGCCCTCCCCTCCCTCTCTCTTTTTTCCCTCAATATTTTTTTCCTTTCTTTTTTTCTTTCTTTTTTTCTCTCTTTTTTCTCTATTTTTTTCTCTTGCCTCCCCTCCCTCTTTTCCCTCAATATTTTTTTCCTTTCTTTTTCTCTCTCTTTTTTTCTCTTGCCCTCCCCTCCCTCTTTTCCCTCAATATTTTTTTCCTTTCTTTTTATCTTTCTTTTTTTCCCTCTTTTTTTCTCTCTTTTTTCTCTTTTTTTTTCTTTCTTTTTTCTCTTGCCCTCCCCTCCCTCTCTCTTTTTTCCCTCAATATTTTTTTCCTTTCTTTTTTTCTTTCTTTTTTTCTCTCTTTTTTCTCTCTTTTTTTCTCTTGCCCTCCCTCTTTTCCCTCAATATTTTTTTCCTTTCTTTTTTTCTTTCTTTTTTTCCCTCTTTTCTTTCTCTCTTTTTTCTCTCTCTTTTTTTCTCTCTCTTTTTTTGCTTTCTTTTTTCTCTTGCCCTCCCCTCCCTCTCTCTTTTTTCCCTCAATATTTTTTTCCTTTCTTTTCTTTCTTTATTTTTTTCTCTTTTTTTCCTTTCTTTTTTTCTCTCTTTTTTTCTCTTGCCCTCCGGAGCCTCCCTCTTTTCCCTCAAGTTTTTTTCCTTTCTTTTTTTCTTTCTTTTTTCTCTCTTTTTTTTCTCTTTTTTTTCTTTCTTTTTTCTCTTGCCCTCCCCTCCCTCTCTCTTTTTTCCTCAATATTTTTTTCCTTTCTTTTTTTCTTTCTTTTTTTCTCTCTTTTTTTTCTCTTTATTTTTCTTTCTTTTTTTCTCTTGCCCTCCCCTCCCTCTCTCTTTTTTCCCTCAATATTTTTTCCTTTCTTTTTCTCTCTTTTTTCTCTCTTTTTTTCTCTTGCCCTCCCCTCCCTCTTTTCCCTCAATATTTTTTTCCTTTCTTTTTTCTTTCTTTTTTTCCCTCTTTTTTTCTCTTTTTTTCTTTCTTTTTTTCTCTTGCCCTCCCCTCCCTCTCTCTTTTTTCCCTCAATATATTTTTTCCTTTCTTTTTTTCTTCTTTTTTTCTCTCTTTTTTCTATATTTTTTCTCTTTTTTTTCTTTATTTTTTTCTCTTGCCCTCCCCTCCCTCTCTCTTTTTTCCCTCAATATTTTTTTCCTTTCTTTTTTTCTTTCTTTTTTTCTCTCTTTTTTTCTCTTGCCCTCCCCTCCCTCTCTATTTTTCCCTCAATATTTTTTTCCTTTCATTTTTTTCTCTCTTTTTTTCTTTCATTTTTTCTCTTGCCCTCCCCTCCCTCTCTCTTTTTTCCCTCAATATTTTTTTCCTTTCTTTTTTCTTACTTTTTTTCTCTCCTTTTTTCTCTCTTTTTTTCTCTATTTTTTCTCTTGCCCTCCCCTCCCTCTTTTCCCTCAATATTTTTTTCCTTTCTTTTTCTCTCTTTTTCTCTCTCTTTTTTCTCTTGCCCTCCCCTCCCTCTTTTCCCTCAATATTTTTTTCCTTTCTTTTTTTCTTTCTTTTTTTCCCTCTTTTTTTTCTCTCTTTTTTTCTCTTTTTTTGCTTTCTTTTTTCTCTTGCCCTCCCCTCCCTCTCTCTTTTTTCCCTCAATATTTTTTTTCCTTTCTTTTTTTCTTTCTTTTTTTCTCTCTTTTTTTCTCTCTTTTTTTTCTCTTGCCCTCCCCTCCCTCTTTTCCCTCAATATTTTTTTCCTTTCTTTTTTTCTTTCTTTTTTTCCCTCTTTTCTTTCTCTCTTTTTTCTCTCTCTTTTTTTCTCTCTCTTTTCTTGCTTTCTTTTTTTCTCTTGCCCTCCCCTCCCTCTCTCTTTTTTTCCCTCAATATTTTTTTTCCTTTCTTTTCTTTCTTTATTTTTTTCTCTCTTTTTTTCTCTTTTTTTGCTTTCTTTTTTTCTCTTGCCCTCCCCTCCCTCTCTCTTTTTTTCCCTCAATATTTTTTTTCCTTTCTTTTTTTCTCTCTTTTTTTCTCTTGCCCTCCGGAGCCTCCCTCTTTTCCCTCAAGTTTTTTTCCTTTCTTTTTTTCTTTCTTTTTTTCCCTCTTTTTTTTCTCTCTTTTTTTTCTCTTTTTTTGCTTTCTTTTTTCTCTTGCCCTCCCCTCCCTCTCTCTTTTTTCCCTCAATATTTTTTTTCCTTTCTTTTTTTCTTTCTTTTTTTCTCTCTTTTTTTCTCTCTTTTTTTCTCTTGCCCTCCCCTCCCTCTTTTCCCTCAATATTTTTTTCCTTTCTTTTTTTCTTTCTTTTTTTCCCTCTTTTCTTTCTCTCTTTTTTCTCTCTCTTTTTTTCTCTCTCTTTTCTTGCTTTCTTTTTTCTCTTGCCCTCCCCTCCCTCTCTCTTTTTTTCCCTCAATATTTTTTTCCTTTCTTTTCTTTCTTTATTTTTTTCTCTCTTTTTTTCTCTTTTTTTGCTTTCTTTTTTTCTCTTGCCCTCCCCTCCTCTCTCTTTTTTTCCCTCAATATTTTTTTCCTTTCTTTTTTTCTCTCTTTTTTTCTCTTGCCCTCCGGAGCCTCCCTCTTTTCCCTCAAGTTTTTTTCCT